>CM076580.1:1538787691-1539387691 GCA_034641835.2 Pinus albicaulis | reverse complement strand
TATGCGTGGGATGGCCACTCTTCCCCACCCCTTGGCATGTTCCACAACTGTCCTATTACTCTTGTGGGAAATTTTTTTTGTGTTGACATTGAAGTCATTGATGCCCCCTTAAAATACAACATTCTATTGGGTCATAGCTACACTTATGCGATGTCTCCTCTCCCATATTTGGTTCATGGTAAGATATGTTTTCCTCACAACGAAAATATCATCACTATTGATCAATTGACATATTACGAACTAAAGTCTCAGACCTCTCCAGAGTCCATTATTTCCTCGATGGCTAATAAACAAATAGTTGAACCTCTGACCAGTGTCTCACCCGGAGTCTATAAAGATTCCTCTTTGCTTGGTTCATTCCCTGGTCTTCCCCCTCCTATCTCTGACCCTAGCTCATCGAATATTTGCATGATACAATAATCTCAGTCCAACCTCAAACGATCTGGTTCAACTAGTCAGCAGCCTCACCCTTTAAAACCTACTCCTATACTTCGACTCAACCTTCAGGACCTCCTCCTCAAGGCCCTTCATCTGTAGTTGGTGTCCTCGATCCTCTTTTTCCTCCTGGAATAGTTCTCCCTATCCTTATCCATTTGGAATTTTTTCTGCCTAGCCATTACCCCTCTGGTCATATGTCTTTTCTTGCTCCCCTTTCTGGAGTATTTTCGATACTTGTTATCGCTACCTTGACCCTTCCCAACATGACCCTGTGGATCCCAGTCTAGTACATTGATCCCCCAACCAATACCCCGCCTGGTCAGCTCAAACGTTACACTTCTTTGACCCTAGTCCAACCTATCTCCATTACCCCTCCCTTTGCTTCTATGCCTCGGCCACCTCAATAGGAATATACTCCTGTTGTGAAAGCCTTGGGTGAGGGGGGAAAAGCCCACAAAAAGGCACCTAAGGAAAAGGCTGCCCAGAAAACACATGCTCCTCCTAAGCCTCTAAACCGTACACCCCCATGTGCTTTGTGTGATGTTGACGGTCATGCCACCCATCATTGTCCTGAATTTCCTCATATCAGACCCATGGTCAATGTCATGTTTCCTGAGTTTGATGTCCCAGAAGTCCATGTTACTTTACCAACTTCAACCAAGAAACTCAAGATTGTGCACACAAATCACCCCTATGCCTTGTGTGATATCCATGGCCACTATACTCACCACTGTCCCTGCCTCACAGATTACCGCACCTCCTTGGAAGTGGTTCACCAATACGAGGCTGAGCACAATGAGTCTGCCTCTCCCTTACTTGCATGTTATGCTTCGGCACAACCAGAGGACCCATCCACTCCCATTAACATTCCCCCTCCTGATGTCAAGATGACGGAGCCTTCGGCCACTATCCTCTACCTGTCATCATCTATGAGATCCACAATGGAAGACCCCTCTAGGGCATTCCCTTCTATTTTTCCCGACCTCCCTTCAGCGATCACCTTGGGCTCAACATCGGTGGATCCTTCATCTACTTGTTCTTCTGTAACCCCCTATGACGATGCACATGTGACCCTCATTTCTCACGATGATGAGTCAAGTAGCTTCGTTGCACCACGTGGTCTTTCTTCCACCAGTCACCCCATCTTCTATTGTGATGATGACATTATGGAAGAATTTACCACCCCTGACTTTATCTATCCCCCCTTACATCAAAACCATTCATTCGAACCACATACACCTTGTGGTCATTACATTGACACCCAATGTTTTGTTAAGGGGGAACCCATATTTGAGAGTCCAGGAGAAGCAATTCTCCACAACCCTCCTAGTGCATCTGGTAGTGTTGACTCTAGTACCATTATTATTCCCCATTTAGAAGAACCTCTAGAATTCCATATCACTTCAGATCACTCTAGGGATGATCCCCTTCATCATTCCTTCATCTTACATCAACAACCCAATCCCTTAGACATTGTTGTCGACCAACCTGTGTGTTTTCTAGGTGCACACCAGTTCATTATATCCAATTCCACTCTTTTGGATAGTGACACCATGTATGCGACCCCATAAATCTAGTCCATTTACTTCATATATGTAGTACCAAAAGATATTGGTAATTCCCCATTCCCTTTCTCGAACTTCATCTATCCATTCTTCCCACAAAAGATAACCATAACGTAAACAAATGGTGAACCACATCATAAAAATGTGTTTAGATTCCACTTTTCTAAATACATTTGGCATGGAAATAACATGCTTGGGGGAACCTATGCCCCTATACCTTCTCATCATCCTATTCAGGATTTAGTGCCTATGATATTGAATTCTTGAATCCATTATTTTAGCACTTGGAACACCATGGCGCTCAACAAAATCCTCTAGCTAGGGGCATCATTCCCACCTTTGCATACCAGATCAGTCCCCTCCATCACATCTGCTTGGGGATAGTATCCCATGCTTGGGGGCATGATGGCACCCCTTTCCATCTTCTCATATTATTACCATAAGTCTCGGCCTAAACCCCATCAATCTAGGTATAATGGTCGATTATCCTCCCATTCCTTAGATAGTTGAACCTACCGGCCTGTCCGGAGAGCCATATAACGTAGATGTTTGATACCCTATCTTCAAATATTCTAATTTGTGTGATACCATACTTACCATTTGGTCCCTCTGTTTGACTTGGTGGGCACGGATGATTCTATACCTTCTCTAGCAGTTCATTCTCGTATTCTTTTTTTACCTTTATTCTTCACCAGGACCATCCTTCCAAGAAGCGTTAAGGCCACCTTTAGACAAGTAAGGTCACCTACCTAAAAGTCGTGGATCTTGATTCCAACAGTCGGTTTTTCCACTACGATCACCACAAGATTTAGGGCCTTTTCTCCTCTCTACATTCACCACAACTACACTTGAAAATGAATCAAATTGGAGGGAAATTGCCTTGTTAAAAGAAAAACCCCAAATTTTTCTTTCGCCAATTACGAAAAACCCATAGCTCAGTTTGAAAAATCATCAGCACCATTGGAAAGCTCTCACCGAGGACTCAAATGGGTATCCTTTCATTTTTGGTGATTTGATACTTCACCCGAAAACCTTTTTTCCAAGAAGGGTCACTTCGCTGCTTCTCAAAATCGAATTGATTCACTTGCGACACTTGTACTTGGGGCACCACTTTGCCTTCATGCTTTTATATTCTTGTGTCGATTTTCATCGTGAGTAACAACCTTGTACTCATGTTTTTATGGTCCCCATCGAGCCTATTCTATCTGGCAGCATCATCGATTCGCCCTTGTTTAGAGCATCCGTGTTGAGTCATCATCACATCCATGGAGTCTATCCCGAGTTCCTTTTCTCTCCCACCACAGTCTTCCATCCTTCATTGATTTTTTCCTCTCTCGTGTCACACATTTTGGCCCCCATTCATACTGTCCCCTATCCCCTCTGGATTTGAGTCAGTAGTTGCCAGGTCATTCATGCCCTTTATGCTATAACAAGGGAAGTCTTCAACCCGCTACTCAGTACCCCCCATTCCACCATCATCCCTGGTGTTAGTCTATCAGTCGCTCTACTATTATCCCTAATGCCTTAGTTGAGGATTCCTTATTGCCTTGCCTATGGCGAACCTCCTTCTGTCAACATCATCTTATTCATTCCAAAAGACAGGTCTAGAGGGCGATGTACCTTGGTTCCAGCTTCCACTCTTTTTCGATGCCTCAGATCAGGAAAAATGACCCTTTATTTCCCTTTAACTTGATTGTTTCTCAGTTCCAACTCCTTATGGCATGATCGATATCCGTATACTTGATGGTTCAGTGATGCAGCAGATTGTACCAGTGATTCCCGAGTGTGTGTGAGATATTTCAGACCTCATGAGGGGGTGGCCCTTCAGGTAGCCCCCCACATGCCTGGATGACCTCTCTACTACATCCTTGGATGAAGCTCCATAGATTTGATGGTTTTGGCCTTAGCTTCTTGCAGCGCCTTTTTAGTTTCCATATATCGTTCAGATTTTCAGAGCCCTCTCCTGTTTTACAGAGCCTCTTTGGTTGTACTTATATCTCATGTACTCAGATATTATTGTATAAGTCCTGGCTGTTGTCCCAGGCACAATATGTATGTGGGATCCATTATCATGTTTTATCTAGCCCATGTTTATGCCAACATGTACTATATAGTTCAATCCCATGTTTGTTGGACGCACCATTATTCTTTGTACTTTTTTATCTTGGCGGGCATAGGTATGCCTCCCCCGCCTCATGTAGAACAAGTACTCACTCATAAAATAAACTTGTTACACCTATAATTATCGCCTCCTCAAGGTCTTTTCCTCTCTCACTTCAGTCCTCCAGACATTTATCTCTCTCTGACTCCCCTTCGGTATCTAGTGATTGTGTTCTTACAACGTACTTTGGTCATACGATTAGCTCCTAACGCTCGCACGTTGGGGGGGAAACTGTTACACCAATTTTTGGTCATCTAACCTATTACTATTATATGGATTAAAGTACACCATATAAGACCAATTTTACCATAGTAAAATTTCTTTCACTATGAAAAATAATTTAATAACCCATAGTTTATTAAGTTGTTTCTAGTCTAAACAGGAAACCCCATGAGGAATAATTAAATAAATCCTTATTTGTTTGACTTTCCTCTAGGGATAATTAATTAAACCATTTTTTAATTAATATTCCTGTTCATATTTAACCCAAAATAGGAAAATTAATTAGATAAATCATTATTTATCTTACTATTTTCTAGGAATAATTATTTAAATCATTATTTAATAATATTCCTTATTAAATTTAACTAAATCATCTATAAATAGTTGAATAAATAATTATTTATTTAATTATTACTTAACCACATTCTTAAAAGAATAAATAAATCATTTATTGATTTATTATTTCTAAATAAAGGGATTTGGCCAAATTCAAATTCCTTTTCCCTCCAACAAAAATAATAAAATATTCCATAAAAGTTGGATCTAGATTTGGTTAATAATATTTTAATTATGCACCAATATCTAGACTAACTCAATATTTTGTTATAAATAGAAGGGTTTTCCATTCATTCACACACACACCACTAGATATCACTCTTGATCTGCTTTTGTTGACTTTATTATACATCATTGTCATATTTTCTAGCATAACACATGGCTCCCTTTGAGTTCCATTTTTTATTTGGTTTTCTGTGCCATCAAGAGAGAGAGATCTTAGATCTGAAACAATGAGGAAATAAAATAACCCATCCCATTTAGGGGGACTGGTAACATTTTTCTATGTTCCCTTCCCAGGAGTCATAATACAAAAAATTCTTTAAATTCTTGTCTTGTTCATTGGATGCATGGAACAACTATTTCTTATTATTTGTTGTTTAATATATTTAACTGCATAGATCTGGATTTCTGTAGCATTTATTCTGATCACTAACTGCAGATCTAAGGAAATTGATAACCATCTTTGATGTTAGGGTTGTTTGTTATACATAGCTAAAGTGATCTTTTTTCATATGCTTGTGATTAGAATTCAGAATAACATAGATTAAGTGTCTCCCAATTCCTCCTAAACTCTATCACTGACATGAGCCATAAAGTGAGACAAAGGAAATATCAGCACTTGGCCCATCATGGCCTAATAAGATTAATTGTAAATAATGCTTTGAGAAGGATAAACCTACCTATATCCTGGTCTTCTTTCATAGACATGGATAGGGAAGACTTTATAGCTACCTAAACAAGGAAAACCTCTACTTATAGCCCTAGAGAAGAAGAATTAGAAGAGGAAGTAGAAGAGGAAGAAGAAGAGGAAGAAAAGGAAGAGATGGAAATTGAGACATAAAACATAAAACAACATAAAGAGAGAAAGAATAAGTTGACGGAAAGGAGGAAGAAAATGCTGAGGAAAAAGAAGATTTGGACCCTATCTTAGGCAATGAAACCTCCCCTCAAGACACAAGCATGTCACCTAACATCATAGACCAAGAGGTATTTGCGAATCTAACTAATTTGAGCACACCTGTCAAAACAAAAAGGAAGAGGCAAACACATATGTACTTCATAACTAGGAAGAGTCATAGGGTGAGACAGGGAAACCACAAACTCCCACTAAGAGCCTTATCACCATTGAAGAATCACCAAATAAGGAGGAAGAAATCAGATTAGAGGAAGCAAGGGTGCAAGAAGTCACTTCATAAGGAACCCTGTAACATATATCAGAAGACATTCAACCAAATTGGAAATCCATACACCTCATGCAACCTCCATACACCCTCCAAGGAGTACAAAGAGTGAAAAAAAAGAAGAAGAGGGTCTTCAACAAGAAAAACATATTTTTCTACAGGAAACTCTGTTTTTTCTATAGGAAATTCCAGCAAGAATAGATTTGGAGAAAAAATCTTTGGTTGAAGAGGAAAACATAGCCATAGAAGGGTAAGAGGTCAAGGAAGCTGAGGGCAAGACACAAGAGGAAAAACATGATGAAAAAGAGGGAGGAAAAAATGATAAAGAATAGACCACCTCACAAAAATCACATCCCAAAGATGTTGCAATGGGGCCAAACCCTAGCCCTAAACCCAATCTAAGCTCTTACTACACATACATTGAGGGGGGTATATTAATTCCTCAAAAATTCACAATTCCTTTGTTTTATCAGTTGGATGAAGAGAGGGCATGCACTCATCATTGGATGAAGCTTATCACATTTAGAGTGTATGACATAGGGTTCAAGGAAGGGAAAGTAGCTGAGTTGGGGAAGGATTTATTTGATGCGAGGCTCAGAGAGTTAGTTTTGAAGGAGCAGATTCTGAAAGCATAGGCAGAGAATGTAGCACTACAAGAGAATCTTCAGCAAAAAGGTAAAAAAGTGGCCACGATGGAAGATTTTTGCATGGATTCCATTCAACAGAGGTATCCTTCAGAATCATATGCAGTTTACCTCAAGGAGCAGTGGATCCTCTTTCAAATTAAAAATTTAGCCTTCCATTGAACCTTACCTTTCCAAAATTGTAGAAAATTCATTGATTTCTGTAATCAAGCTAGCATGGTTGACAAGGTGAAAATGGTAGATTTTTATATGCATAACCTTGTGTTAATAGATTTAAATATTTGGGACCCCAATCCTAGGATGGGGGATATGCAACTAATGGATTTGGCATCATGGATGGTGAATGAGGAGACAAGAGCACAAGAATTGAGGAGGGTTATGAGAAGAGAAAACATAGCACTCTTACACATTAGGGAATAAATGTTCAGCCCTAGAGGAGTCATCAATAACCATCTGAAGATTGAAAAGGATCATGAACTAGCTGAAAGGTACCTCCATACACAAGCTCAAGTAATGGCCCACTTTGATGATGTTTCTAGGTTGTTGGGAGATGAGTGCATTATGGCTAGCCAAAGAAGATGGAACAACCTCCTTCATAGCCTTAGAAACATGGAGTACCATACACCAAAAATATTGAGGGGTGCCTTGGAGAGAGCACCATTGTAAAAGAGGGCCATGCGGGCAAAAAATATTTATTGGCTTGGTCTAAAGCTCAGTCCACCCTTGTTGTTGGGGTTGAGTGATGGGAAATACCAAGATGAGAAGAACAGAGAATGGGAGGAAGTAGAAAATAATGATGGGTTTTACCCTCCTGAAGGGACTCCCACGCTTCTTCCTTGGGAAGTCAGAGGGTCCATAAAAGCCTTAAAGGAAATGCAGAAGGAGGATTAGTCTCTCAGAGGATGAACAACCATTTAGTAGGGGGGTTGATGATGAGTTCCATCATTAGGTACATTTGGAGGAGTTAATGGTCACCTTTTTTCCTGATAAAGTCTCTTTTTCTTGCATTTTAATTATATTATGGTCTTATGATGCTACTGTAGGTGGTGATTGAGGATTAATATACATTGAGTACCTAACATAAGATTAAATGCAGGAAAATCATGAAGATATGGCAGTTTTGTGGAGATTTTTTTCATAAAGACTTAAGTAGACAGAAAGGAGAGATTCTAGGGGGTTTTCCACCCTCCTTAACTCCCAAAGGAAACGAATGGATCCTCGAGATTCCCTCCAACAACTTGAAATAAAAGGTAGCCAAGAAAGCTCAAGATCAAGTGCACTCAAGCCACACTTCACTTGGAGTCAAGTGAACTCATCACCTATTTTCTAGGTAGTTGTTGGTAGCTGCTATTAAGGTTAAATAGAGCTAAGCAAGAGCTCATTAGGATTCTAACTTTGGAGAAAGACATTAGGATCTTTTCTCTTGTAATCATTTTTTCAAGACTTTTTTAATTGTTGTAATGAGACTATATTTTGAAATGAAATGAGTATTCAAACTTTCCCTTATGGATCTAGTTTCAGAGAGCTAGGCTTGTGGGTTAGTGCCCAATCCATGTGCCTCAGCCTCTCCTGTGTAATCATTATTTACTTTGATTTCCTTTAGCTAGTTTTGCTTATGAATATCTAGTTAGATTGTTGGTATTTCCATTTAATGCTTTTATTTTTATTTGATTTGTCTTTTGTTGTAGATTTAGTCTACTTACATGAGTGGTAGAATAGGTGATAATTTCATAAAGTTGTTTCAAGCCTCCCCCTCTCATCTCTTTCAATAGATCTTGAGGAGGGTAGACCTTCCCCATAGACCAAAAATGCTTCTTATTTTATGATTTCTTAGATTCGATGAGATTTGTTGTTGTGATTCCATGAATATGTTTAGTATGATGTGGTAGATCTCAGTTTGTAAATTAGAGTAGAATTTCTTTACAATTCAAGTCATCTTTTCATTTGTCTTTATCATGAATTTTTCCATTTTATTGCATGAATAGGTATTTTTATTGCAGTTATAGGTAGCACAACCAAGAAAAACTTCACCATCACCTTCAGCTTCATCTCTCAACTTCCATCATCCCTCTGTTCATCAAAATCACTATTGGCCTTGTTTTCAAATTTTTCATCCCTACATTGTGAGCAAACCCTAGAGGTACAAGATAGGCCTCCCAAGAGGTTCTGAGCTTGGCCAATGGGTGGGCCACCTCCCACTCATCCTCATCCACCTTCAAACCACCTTCCCTACCCTTTTCCACCTATTTTTGGCCACGGACTTCCCTCGGCCTGTTTCCTGTAGCAATTCAGGACATGCCTGTAGCACTATAAGAAACCTGTAGCCACACTTGAAATAGCACCTGTGGGCCCCTCCTTAAGCCTAGAAACCACCATCACCATCTTCTAAACCTAAAAAAACCACTCATACACCTCCAACCTTGCCCCCATGTGTTCAAGCCTTTCATAAGCCACCTTAGCACTTTCTTCTCCTGGCTGCAAAACAACACATTTTCAAGCATACTTAGGTCATGAATAAAAGAATGATAGGTACAACATAGGTTAAGTAGGTTTTTTTTAGCCATTTGTCCCAAAAAATATTGATTAGATTAGTTTCCTTTATGCCATTTCAATTCATCAATGTATTTCATGCAAGATGCCTAGGTTGTTTTTCAATTCTTATCATAGTCTAATAAGTAGATTTATTTCATATGAATAATAGCTAGATGTACTTGTTTGTTGTAGTATAGCTATGTACTTACTGATAGTGCCATGGCTTTGAATCATTTGTATCCCTAGGCCTAATTTTATAAGTGTGACGGACTTCACCTAGAAACCATAGAAGTAGCACCCTTTCGTAAATCTCAGAAGAGGATGACATGATTAGAATGCATCTGCTATGTATATAGCATTGTCACCTCCAATTTTTTTATGAACTCTAGGTTGATAAATTAAAGTATGGCAGCCTCTGGGAGTTGCAGCATTCTTGGTACAATACCAGGGCTCACTAGGTTTTTCCATTGATATTATTTATAAGCCATTTGTACTTGATAATGTCACTAATTTCTGTGTTTCCAATGATGACTAGTAGATATTGGATTTTATCTCCAATGTTGATGCATTTAAATATGTGGCAATAAACGAAGATGAGAACAAAAGGACTTTGCAGGAATCAACTTAGGCACACAAAGGGAACCCCATGCCTAAGGGTGTGATATATTTAGAAAATATTTATGACTTTCAGAACTTCTTCGAGCGACCAACCAATGCTAAGACCCTTAGTTCCACATTGTCACATGAACAAGTTAACTTGGGAACCAAAGAAGATTCGAAATATGTATCTCAATATGTTTTTTTCTCTCCAAGAGCGGATTTTTTTTTTCTTTTCTTTCCAAATAGTACTAATATGTGTTCATGTGGATTTACAATGGTTTAAAAACCTATAATATGTGAATTATCTAGCATGTGGTACCTATTAAGGAAGGGGTAAATCCATTTCAGCAAAATTTAAGGAAATTTCATCCTATAATTGAACCCATTATTCAGAAAGAACTAGGGGAATTTTTGGATGTTGTGATCATATTCAAAGTTTTTCAATCTACCTGGGTCTCAAATTTGGTTCATGTTAGAAATAATTCCGAAGAGATACACTTATGTGTTTATTTCTACAGCTTCAACAAGGATTCTAATAAATAAAATTATCCCATGTCATCTATGGATCATATACTCTAGATGATATATGGTCTTGAGATGTTCTTGCTATTAAACAGATTCTCTGGAAAAAACTAAGTTCTGGTAGTAGAACCTAACAAGTTAAAAACTACAAGACTAAATGGGGTACATTTGTGTTCTGATGGATTCCATTTAGACATATAAATGTTGGAACTACATTTCAATGGTCTATGGGAATTGTGTTCCTTGGTTTAATTCGAAAACGTTGGGTTGTATACTAGGATGATGTTACAATATTTTCAAAGAAAATATATTATCACCTGCATCATCTAAGGAAAATATTTGAGTGATCTAGGTGGATATTGGTGGGAACCTGCATATTCCACTTGGAACTCCACCATTCTATCTTTCAATTTTTAATTTTCCTTAATTGTAGCACAATTTACTAATTTTGGCATTTTCGTCAGTCCTAAAATTTTAGAGTCGTTTTGAGGCCCTAAACAACGTTTTTTTTTTGGAAAACTAGGTATCATGCACATAAAATGGAGATTGTATGCCAAGTTACTACCATGAGAAGTTGATGTACCAATTTACCCCAATGGGGCCCATATTTTTAGCACTTCATCTCCTAGGGTTAGGTTTCCATTGTTTCTCAATAATAAATAGGCCTTCAAGCCTCATTTTAACATAGTTTAGAAGCATGTAGCCACCACATCTCTTCTCATATATAAGCTACCATTGCCTAAGATAGCTTATTTCCATTTTGTATGTAAGCATCTTTCAGTTCTTTGATATTAATGAAATGAAGATTTATTCATGTTGCATCTATGTGTTTATGTTGATATGTGTATTATGTTGTGTTCCTACATAAGTCTGAATCATTGAGCGGTATCGAACATATGGTAAATCCTTAAATCCAAAAATGAGCATCTTCAAAGTGTCTAAGGACAACCTCTTGGGACAGATTATATCCAAGAGAGAAATTAAATTAGACCTGAAGCAGGTCAATAATATTGCTTAGATTCACTTTCATGTGAATAAGAAAGCCATGCAATCCTTCTTAGGGAAAATCAAATTCCTTCAGAAGTTCATCTATGATTATGCATAGATTGTTAAACCATTACAAGAGATGATCAAGAAGGATGCAATTTAAAAGTGGTACCAAAGGGATAAACATTCTTTCACCTGGATTAAACAAGTGATTGTCAATGCCCCAACAATGTATAGTCCCGGTTTTAATAAATATTTATTGTTGTATATATTTACTTCTGACACATCTCTTGCACTCATTCTTACTGAAAAAGACAATCAAGGAAATGAGAAACCCATATCATTCATGAGTGTTGGCTTACAGGGATTTGAATTGAATTATCAAACCATAGATAAGCAAGACTATATAGTATACAAGGTGGGGAAGCAATTTAGGCCTTACCTCTTGAAAATCCAAGTTTTCATCTTTGTACCTCACCCAACAGTTAGATCACTCTTTGGGCAACAAGGGTCTGGAAAGAGGTGGACGAACTGGATGACGATCCTTCAAGAATATCATCTAGAATTCAAGCTAGTTCATACAAATAAAGGCCATGGTCTCTATCATCTTGTAGCATAAGCAGTAAATTCACCATAAAAGGCTTCTTATGGATGGGAACAAGAAATTAAAATGTACAATATTGAGAAAAATTCCCCTACAAACTCAACCACGTCTTGGTACACTGATGTACATCAATATCTAGAGAACGACACCTTTCCCTCTCACTTATCAGTGAAATATAAGAGGTAAATTTTACTTAAATTTATTTCATATCAACTTGTACATGGTGTGATTTTTTGGAAGCACCATAATTGTGTCTTATTCATATGCTTGGAATCACAACTTTCAGAAAGGGTATTGAAAGACCTTCATTATGGGCCAGCTGGTGGGCACTACACAGGCGACACTACTATTCGTAAAATAATGCAGGCTAGTTATTATTGGCCCACATTATTTAAGGATGCACATGCCTATGCCTATAAGTGTCCTATTTGTCAAAGATGAGTTGGAAAAGATAAGAAGTTAGTTGCCCAATTGTGACCCATTGTCATTCAAGAGCCTTTTCAACAATGGGGATTGGATGTTATCAGCAAAATTTCTCCACATTCATCAAATTAGCATTGATATAACTTAATTTCCATATATTAATTTACTCGGTGGGTTGAAGTAGTTTCATTGAAACAAGTAAATGAGTAGGAACTAATCCACTTCCTTAAGTAAACTAATATTACAATATTCAACGTTCCCACATCACTTGTTTTTTATAATGCAAATTACTTTTCATCACTAAAACTTTATGATTTTTCATTAGAGAATGGTATTATTTTAAACAGGGAAAATTTTAAGAACCCCCCTAAATTTATATATATAATAAATGGGCGAATCCCCATGATACATAGGAAAAATGGAAGGCGATTTTATTAATAATATAATATGTATAAATAATTTTTTGGCGAATCTCTCACGAGATTATATTATCTTGTAAAATCATGGTGAATCACCAGTACAAATGGCGAATCACTACTACAAAATGGTGAATCGTTGTCTAGTGGAGTTCGGAGTGTTGGTTCCAATGAAGATATGGTAATTGAACCAGGAGTAGAAGGAAGAGAACCACCGAGACCAAGCATGGCACATGGTGACTCATGAGGGAAGTAGTTCTCGTGTAGTTTGGAAAACACGTTCTTCTAGTTCTGCTAAGCGTAGTGTTGTTTCTCATGCTACTACTAGCACTGATATTGAGGTTGGAGAGGAGTTTGAGGAAGCATGGAAGGTAGCAGTGGTGGAGAATTACAAAGAGTACCCCATGATGGGCTCCATTTTTCCCTTTGGTATTTGTGCATGCAAGACCTTCTGTCCATTGAACCAACAATTAGCCGTTCAACCAACAATCAACTTGACTGAGTTGATTAGGTACGAGTCAACTTAGACTAATCTTCAAAACTATGCTTTGCAATATCCCATATTTATCACACTAATGCTACACAACATTGTGCATTTGCACCCAACTCTCATGCATGCACACAAAATTTTCATTAACATCTATAACCCTAACCAAGTGAGAATTGATCAACAATTTGCACCAAAAGTTTGTTATAGTGTTGAAATTTCATAAGAAATTTAGATCCATGGTACCTTAAATAAATTTTGAGATAACCTCCACAAATTCGACCACAACAGAGCAAACTTGTGATAAATTTTAAACCTACAAAAATTAGGATTCATGTTCCTACGAACGATCATAAGAAGTAGTTGGCATATAGGTCGAGTTTTGAGCCTTGACACATTGATAATGCAATGGCTTAGGTCAAAACTCACACATTGAAAAGTCATCAATGAAGAGAACAAAATCATTATGAATTACACATACTCCAAACTATGAGGTCCCACAAAATTGTTGCTCCCACCTGAACAACAAACAACTTGAATGTGAGAATTCAGAAACAAAGAAAAATCCCAATCCCATGATCTTGAGGATGAACTCGATCTCAAATCCAACACCCATAAAATTTATATCCAAAACTAGAACTCATCAAATTTGGAAGTATATTGGAAACATAACTGAGGCGAAAGAGCTAAATTTGAATGCAGGAACTGACACAAAATCTGCAAACTTGAGCAATTGTTGACATACATTACCTCCACTCCCTCGATATCAAGATTGATTTTCTCCCCAACTCTAATGGAGAACTCCACTGCAGGCTTTTGAGGTCCAAAATCTACATCTTTGGTCCTGCTAAGTCCCCCATACTGTATAGGCACATTCTCTAGAGATATAAATCTGCAAGTAATATCAAGTATTAAATAAGTTTCTAGGAAATTTTCATTGAATATATCCTTCATTCCATGATATATAATCAGAGTCTTCAATTGAGGTTGAGCATATTTTCACTACATCAGAGAAGGAATTTCACGTACATGTAGAAGGTCTCTGTGACTTTTCCTTCACGTGCAATTACAAATTTTCTCTTGGTACGTTGTGTCAAGAAAGGGCTCAACATGTAGTACAGTGCACTGAAATACCATGGGACATTGATGAACAACTGAAAATAGAGAGAATACTAATTGAGAGGTGATTTGTCTATTTGATAAATTGAGTATAATATCCTCGCCCTTATAGGGCCCAACAAAATCCCACGCTTGCAAACTGAATATAGCAAAAAGACTTAATTACATATGGAATACTTGACAATTACCAAGATTGGACAAATTCTTCAACATTGTCTATTTGAAAAATCTATTATCAGCAAGAAGGATTGAGATCAATTCATGTTTGGCAACGACTATCCTCATATGCAACGATGGAACAATTGGAAATGCATGATCGTCTTAACATTGATCTCACTCCACATTATCTTCATGTGAAAATTTGATCTAAGGTTTTCTAAGCATTTTTTTGAAGACTGATCAAATATCTTCAAGCTATAAGCAACATTGGCTCTATGCATACATATTTTTGTGAAAATCATTCTCAGAAATGGGCTCTTGCTTTCAAGCAACCTGTAACAGGTTTCTAGTAGCTTGGTTCTCTAACTATCTTTGGAGCCTTGGATCTGACTTATTATCTACGTCATTATGGTCAATTATGGTTAACATGGTTTACATTATTTAACCATGGTTTTCCATAGTCAACTATGGTATTCTATAGTTAAATTTAATGAACATGGTCAACCATAATCAACCATAGTTGACCATCATTATTGACCATATTCAACCATATTCAAACACTGTTGACCATAATCAACAATGGCCATTGTGACCATCCATGGACGTCTATGGTCAACAAATTTATTAATTATAGTCAAAATGGTCAACCAAATTCATCTACTATTAATCATTTCAATCGATGGCCACCCATAGTCAACCATACTCAACCATAGTCACTCGTGATGTTACAAGCTCATCTATGGCCAATCAAGCTCACCATGGTCAAACATGGACAAGAATTTCAACCATAACATAACCATTAATTTAAATGTAACATTAGTGTAACAATGTAACAATGATCAACATCCACGTAACATTGTTAAATCCTTGTAATATCAATATACGGTTAGGCTAATGGTTAACCATGGTCAAACTCAATCAACCATCTTCAACCGTGGTCAACCTCACCAACTGTGGTCAAGAAATCCTCCCCATACATGTGGGTTGTTAACTAGCACAACCACATTAGTAAATGTAGTTGAGATAGGCCCATAGGAGTCATTTTCCACCCTTTATATGCCAATATGCCTATAAAAATGATGTTTCTTATATAACCACATTTATTAATGTGGTTGTGCTAGTTGTTAACAATAATAAGAAATTATAAAACATCAAAAACTTAATATTATATAGTTAACATAAATAAATAAAAATCTCAATGGCTAATCAAAACGATATAAAATTTTTATGAGAAAAAATCCTCACAAAAGTGATTAAAGGAAAAGAACATGAATCGAAAACCCAATTAAAAAAAAATTGTAAGATAGAAAATTATCCATTGTATCACTATAACGAGTACTCACTCATTCCATTGTTAATTAAAATTTAAAGACGATTTATAATCCTTAATGATTTACATATTTTTTCTATTTTACAAATCTCAACTCTAATATGCACGGTTGAGAAGTGCCATTTCCAAGTTTACTCAACGAAAAGGATCACATTTAACTTTGCAAATGCCTTTTTCAAAAACTCTCCTTTGGAGAATTGACCATTGTCTCAAGGGATGTCACATCAATACAATGTCACATCATAATTCTAGTGTAACATCACACAATGAATGTTAGAACTTTACATGAAAACATAAGAGTGTTGTATGATATATTACACTAGAAGTGTTCTAGTGTTATCTCATCGGATATCACAAATGTCATGTGCATCGACTCACTAATATCTAAAGATCCATAACTGCTTAACAATTACATATTGTCATCGTCTTTCTCTTTAAAGTTTTTGGTTGATTATTTTCAAATCAAGTCATTCAAAACCTGTTATTTTTATACATAGGAATGTAAAATGGTTATATGCAATAGGAATAGGAATAGGAATTTGAGAGGATTATGTGAGATTTGATTTTCACAAAAGGAAATATTTCCTTGGTTACCCAAGTTATAAATGGAAAAAATTATTGAAACAAAGATCAACTTAATTTTCACTAACCATAGATTTGGTGGAATGAAAAGTAGCTATATATACCTCTCACCCACCCATCATATAGAAGAATTTGAGAAATATTGAATTCCATTAGCTTATTAGTGTTGTTATGTATGTGTGTCAACCCCTCAAAACTCATGCCCATATTAATTTGAGAATTATTGAATTCCATTTGCTTATTAGTGTTGTTATGTATTTGTATAACCCCTCAAAACTCATGCCCATATTATCCTTGACATTGGAAGGATAGTGCTCTATGTAATCACACTTATTGGTTGAAAGTTATCATCCTTCACATTTGAAAGATAGTGTTGAATGCAATCAAACTGATTCGTTGAAAGCTTAATGGGTTGAGACTTTCCAATTGAAGTATTGTTGATTAATTTTTTGAAGGAATTTCTTAAATGTTTTCAATGTGTTATTGGGTTAAACATCTTTAATAAAATGAAAATTTATAAGATTAAAATGACTATCCCATTCTATTCTTATGCTCTATCACATTCAGTTAAGTAAGTATTCTTATTCTCCATGCATTGTTGTTGTTTACCCTTGTAACAAATTGCCATAAACCTCTCTATCATGCAATAGATATGCCCTTCTTTTCATATCCAAAAAGTATAATGATAGCAATAAAATTTATATTTATTAACAATAATAAAAAATTACACTTAATATTACAAGTTTAATATTTTAGAGTTGAAATAAATAAAATAAGATGTTTTTTTTGAATGAATAAACAAAGCAATATAAAATTTCTATGTCTATAATGATTAAAGGAAAAGAACATCTATCCAAAACCCAATAAAATTAAAATGGTAAAGAAAACACTATACAACACCCAATAAAATTAAAATTAAAACGGTAAGATCACTATAACTTGGGATAAGGTGTACTAACTCATTCCAGGGTTATTTCATAACCATATTTTAGGAAAAAAAAAGTCTTTAAATTTCACACCAGTACTTACCACAAATTTTCGCTCACTAATCCATATTTTAGAAAAAAAATAATCTTTAAAATTCACACCAATACTTATCATCCATATTTTGGGGAAAAAAAATAAAAAATCTCTAAATTTCACATCAATACCTACCACAAAGTATAAGTCACTTATTTCCCTGCTATTTCATAACCATATATTGGGAAAAAAAAAAAAACTCTAAAATTCACACCAATACCTACTGCAAAGTATGAATTGAAATTAAAAATACACACCAATACCTACCACAGAATATCACTCACTCACTCCACTGATATTTCATAATCATATTTTGGAAAAAAAAATAAACTCTAAAATTCACACCAATACCTATCTACCTGCAAAAAGTATAAATTGAAATTAAAACTTCAGATATAATTACAAATCCATCCCCAAATTGCAATTCATATTCACTTGGCTACAACACCAACACGTACTACAATTCAGATTCATATTCATATTCACTTAGGCTACAACTCCAGCACGTACTACAATTTGAAACTAATATCAGGCGTCTATATCAAGCTGCAAATTGACCCTTAAGCTACAACTCCAACCGGTACTACAATTTGAACATGAAATCATGGCCAAGTTGAACTTTAACCTACAGTGCCAACACGTACTACAGCTTGAAACTAAAATCAGGCGTCTACATCAACCAAATTGAACTGAATAGAGAGAAACAACACCAATGTATAATTACTACTTTTCTAGAAATAGAGAATCCATCCCGGCGATATGATTATTAATACCCCTAATATTACCACTATGAAGGGTGGATGCCCCGGTCTCTGAATAGAAGAATCCTAAATATTTTCACTCTGAAAGATTGATGCCCTGGTCTCATGTGAAGAGAAAAACTCCAAGTGATATATTTGATGCCCTAAATATTATCACTCTGAAAGGTCGCTGTCGTGATCTTTGGGGGGAAAAATGAGCATGTCAAGCGCCACGTTAGTAAAGTTGGCTGCCGTGCCCTGGTCTCCGCGGAGAGAAAGTAGCATGTCAACCACTACGTTCATTGACGACCTGAGGGTGGGAGGAGATCGAGTGCAAAATGAGGCAATCTCGATCACCTTTACTATTTCATCCTTCATATTAGCATATAAAAAGTCACCCTGTCCACCGACCAAATCTTTATCAATTATTCCATCCATTTTTCCTTCCTTGGTCATCATCGCAACCCATGTAGTGAGATGTAAATATTCCCGATTGTGGTCTTCTACCACAGGAGGCTTTCCGCTTACCAACTCTAATAATACCACTCCGAAGCTATACACGTCTCGATTTCCCGATGCCTTCACTCCATACGCACATTCTACACGACAGAACATTCATTATTAGGATGACATGGAAAATGATGATCCCTGCATGAAAGTCACATCATAACAATAATAAAGGGGTGAGTGTGATGAAGCTTTATAGAGGGAAAACGAATGGAGATTTAATACCGGGAGAAATGTAGCCATGAGTCCCTCCAAACAGTGAATTTGATTCGGAATCTATTGGTGGACTTTTGACTAGCCTTGCAAGTCCAAAGTCTGCAATGTGAGCCACACACTCATGGTCCAGCAATATGTTGGCAGACTTTATGTCGCAGTGAACAATTGGAGGTTCACAGTCTTGATGTAAATATTTGAGTCCCTCTGCCACTCCAACCGCAATGTTATACCGAGTCCTCCAGTCCAGCTTCTGATTAGGACGTTTCGATGCCCCTCCCAGATATTCCCACAGTGATCCATTAGGCATGTAGTTGCACAGAAGAACTGTCACATCACTCATCTGATCGTCACGTGAAGTTATGAGGTCCTGATGACGCAGGATGTTTCTGTGACGTGCGTTCTTTAAAGTTTCTATCTCTGGCCTTAGACTGCGACATCGATTATGGTCAAGCCCACGATTTGGTAGCTTTAAACACTTGGCCGCCAGGATTTTTTCTCGCCCTGGAATAGCCACCTTGTAGACCATGCTGGACGTGCCAGAACCGATGACGTATTCATCGCTGAAGTTGTCTGTAGCTTCTACTATATCTTTGTATTTGATTCTACCTTGTCTGTGTCCTGCAGAAATGCCCGATCTAAAACCCTCCCTGTTATGCCTTTTATTCTTCGCCCCTGAAGTTTTTAACATGTATATCAGCGCAATGATGAGAACCATTACGGTCCCAATAGAGACGACGGCAATCCCTGCGACTGCGACAGAGATTAATTTTTTCTTTTTACATGCACCTTCTAAATCTGTACAGTTATTCATTGTGGGAGGTCCGCAAAGGTCTGGATTGCCCTCAAATTCACTCTGTGTGCCTCGTAAAAATGGCCCAGATGAAGGAATCTCCCCTGTAAATAGGTTGAAAGAGAAGTTGAAATTATCCAGGCTTATCATGCCTGTGAAAGACTCAGGAATCTGACCAGAGAGTTGGTTATGGGAGACGTCCAAGGATTCGAGGAACATGAAACTCCCCATGTCAGGAGGAAGAGGTCTTGATAGATTGTTCCAACTTAGATCTAACCCATATCTGAGATTGGCTGCAAGGTTTCCCAGCTCCCCAGGAATGCTCATGCTTAGTTTATTTCTTGCCAGGATTAGTTCACTTAAATGACTGCATTCGCCCACTGAACTGGGGATCCCTCCTGTCAATCCGTTTACACTCAAATTTAATGTCAACATCATCCAAAGATGGCCAAGAGCTGTCGTTCCATTGAGCTTATTACGGCTCAGATCGAGTTAATCTCAGGCCATTAATAAGTTAACAGCCAAACGTAGGGAAGATATCGACAATTTCCTGAATAGATAAGCACCGAACCAAGAACCAAGAACATAGTAATCCAAACTGGGTAAATCAAGCAAATTCTCCCGCAATCCGCTCAAATTTAGGGCCTCCAAAAATGCCAAAGGGTTCCGCCTGAGCTTCCGAGGCTTGAAAACTTCTTTAGTAAAGCACTCCAGAATTCTTTAGAATAGCAACCGGATGGGGCGAATTAGTCTAACCCGTCCCACCGATCCTGTAAATCCAGGCGAATGCCTTGGAAATTTGCTCCAACCAAAAAAATCGGGGGGCAAATTTCATGTTTCCAGTTTTATGCGCCCTTTTTTAGGTGGGCTAATATTTAATAATTAATTATTTTTAAAATATTTATTGGGCTAACTTTATTAAACTATAGAAAATGGGTTTTATATAAAAAATTCGCCCTAATAAAATTTAAAATCCCTTAAAATTCGTCTTTGGGCTAAAATTCGTCCCTAAAATTTTCCCTGATTTTAAATCTCTCATTTAATTATTTCCCTCGAGGAAATGGCCCTAGTTGATTCTATCAATAATAAATTAATTCACATCATTAAGAAAAAAATTTACTCTAAGCAAAGGAACTGCCATAATGCATTGGTGAATGCTTCATGGACTGATCGTGTCACACCAAAACATTCTTTCAATACCTCTCCTTACTTCATCGTGTATGGAAAAGAAGTTATCCTTCATTTGAACATATAACTCCTCACATTACAACATTCTTAAGAATCCTAAAGTAAACCTTGTCTTATTTTTTAGAGTAGGATAAACACCTTTCTTAAATTAGAGGAAGAAAGGTGGAAAAAAAAAATTTATATGCATCTGTTGTAGCCTCTACAACACCCTCCAAAAAACCCCACTTCAAAATTTTTCGGAGCCACTTGAAATTAAATAAAAACTAAGTAAGGAGTCCAGAAGGCTAAGTCGCTAGGTCGCAAACTTCATTTTTTTGGAAAACCGCGACCCCGCGACCCGGAAGTCGCAAGGTCGCAAGGTCGCGAGGTCGCATACCTCTCTGATCACCCATATTGCGACCTCATGACCTCATTAAATGCTCGCATGTGCGACCTTTTTATATAAAGGAGGTCGCTAGGTTGCATTTTTCATATGTAGTGAATAGAAAGAAACGGCTCTGACAGGTCGACTGGCGCCCGATTTTCCCGGGTAAGTTTCCATTTTCCCTCCTATTGTTTTCTTTTTGGTTATTCTTTCCAAATCCCTGCATCCCTCAGCCTTTAAATTGTCATTTGCTTCAGCCATTTTTTGCATTTCTTACTTAGGGTTTCCTTCTGATTCCAGTTTTCACCACACTTGCCCAACTCATCACAATTGCTTGTCCAGCTTCTCATGGCCTATTCCCTACTCCAAAATCTATCCCTTGACTCTGTCTAGACCCATTTAGCCTTGTATTTTTCCAGTTAAATGGAAAATCACTCCACGCCGCGCGCGCCCAAAACCCCCCAGCAAGCGTTAGCGCAATTTGTGACCCCGCGACCCCGCGACCTAGTCGCTAGGTCGCAAGGTCGCATTCTCTCCAGTTTCTCGACACTTGCGACCTCGCGACCCCACGACCTAGTCGCAAGGTCGCAAGATTTCATCCCTTCCACTTTCTGCAGTCTGCGACTTAGCAACCCCGTGACCCAGTCACAAGGTTGCAAGGTCGCATTTCCGATTTTTTCCAAAATTTGCGACCCCGCGACCCAGTCGCAAGGTCGCAAGTTAGCATTTTCACTCTTTTTCACAATACATGACCCCACGACTCTACGATCCAGTCACAAGGTCGCAAGGTCGCACCTTGGGCATTTTCTTACAATATGCGACCCCGCGACCCAGTAGACCTCTTATTCAGTTCTGCCTGTGTCCCAGTTGAAGTAATTGATAAACTGTAATTGTCTTGTATCATCATGGCGTCTTTCTTATCTTTGGATTCTTTCATGAATATGACAGGTGAAGTTGAAGCAGATTTGGAGTGTATACCTGTCCTCTCAGATTCCAGCGATATGGGACCCCCAGTTTCCTGAAAGAAAGACAAGCACGTGGCAGTGGAAGATACGGAAACAGACATGCAAATGTCCCACCCGCCGATATACATAGACACCCTTTGCACATTTTCCAAAGGGGACAGCATGCGATGGTACCACGTGTACCAGGAGTTCGCCAAAACGGAATTCCCGGAAGACCTCCCCAATCGGGAGATATACTTAAATGTTAAAAGGTCCAAGATCCATCTCGCAGGTGCTCATCCGAAAATATTCCCATGCCCAGAGATGATGGCTTGGATCATACAGAAAACAGATCCCAAGAAGTTCATGATCAGAGATAGCGAAGGCAAGGCTTTCGCAACACTAAAAATCTCAGACGCCCATGTTTATTACTCTTTTCCAGAGCGGGAAGAAGATTTCACAGAAGAATGGGTCGTTGCTAATGCAGTTCCTGTAGTTGACACTATAAGGAAATGGTGGGAGGAGCCTGAAACATTTAAGGTCAAGAAAGACCAGGAATACCCAGTGGTGAGCCTCAGGAAGGTGTATAAATTAGTGGCTGCCCTACTTTGCAGATTGTGCGGGCGCCCAGATGCCACTATCTTCAATGGCTCATGGGAAACTATCATGGAGTACGTCACAGTGCATGGCACCCATTTCAACTGGGCTAACATATTGATGACCTCCATTCACACAAATATATCCTCGGCATTGGCACCAGATGAAGGAATGCCTTCCAAATTTTATATGGCCTCTTATCTATTGGATGTCGTCTGCTCGAGATTGCACTTTGAGGGATGGGTACATAACTGGGATCCCAAACAGACTCGTGCCATTCATCTACAAACCAAGGTGTTTTGGGAATCTCGGTATAAAATAGACATAGAGCCGATCTCCCAAGTGTTCATCCCTGCTCTATACAGAAAACTATTCAGCCAAGACGCTCCCTGCATGTCTTGGCAAGCAATGGAGACGCTTAGCAAAGTGGCGCATTGGTTCCCTTTCGCTGAATATACAATCATCCGAGTCTTTGGCTCGTTCAGGGCACCACATGCTCTGCCTCGTTTTGTTACAGACAAAGTGCTCATGCAAGAGGTCTATTTCCAAATGTCGTCAGGTTTCTCCAGGGTCCTGTCCAGAGGTAAGAAGAAGCTGTGGCCTGCTCTACCCCTCACTATCGGTGCATACAAAGTTAAATACTTCAGAGAGGTAGAGGCAGAGGGAGAAGAGATAAAAAGATATCACTTTATGGCTTTAGAATACCAAACATACGACCCAGAGAGGATAGTTCCTAAACATTGCAAGAAGGCTAAATTCAAATGGAACTATCAGCATACTGAACGCCCGGGAGAGGATGAAAGAAGGAACTGGTACAATGCGGATAGAAAACTTGCTCTGGGGGTGGACTTTGGCCAAGGAGACCCGGATGACCAAACTTTGGAAGCGAGGAGTCGTGAATTAGGAGGTGCTTCTTCATCTCTAGCTAAGAAGCCTCGGAACACTACAGGGCAAAGTACCTCTACCCAACAGAAATAAATAGAGGCCAAAGCCCAGCAAGAGAGAGAACAGAAAATGAAAGAGGACGAGGATAAGCGCAAGAAGAGCTTGAGAGCATAACAGAAGAAGAAGCAGGCCGAGAAGGCCAAGAAGGAAAAAGAGAAAAGAGAAGCAGAGGTGGCAGCTGAACAAGAACTCAAGAAAGAGCTAGACAAAGTGGAAGCTGAGCAAGCCGCCGTAGCTGAGCAGAAGAGGAAGGCCGAATTATAAGTAGCAGCAGAAGCAGAGCTCAGGCAGAGGAAGGAACGTGAGAAGGCTAAAGCCGAACACTGACAAATGGAAGAGGAGGAAAAGAAGAAGAAACAAGAAGAGGATGAAATAATGGAGGATATCGAGGTGTCTCCCCTTGACATACCTTTGGGAAGTACACGAGCCTCCCTCTCCAATGTCATTTCCCCCCAGGGGCAAGAGGAGGAGGTCTTCGACCTCACCAAGCTCACATTTGATCAGTTCTCTTTCAAAATTCGGTAAGAGAAGAGAAGATGCCTGGCGCAAAATCCTTCCGTTGCATCAACAGTCGCAACCGGAAAAGACATAGTCCTTGATACCAAGACTAATCCCGTGATGATAGCATCGGCTAGCACAGCCTTCACTGCAGCCACAGAATAAAATGTGACTAGAATGAGTAGAGAGATCATTTTTCTACAAAATAGACTACAAGAAGCAGAGCAGCGGGAAAAAAGGGCAGAACAGGAAAGAGCGGCATTGAGAGAGGAGGTTCAACAACTCCAAAGCAGAACTCCCCCTGTCAACGAAGTTCTGCTTGCCATTCTAAAGGAATTCAACACATTAGAGGTGACCATGAGGCAAGTGTATGGAGAAATGTTCACCATTAAACAAACAGTCGCCCCATTGGTAAGAGCGCAAGCGGAGACTAAGCAAAAGCACGAGCAGCTGAAAGAGGCCTCAACTTCCTTGGACCGAATGATGGACTGGACATCACGGTACCCCCAAGCCCCTGAGAATTTTCCAAAGAAGGATTGGATTCATACGCAAGATGCCAAAGTCCAAATCCGAATGAAAATGCAGTCCAAGGATAAGCTATCCAAGGATTTAGACAAATTAATGGCTGCCTACGAACACCTAATCAGCGGCATCGACTCGATGCACACCCTTCACCACATTCCTTGATTGGGGGCACTAGACGAGGCAAAAACCTAGGATCAGTTAGATCAAGATATCCAGTCATTTCTGCAGCCCATTAGGCAAGATGTTGTCACTCCTGATCTTGCAGCGTCATGAGAAAACCTGGGCCAGTTTCTTGTCACGCCAATATGGATTTACACCAAGCTCACCTCTCTTTCAAACCAGATCTCACAAAAGAAGGAAACTCTAGTCCCAAATGCTTTGGAGTGCATGCATCGGTTGAAAGAGGAGGTCCCTCTAGTTTCTCCCGTAGCAGTAGAGTATCAGACCTCGCAAGACTTCCTCAAAGGAAAGCAGATTGATGCCCCTGACCTCTCAATTGCGCGCTCATCTTCATAACTCAGTGGCAGTAGGTCGCAGGTCACACCGCCCAGTAGGTCGCAGGTCGCACTCACTAGCCAGGTCGCAGGTTGCAATTTTCTCCCAGGTCGCAGGGCAACTCAACCGGCGGGCAGGCGAAGAGTAAGCAAGCCTAAAGGGCAAGTTATTTTCTATAAAACTCCCTCCGGGGAAAATGTAAAGCATCTTCTTTTTTTGGACTCAAGAGCTATACAACATTGTATTGAAAGATAAAACTCCTTTTGCATATGAATACAAATACCTGTTAAAACTCCTTTTGGATCTGATGTGTTTTGCTGTGCGAACACTATGAGTATTTCTATACAGTTTCAAAACATCTTTTGATTAATGAAACTGCACTCTTTAATGGCATCATTCATGCATTATGGTTTCTTGTATTTGTGTTAATGATGTTTAGATTGATTGCTTGCTTAATGGATGTTAATGACTTTGTTTATTAGCATTTTGTTTTATCTTTCAGGAAGTAAAGGGGCATCTCGCCATAAAGAACTGTTTCTTTTGTGGTCAGAATAGCCTACAAGCATAACCCCAAAGATGTGTTGTTGACAACACCTCCTTTGGCATGTATGCTTTATTATTTTTCTTGCTACACATAGTGTTATATACGTGTCTAATGCATCAACCATGTATCTTGTATCATGTGAATAAGTGTGTGTCCGCAGGTTCGATCGAGTTATTTTGAGACCAAAAGGAAGGTGAATTAAGCGGTAGTTGGACCCACACCCCATATGGGATCCCTATTCCAAACGGTTCAAGGTCTTATTGGGACTTTCTACCGGGGAGATCCCCTACTGTTGGCTGGACAATTTTTCCCGTCAACAGAATTGGCGCTAGAAGGAGGGCCTGATGGCAGCCTCCCAACATACAACCAACATTCCATCACAAACTCCCCATGGGGAGGTCATAAACGATGATACTAACCCTCCTCCGTTGGAAGATATTCCAGGGGAGGAGGTTCCATATTCTGAAATTACCAGAGAATAGATGAGAGCCTTGCGTCCAGTTGCCCGCAATCTCATCAGGGATTTGCGATATGCCCCAATAATGAGTTTCTTGACCCATACTAGGACCCCAAATGAAAACATCACTCGCAATGGTGCCTTGGTGAGTACCATACCCCAGTTAGTGAATCTCATGGTTGAAGACCTCGCCACCGTTGTTCAGGGTGAAAAACCGATTCCCGAGCTCCAAGGGGGTGAAGAGGAGGAATTTGGTACAACTGTAACTTTCCCCGACCCTCAGCCCAACCAAGCCCAACTGAACAACAACCAGGCACACCCCCCACCTAGGGGAGGTGATGGAGATAGAGGCCGAGGGAAAAAAGGCGAGGGAAATAGAGCTCGCAGGAACAAAGTCGAGGGAAATAAAGCTCGCAAGAATGAAGGTGAGGGAAATAGAGCCCGCAGAAACGAAGGTGAGGGAAATAGAGGCCGCGGGACTGAAGGTAGAGGAGATAGAGGCCGAGGCCAAGGACACCGTGCCAACCACCGTCGCCCAAACCCAAATAGGCCGCCTGTCCACAATTGGGGATTTCTCAGAGACATTGCCAACCGTGAGAGATATCAAGATGAACACTCTCACCATGAGGGAGAAGCATCGGTGTCAGGTACAGGGAGTGAATCCGAGCATGATTTTAGACACCACCAGCAGGCTAAGAGAGTGCAACCACTTGCCTGGATGGCCCAGTCCCCATTAGATATTTTGGGCCCCCTCCACGACCTTCCTAGGCACCCTGAGAAGCATCTCCCCAAGTTTGATACTGAGAAAGGAACCTTGGCCAAGGATCATATAAGCAGTTTCTATCTTTCCCTGCAAATCATTAGGGTTCAGACAGATGACGTTGCTTGCTGTCTGTTTCCACATACTCTTGAAAACAAAGCGGCCACCTGGTACTGCTCCCTCCCAAGTGCCTCCATTACGTCATGGTACCAGTTCCGTCGCACATTCCTGCAGAAATTTTCAGAAGACAAAACCCCTTCCATGCTCCTCACGGAGCTAAGTACCATTAAGTGCCATAAGAAAGAAAAGGTTAGAGACTTCAATCAGCGCTTTTCCACCATCCTGCAAAAGCTTCCCCCCAACCTGGCGTTGGATGACTCTATTACCATAGACTACTATACAAAAGCTCTCCCCACGGATATCGCCATCTTCGTAAAACGCGAAGCTCGGCCCACCCTTGCAGCAAACTACGCAGTCTCCCTCACTGTAGAAAGAGACATGCTTTCTATAGGAGCCATCGATCATGAGGGGAGAGATGACCACAAACCAATCGTGAAAAAGGGTCAGTCCTCCACAAACAAAACCATGGATAAGGATAAGGATGTTTTTGACTTCGAGAGTATAGCAAAGACCCTCAAGCTCTTGAAAAATGAAGTCTCTGACCTGAAGAGGAAGGGTATAGAATCCACGACTAGTGCTAAGGCACCTAAGCCCTTTTTCAGAAAGAGCAACCCCAACACCAGCCGACCTCCGCCTGACCCAAAAATTGTTCTCAACGTGGAAGAGATAGGCAAAGATAACTTATGTTCGTTCCACCAGGCTGCCCACTCTGAAAAAACATTCCCACAATGGATTGGCAGCATGACTGCAGTAGTAAACCAGCTTCTGGATGATCAAACCCTAGGGGATGCGGGGGAGGATGATGTTTCGGACCACGATGAAGATTTTCCCCCAGATGAAGAACCAGGGTCCTCGGTTCTTGCATTTGACGTTATCTGCGGGGACAACAATCTTATGGTCACTGATATCAACATGGCAGACAATCCTAAGGCCCCACCCGTAAGAAACTACAACCTTAGGAGCAAAGGACCGGTCCCCGAACCATCCTTTGAGGAGAAGAAAAGGGCTTTGTTAAGGAAAATTCTGCCCCTGGGGAATGAACAACAAGCTACCCCTAAGAAGCCCACCAATGACAACACCCAAGCCAATCAGAAAAGCAAGCTCCCGGTGGGGCCCCCCACAACCACTACCAAGCCTTGTCCTCAATCTGATTCGACTTATAACATTGTAGAGGACATGAATAAAACCAGAGCTAACATCTCCCTCTACGAGCTTGCCCGCATCACGAATCAACGAGAACTCATTCTTAAAGCCTTTGCCAATACCTCAACCACTAAGCCTGTGAGCAATACGTCCGCGCAAGCCATTCCGAGTGTTCAATCCATTGTGAACGCCACCAATGCAAATTTTAGGGGGTCTACTCCTCCCTTCCTATTATCTTTTGAGATTTTTAACTTCAATGTCCATAATTGTCTAGTTGACTCCAGAGCGTCCACAAACGTCATGCCCCTATCTGTTTGTAAGAAGATGAACATCCGCTCGGAGAAAACTGATACGAGGATCATTCAACTTGACAGATCTCAGGTGCAAGCTGTAGGAGAACTGAATAACGTCATCATCCATCTCTCGTCCGATTCTAGAGTCCACCAATGTATTGACATTGTGGTTGTTGACATTCCGGAAGCCTACGACCTATTACTTAGCAAAGACTGGTCCAGCAAGCTGCAAGGATATTTTGCCACTGACTGGTCCCACCTGTGGCTTCTGTACAAGGGCCGAAATAACCAAATCAGAGTTGAAAGCAAGCCATATATGAAATATACTGTGACTGATTTGGATGCTACTAATGAACCCATCAGTTTTTCCCAGGAGGAGCTTGGCATGTGCTTCTTGGAAGCCATTTTTGGATGTTATCATCCTCCTCAGTCTCCAGTAGATCCCGAGATCCAGTCTGAACTAACACTCGTCACGGAAGACCAAGCCACTCCCGTCTCATGCCAAACTGAAGTCCCGCCCCAAACTACAACCCCAAAGGAGCCAGAAAATGACGTGTGGACCCTGTACTATGACGGTTCCAAAACTCATGATGTAGCTGGTGCAGGCTGCATCTTGCTAGACCCTCAAAAGAACAAATTCTTGATATCGTGTCAGCATGAGTTCCAATGCACCAACAATACTGCTGAATATGAAGCTCTAATCCTCGGACTCAAGAAGGCATTGGATTTAAAGTTAAGGTTCTTACAAGTCATTGGAGACTCCGAGATCATTACTCGGCAGGTACGCAATACCATTCATTGTTTGTCTCTTCATTTAAAAGCGTATCAACAAGAGGTATGGCATCTTATTTCTGCTTTCGATGCGTTTGGAATTAAATCTATTCTTAGAATGCACAATGCAGCAGCTGATACTCTGGCTAATGCTGCTGCTAGATTTACCCCTTTGAGGGATGGCTTTTCTATTGAAGTTATATATATACCCTCCGTGCCAGATAATATTACTAATTTACACGTTTTTGATGATGATCAACAGATATTGGAATTTATGCTAAACACTGAAGTATTCAAAGACGCGGCAATTGATGAGGCGGAACATGACCAAGATTTGCAGGAAGAGCATGACCAACGCAAGGAGAACCCCATGCCCAAGGGGATAGTGTGTCACATCTCCCTTTCTCGTCCTCAAAAAAAAAAATTTCGCAGGTGTAATTTAACTTGGTTCATCCTTACGGTTACACTCCCATCTCCTACCTTTGGTGCAGAACATAACAATTAATAATAAACTTCTAACACAGTGACAATGTCAACTACATACATTTATCATTGTGTTTCATCCCCTTTTTTTATTTTGCGAGGAGCAGTTAATCATATGATCATCCTCACATAATACCTCTACACAATTGTTTTCCCATTCAAATTAGCCATTGGACGTTATATAAGAACACATCGAGGTCTCGGACTTTGTACATTATAACATCGAACCACTCATTTTATTTTTAAAATCAAATGAAGTCGATAACCATAAATCGACCCTGTCATCAATTATCATAGGTCGTCGTTGGCCCAAGCCACGTATTTCTCCTCTTGACACGCTGGCAATTCTATTCGTATATATTTGATATTTATTTTTTTGTTTGACCCATAGGGTAGGGTTCGAATATCGATTTATTAATCGGAACGCTATGACCTATCCTCATTCAATGTCTTGTGTTCTCCATGAATTTTGATTGACGCGAAGTACTATGAGTCTGAACTCGGGGTATCCATCATGCGATTTGGTGTACAATGGGTTGAATAAGTAATTTAAACTATCCCCCTTGCGTTTGGTATTCTATTTCGTTCAGATCATGCTATGTACGAGTTTTAAATGTTACGATCCCTCTCGGGATCTTTGGATGTACTCTCCCTTAATTACTCAGACGCCAATCCCAAACCGAGTTCATTCCTACTGTTATCTCCTTACACGTGGACGGCTCGATTTTAATGGAGTTAGGGTTTCTTGCTCCGTTATTAGTTCCTGTCTTTTTCATTCCAGAACTTCATTTTGCTCCAGTGGCGTTCGTTGTTTTCTCTCTGGACTCATTTGCACAGAATGGCGCGTCGAGGGTTTCTACCAAGCGCTCGTCCATATGATCACAGTAAGTATGTTTTTCATCTGGCTATTGAATTATGTTATGGAAAAATTTTAGTCACGAGGCTTCTCGACTTGTTTCCACAGTCTGGTTTCATACTACGGAGATCGTGGAGGAGGGGAATCCTCACGATGGCATTCTTGAATTTATACATAGTATTGCTTCAGTGAAATAGGTATTATCGTTTTTAATCAATGGTTTTCTGCTCTCCGTCTTACATATTTTCGTTTGTTGTGGGTTGAAGAGAGAACTCGGAACGAGTATATGGCTCGGTTTAATACCATTGCCCTTTTTCTCCTATTTTCCGGATAAAATGATTTATTAACCCCAACGACTTGGGTGTTCTCACAGAACTCACGATGGAGAATAGAAGCTTTGGTATGAAGGCGAAAGGCCTGGTCCATTCGCGTCGTGACAAGGTAGCCATTAAGTTTGACGTGAATTTCAGTTTTGTAAGGTTGGACTTATATTTTGTCATGCGCAATTGCATTTAACTCTCCTCTTCACGCTGTGTTCGTTCCAGGAAGTGATGATATGGCGATTCTCGCGCTATCCCAGGTATACATCATATTTCGTTTTTGGTTTGTTCTGTGGACGCTATCTATTATGGATTAGAAATGTTCTAATATAAATATTCTTTGTTCGTTGCAGGTATATAAAGTCTGCTATGGTCGAAGGCGTACAACCCTTTTCGTTGTTTCTGACGACTTCACTCGACTTATTTACTTCATTCGTTATTGTACAGGTTCTCCAATTTTTCCAACGATCTTCGCACAGATTGTCTCATGTTGCTATAGAAAGTATTTAAATTTGTTTTTATTCTTATAGCCGTGGTCATGCGGTTGGTATAGAGACGTTGAACCCTTATGAGTTCCCCTTTGAACATTGCGACTAAGCTCGCTCAGTTCCATTTTCTCTGTGCGTGTTTATGTCTGAGCTCAGCCGACTACGGCGAACTAAATCTCAGAAGTGACTCATGGAATTTCTATTTTAAATTTGGCACTTGTTTCTACTATTGATACGCGAACTGCCTCGTTTCAGGATGAGTTACATTAATTCTGAACGAAGTCATATAAATAATTGCATCTCGTTTCATGTGCCTTTGGTTGGGTTTTTTCGTTTGACTCCTCCCTTTTCGTTCGAATCTATTATATGCAGAGAAGTCCCTTTTATATTTTCTCATTCTTTTGAATTAATTTTTATCATCTCAGAACGTACTTATTCGTTAAATGATAAAGGAGTGCCTTATGGTTTGTCTATGACTGATATGCCATGAAGATTTAAATGATGTCAACGAAGTTTGTAGTTATTTTAATATGCTGACTCAGCATGCATATACAGGCACTGTGCAACCATATGTTAGCAGTCCCTTTAATAATGATAACTGTTGCTTTGAATTTAATTGGACCACTGTGACAGTGAATAAAATCATAAATTTTTTGATGCTGCATAATAGTTACAATTACTCTTATCTGGATTTCCCTCATATTTCTATGGAAGCTTTAGGACAGCTAACTTAAAGTATTAAGTCAATACCTGGCAGCTTTTTGAACTCTCATTTATATACAGAGGTTTATGTTAAAAGATTAACTATTCATCCACTACCATATATCTCTTGGTGTGCATAATTAGTTTGTTGTGGTATTTGTGCAGCATAGATTCTTTGTTGCCTAGACTAGTTTAAACTCTGGCTTATGTTCTATAGTCTAGTAGTATCTTCCTGAAGTTTAGTTTGTTTCAGAATTCTAATGGCAGTAATTCTGGTTACTCCAAGTTTTACAATAACATTTCCTTTAAAATTTAGAAGTCAATAAAGTTTAATTGACCCCAGCAAGCAACTTGTACTCTGTCCTCAGATTTATAAAATCTATCTGGTCATTCTTTCATGCACAGGGTAGATTGCCAATCTTTTACTATTGCTTTCCATTATACAATAGAAATTTCACATTTTCATGCACATATATGCAGATACTAAAATCATTACAAGAAACAGAAGCAGATTAAAGTTAAGTTATTGATTCATGCTCTGTGTAAAGTTAATTATCTACAGGTTTAACCCATTCACTGGTTTAGAGACTATGTGAAATTCTACTTCACAGATTGAATTCTACAACCATACAGAGTGGCAAAGATAAACTTCTTATAAGCAACTCTGTTAAATGTAGAATTTATGTGTCTAGTATACAATAAGATTTTATATGTAGCCAATTCATACTATATTAAGTAAAACATCTGTAGAATTTGGAACATACCACTTCTTGCAAATGACCAACCTCCCAACCTTAGAATCCTTCTGTCTCCCAGGACTCACCCCCGAGCTGAGATCAATCTCCTAGAACAGACCAACCTTAATCTGTTCTAGGGCAGCTTATTTAAGCTTTTACTCCCCAAAGCCTGTTTCTAATTCTGCGTCCAGAATATCAGGATGCTTTTATTCCTGTTTGCCTAGGCTTCCCACTTAGGGATTCTTTAAAGTTTTTTTATGCTTTTCCAACTTTTTACCTCTTCCCAACTACTCTCCTCATCATTGGGGAAATTCAGATTTTTCCTCAAAAATCTAAATTTAAAACTTACTATATTCCAAGGATTTGTGGAAGATTGTGGGGACATATTTGCCTCATCCATCCTCACAGATTTAGCAAGTGATCTCATCATCTCATTTTTGGCCAATTTGCACCACAATACTTTATTCATTTCCTCAATCAAATGTTTAATTACATTCACAAATATAATTATCCTTTGGGGTCCACTCCCCTTAGGATGTAAAGTTCAAGTATCTAACTTTAAAATGCAATCACATGAATTGGGGGTGTTACATATTCCCGCTCTGAAAATAAACACCGTCCTCGGTGTTATTATTCAACTACTATAGTTTATTTTGCAAATAAAAATGGATATTTTTCCATCATTTCAGTCTCTCGTTCCCAGGTAGCTTCTTCAGCAGTAAAGTGCTTCCACTGCACCTTTACTCTGGCTACTATTCTGCTTCTCAATTCAACTTCTTCCCGCTCCAATATTTGAAGCGGTTCTGGCAGAAACTCCCCTTCTGGTTCCACCTGTACAACATTCCAATCAACTATGTGAGAAGCATCATGCACATATCTTTTTAGCAATGAAACATGAAATACATCATGAACTCTAACATGGGGGGGTAAGGCCAGCTTGTAAGCCACTGGTCCCACCCTTTCTAATATTTCAAAGGGACCACAATATCGAGGGGACAATTTAGCACAACTCCCAGCATAAAGGGTGCTCTTTTTGGGTTTAATACGCAAATATACATGCTCCCCAACTTTAAATTCTCTATGCACTCTTTTCTTATCTGCATAACTCTTCTGGCGATCTTGTGCTGTCTTGATGTTATTTTGTATATGTTTGACAATTCCCTCCATTTCTTGTAAAGCATCGGGTCCCAACATCAGTTTGTCTTCTGGCTGACTCCAGCTCAAAGGGGTACGACACTTTCTTCCATACAGTGCCTCAAACGGACTCATTTTAATGGAAGATTGATAGTTGTTATTGTAGGCAAATTCAGCTAAATGTAAGAAATATTCCCACTTTGAGGGTCTATCCATTACATACATTCTCAACATGTCCTCCAAAATTTGATTTGTTCTTTCCATTTGACCATCAGTCTGAGGGTGGTAGGCGGTGCTAAAATTCAATTTAGTGCCCATTCCTCCAAATAACCCCTTCCAAAAGGCTGCTGTAAACTTAGCATCCCTATCAGACACAATTACCTTAGGAACTCCATGGAGCCTTACTATCTCCTTCAGGAATACATTCACCACTTGAGTTGTTCCAAAGGTAGATTTCACTGGTATAAAGTGAGCAGCTTTGGTTAAAGTGTCTACCACTACCATTACAGAATCATGCTGGTATTTGGTTTTGGGTAATCCTGTAATGAAGTCCATGGAAACGGTGTCCCACTTCCATTCTGCAATGGGAAAAGGGTTCAGAAGACCAGCAGGATGCTGATGTTCCACCTTAACTAATTGACATTCCATGCATCTACTTAAATATTCTACTACCTCTCTCTTCATTCCTGGCCAGAACAACTTCTTTTTCAGGGCTGTTAACATTTTCTGATACCCTGGGTGTCCTGCATAAGGTTGTTTGTGATACTCATCCAGAATTTCTCTTTTTAAGGACTCCACATTGGGAATATACAATCTGTTCTTATAGAAAATCAGCCCTTTTTGGTTTTGGGAAAAATTAGTTTTCTCCTTTTTCTGTAGTTTTACCAGGAGTGTTTCATAATTTGGGTCCTGATTTGCTGCCTTCTTCACCAATTCTTCTATATCTATCTGAGCACTACTTCCAATATTATTGATATGCTGACAAGAATTTCTGCTCAATGCATCAGCAACTTTATTCTCCTTTCCTCTAATATGTTTTATATCCATGTCAAACTCACTTAAAAAGGATAGCCATCTGGCTTGTCTGGCATTCAATTCAGTTTGAGAAAAGAAATATTTGAGACTAATATGATCAGTCATCAATGTAAATCTTTTTCCAAGAAGATAGTGCCGCCACATTTTCAAAGCATGAATAACAGCTACTAACTCTAAATCATAGGCACTATAATTCTGTTCATGTATTTTCAGTTTCCTGGATTCGTAGGCAATCACAGAATTTTCCTGCAACAGAACTCCTCCCAATCCTTCTCCACATGCATCCGTACATACCACAAATTCCTTATCAGGATCTGCAATCTTCAGTATAGGGGCTGTGGTAAGTTTCAACTTTAATTGGTCAAAACTGTTTTGGCATTTTTCAGTCCATACAAACTTGACACCTTTCCTTTGTAAGGAAGTGATGGGATGTGCTATGGCAGAAAATCTCTCCACAAATCTGCGATAATAGCCGGCAATCCCCATGAATGATCTAACTGCTGAAACATCAGAGGGCACTGGCCATTCTTTTATAGCCTTTATCTTTTCCGAATCAACAGCAAGACCTTGTTCAGAAATAATATGACCCAAGTATTGGATCTTGTCCTTATAGAACTCACATTTGCTAAATTTAGTGTATAGCTGATTTTCCTTTAGAGTTTGCAACACTATCCTTAAGTGTTCTTTGTGTTCCTCCTCACTGTTTGAGTATACTAAAATATCATCTATGAACACAAGGACAAATTTATCCAAGTACTTGTTTAACACATTGTTCATCAGACACATAAAGGTGGCAGGGGTGTTTGTCAACCCGAAAGGTAGAACTACAAATTCGTAGTAGCCATACCTAGTTCTAAAGGTTGTTTTGCTGATGTCTTCCTCTTTAATTCTGAGCTGGTGGTAACCAGTTCTTAAGTCAATTTTGGAGAATACTGAAGCTCCTCTCACCTGATCAAAAAGATCATCAATTCTAGGCAAAGGATATCTATTTTTAATGGTCAACTTATTTAGTTGCCTATAATCAATGCACATCCTGAAAGTTCCATCTTTCTTTTTCACGAACAGCACTGGTGCTCCCCAAGGAGATACACTTGGTCTAATATATCCTTTGTCTAGCAATTCCTGCAGTTGCATCTTCAATTCTATAAGTTCAGGAGGACTCATTCGATAAGGTGCTCGTGAAATAGGTGTTGCTCCTGGCACCAGATCGATTGAGAAGTCAATCTCTCTTTTGGGAGGAAGATGAGGGATTTCCTTGGGAAAAACTTCCTTGAATTCTCTTATTACTGGTACTGTATCCAGTAGTTCCTCTTCAGTTTTCTGTTCTATCTCTTCCACGTGCACTGCATAAACCTGATAACCTTTTCTAGCTGTTCTTTTCAATTGTAAAGCTGAAATTTGTCTGACAGAAATTGGTTTTGGTTTTCCTTTAAGAGTAAAGATTTTTCCTTCCTCCTCTACACAATGCAAGGTCTTATCCCAGCAATTCATCAAAGCTTTCTTCTTTTCTATCCAGTCCATTCCTATCAATAGATCATATGACCCTAAGGGTAGAATGTTCAAATTCACTTCTGTTCTAAACTCATTTAATTGGATTTCTGTTCTGGGCAGTTTATGGGTTACCTTTCTTTTTGTTCCAGTGGCCAGCTGTACCAACCATGACTGTTGAAATTTTTCAGTTTTTAAGTTACATTTTTCTACAATCTTTGGACTAATGTAACTCAAAGAAGCACCTGGATCAATCAGAACAGAAACAGGTAGGTCAGAAATCTTACCCTCCATTTCCACCATGGTTGCTTGATGTTTTACTTGCCGATTTTCTAGGGCTGCACTGATAGTTGGTATGTTTCTGGCTATATCGTTCACTGTTGTCGCTTCCCGATCCCTTAGGAGCATATGAACATTTCTATGGGGGCAGTCCCTCAAAAGATGGGGTTCTCCACAGCCCCAACATTTCAAGGGCTCCCTCATTCTGACTGTTCCCTCCTTTTTACTGTCTCCATCTATTGGTTTCGATGCCACTTGAGACTGTGCAGTTTGACTTTCTTTGGGTTTACTAAACCTTTTCCGCTGATGATCTCTGCCAAAAATTTTCAGATAGGCAGGTTTCTGTTTTCTTCCTTTGAATTCATTCTTACTTACCCAACTTTTTCCTTGATCATTTTTTCCTTTGAACTGTTGATAACACAATCTAGCTTTTCTAACAGCTTCGTCCATTATTTTTGGGTTGTCAAATTCAATTTTCCCTTTGTATACCATAGGCAAACAATTCAGAAACCTCTGTACCTTTGCCTTTTCTTCCCTTATGTAAGGTACATATCTTAATAGATTGGTGAATTTAGTAACAAACTCATCTATAGTGAGCTGTCCCAACCTAAGCTCATGAAATTCTTTTGCTTTGTCATCATAGTACCGCTCATTCAAGTATCGATTCTTGAATTTAGCCTGAAAGTCTTCCCAAGTAACTGTCTTTTCATCTATGGCATGTACCATCTTTGTCTCCTCCCACCACAAGGTAGCCTTACCTTGTAGCTGGTAGACAGCTAATCTGGCCTTCAGATTGCTTTCATATTCATAAACCTGGAAATACTTAATCATATTCAGCAACCAGGCTTCTGCATCCTCCTCCTTTTCTCCATCATAGGAGGGGGGTTTGATTTTTCGGAATTCCCCTTGTAATTCCCTTTGATGCTTATTCTGATGTCGAATAGCATATTCCTCATCAGAATCATCAGTTTTCCTCTTCCCGGAACCTTCGCCTTCGTGGCTGTTCCGTGAGGTTAATTCTCTGATGAGCCTTTCCTGCTCCTCACTGGCTAATGACAATCTGTCATTTTAGCTTTTTATCCCAGCCAATTCTTGTTGCAAATTCTGCAACATAGCCATCATGGCCGCATTGGGATCTGGCTCACCCTGCAGATCTACATAAATTCCACAGTGAACAGAAAAAAAAAGAACAAAACAACAAAACAGAACTTTTTCTACAGCAATAAATTTACACAGTGAGTACACAGCAATCGTGAGCACAACGTCACCAGCCCAGTTTTATAACTTGGGCTCTGATACCATTTGTCACATCTCCCTTTCTCGTCCTCAAAAAAAAAAATTTCGCAGGTGTAATTTAACTTGGTTCATCCTTACGGTTACACTCCCATCTCCTACCTTTGGTGTAGAACATAACAATTAATAATAAACTTCTAACACAGTGACAATTTCAACTACATACATTTATCATTGTGTTTCATCCCCTTTTTTTATTTTTCCAGGAGCAGTTAATCATATGATCATCCTCACATAATACCTCTACACAATTGTTTTCCCATTCAAATTAGCCATTGGACGTTATATAAGAACACATCGAGGTCTCGGACTTTGTACATTATAACATCGAACCACTCATTTTATTTTTAAAATCAAATGAAGTCGATAACCATAAATCGACCCTGTCATCAATTATCATAGGTCGTCGTTGGCCCAAGCCACGTATTTCTCCTCTTGACACGCTGGCAATTCTATTCGTATATGAATGATATTTATTTTTTTGTTTGACCCATAGGGTAGGGTTCGAATATCGATTTATTAATCGGAACGCTATGACCTATCCTCATTCAATGTCTTGTGTTCTCCATGAATTTTGATTGACGCGAAGTACTATGAGTCTGAACTCGGGGTATCCATCATGCGATTTGGTGTACAATGGGTTGAATAAGTAATTTAAACTATCCCCCTTGCGTTTGGTATTCTATTTCGTTCAGATCACGCTATGTACGAGTTTTAAATGTTACGATCCCTCTCGGGATCTTTGGATGTACTCTCCCTTAATTACTCAGACGCCAATCCCAAACCGAGTTCATTCCTACTGTTATCTCCTTACACGTGGACGGCTCGATTTTAATGGAGTTAGGGTTTCCTGCTCCGTTATTAGTTCCTGTCTTTTTCATTCCAGAACTTCATTTTGCTCTGGTGGCGTTCGTCATTTTCTCTCTGGACTATTTTGCACAGAATGGCGCGTCGAGGGTTTCTACCAAGCGCTCGTCCATATGATCACAGTAAGTATATTTTTCATCTGGCTATTGAATTCTGTTATGGAACAATTTTAGTCACGAGGCTTCTCGACTTGTTTCCACAGTCTGGTTTCATACTACGGAAATCGTGGAGGAGGGGAATCCTCACGATGGCATTCCTGAATTTATACACAGTATTGCTTCAGTGAAATAGGTATTATCGTTTTTAATCAATGGTTTTCTGCTCTCCGTCTTACATATTTTCGTTTGCTGTGGGTTGAAGAGAGAACTCGGAACGAGTATATGGCTCGGTTTAATACCATTGCCCTTTTATTCCTATTTTCCAGATAAAATGATTTATTAACCCCAACGACTTGGGTGTTCTCACAGGACTCACGATGGAGAATAGAAGCTTTCGTACGAAGGCGAAAGGCCTGGTCCATTCGCGTCGTGACAAGGTAGCCATCAAGTTTGAAGCGCAACTCAGTTTTGTAAAGGTTGATTTATATTTTGACATGCGCAGTTGCATTTAACTCTCCTCTTCTCGCTGTGTTCGTTCCAAGAAGAGTTGGTCTGGCGCTTCTCGTGCTACCCCAGGTATATTGTACACTTCATTTTTTTCTTTGTTCGGTGGACGTTTTCTATTATGGATTTGAAATTTTCTAATATAAATATTCTCTGTTCGTTGCAGGTATATAAAGTCTGCTATGGTCGAAGGCGTACAACCCTTTTCGATGTTTCTGATGACTTCACTCGACTTATTTCCTTCATTCGTTATTGTACAGATTCTCCAATTTTTCCAACGATGTTTGCACAGATTGTCTCATGTTGCTATAGAAAGTATCTAATTTTTTTTTTTATTCTTATAGCCACGGTCGTGCGGTTGGTATCGAGACGTTGAACCCTTATGAGTTCCACTTTGAACATTGAGACTAAGCTCGCTTAGTTCCATTTTCTCTGTGCGTGTTTATGTTTGAGCTCAGCCGACTACGGCGAACTGAATCTCAGAAGCGACTCATGGAATTTCTATTTTAAATTTGGCACTTGTTTCTACTATTGATACGCGAACTGCCTCGTTTCAGGATGAGTTACACTAATTCTGAACGAAATCATATAAATAATTGCATCTCGTTTCATGTGCCTTTGGTTGGGTTTTTCGTTTGATTCCTCCCTTTTTTGCTCGAATCTATTATATGCCGAGAAGTCTCTCTTATATTTTCTCATTCTTTTGAGTTACTGTTTATCAACTCGGAACATACTTATTCGTTAAATACTAAAGGAGTATATTAAGGTTTGTCTATGACTGATATTCCATGAAGATTTAAATGATGTCAACGAAGTTTGTAGTTATTTTAATATGCTGACTCAGCATGCATATACAGGCCCTGTGCAACCATATGTTAGCAGTCCCTTTAATAATAATAAATGTTGCTTTGAATTTAATTGGACAACTGTGATAGTGAATAAAATCATAAATTGTTTGATGCTGCATAATAGTTACAAATACTCTTATCTGGATTTCCCCCATATTTCTGTGGAAGCTTTAGGACAGCTAACTTAAAGTATTAAGTCAATACCTGGTAGCTTTTTGAACTCTCATTTATATATAGAGGTTTATATTAAAAGATTAACTATTCATCCACTACCATATATCTCTTGGTGTGCATAATTAGTTTGTTGTGGTATTGGTGCAGCATAGATTCTTCGTTGCCTAGACTAGTTTAAACTCTGGCTTATGTTCTATAGTCTAGTAGTATCTTCCTGAAGTTTATTTTGTTTTAATTCTATTAGCATTAATTCTGGTTACTCAAGTTTTACAATAACATTTCCTTTAAAATTTAGAAGTCAATAAGTTTATTATTTGACAAGCAACCTTTTTCGTCTCGGTTATAAAATCTGTCTGGTCATTCTTTCATGCAGTGGGTGCCAATCTTCCTACTATTGCTTTCCATTATACAATAGAAATTTCACATTTCCATTGCACAGTTATACGAGATACTAAAATCATTACAAGAAAATAATGATTAAAGTTAAGTTATTGATTCATGTTCTGTGTAAAGTTAATTATCTACAGGTTTAACCCATTCACTGGTTTAGAGACTATGTGGAATTCTACTTCACAGATTGAATTCTACAGACATACAGAGTGGCAAGGATAAATTCTTATAAGCAACTCTGTTAAATGTAGAATTTATGATCTAGTATACCATGAGATTTTATATGTAGCCAATTCATACTATATGAAGTAAAACATCTGTAAAATTAAGAACATACCACTCTTGCAATTGACCAACCTCCCAACCTTAGAATCCTTCTGTCTCCCAGGACTCACCCCCGAGCTGAGATCAATCTCCTAGAATAGACCAACCTCAATTTGTTCTAGGGCAGCTTATTTAAGCTTTTACTCCCCAAAGCCTGTTTCTAATTCTGCGTCCAGAATATCAGGATGCTTTTATTCCTGTTTTCCTAGGCTTCCCACTTAGGGATTCTTTAAAGTTGTTTTATGCTTTTCCTCAGCTTTTCCATCTTTTTACCTCTTCCCAACTACTCTCCTCATCATTGGGGAAATTCAGATTTTTCCTCAAAAATCTAAATTTAAAACTTACTATCTTCCAAGGATTTGTGGAAGATTGTGGGGACATATTTTCCTCATCCATCCTCACAGATTTAGCAAGTGATCTCATCATCTCATTTTTGGTCAATTTGCACCACAATACTTTATTCATTTCCTCAATCAAATGTTTAATTACATTCACAAATATAATTATCCTTTGGGGTCCACTCCCCTTAGGATGTAAAGTTCAAGTATCTAACTTTAAAATGCAATCACATGAATTTTGGGGTGTTACATCAACAAGAGGTATGGCATCTTATTTCTGCTTTCGATGCGTTTGGAATTAAATCTATTCTTAGAATGCACAATGCAGCAGCTGATACTCTGGCTAATTCTGCTGCTAGATTTACCCCTTTGAGGGATGGCTTTTCTATTGAAGTTATATATAGACCCTCCGTGCCAGATAATATTACTAATTTACGTGTTTTTGATGATGATCAACAGATATTGGAATTTATGCTAAACACTGAAGTATTCAAAGATGCGGCAATTGATGAGGCAGATCACGACCAAGATTTGCAGGAAGAGCATGACCAATGCAAGGAGAACCCCATGCCCAAGGGGATAGTGTCACTTGAAAAGCTCTTTGATCTGCAAAGTCATTTCCGTGGCCCCCCAAATACCAAAGTACAAAATTCCATCTTGGCTCATCAACAAGTGAACTTGGGATCAGATGAGAACCCGAAGTTCGTTAACCTTGGGAAAGACTGTATTGACGAAGAGACGTAGGCCTTTACCCAACTATTTCGGAAGTATCGAGACGTATTTTCTTGGACGTATGATGATTTACGTACGTATGATACTTGGATTATTCAGCACGTGATACCCATGAAGGAAGGCGTGAAACCATTCCAACAGAAGCTCAGAAAAGTGCATCCTACTTTGGAACCGATGATCCTGAAAGAACTTAAGAAGCTGTTGGATGCACGCATCATTTTCAAAGTTCGTCACTCCACATGGGTGTCAAATTTGGTCTCGGTATGGAAGAATTCTAGTGAGATCCGCTTATGTGTAGATTTCCGAAATTTGAATCGGGCCTCAAATAAAAACAATTACCCGGTGCCACCTATGAAACAAATATTACAAGTTGTGTCTAGATCCGAGATGTTCTCCTTATTGGATGGGTTCTCTGGTTACAACCAGGTGCTAGTAGCTGAGCCGGACAGATTGAAAAATACCTTTCGGACCAAATGGGGAACGTTCACTTTCAGGTGCATGCCTTTTGGATTGATAAACGTGGGGGAAACTTTCCAACGGGCCATGGATATAGCTTTCCGTGGTTTGATAGGGTAGAGCATGGTATTCTAATTGGACGACGTCACCATGTTTTCAAAACACTGGGGTGATCATTTATGCCACCTCAAGCAAATCTTCCAGAGGTGCAGGAAGTACGGGATTTCACTTAACCCAAAGAAGAGTGTTTTCGCTATGGCGGAAGGAAATTTGCTAGGCCACATTATAACTAAGCAAGGAATTGTTGTAGATCCAGAGTGGGTGAAAGCCATCGCCCAGATTCCCCCCCCGAGTAGTAAGAAAGAAATGCAATCTTTCCTGGGAAAAATAAATTTTGTCCGTAAATTCATATCGGATTTCGCCCAGATAGTCAGGCCTTTGCAGGGAATGATAAAAAAGAATGCAGTGTTCAAATGGAATCTGCCAGAAAATGAGGCCTTTGAAAAAATCAAGCACGCTATAGCTGAAGCACCATCCCTCCAAAGTCTAGATTTTAGCAGAGGCTTTATCCTGTATACTTTCACTTCAGATTCATCACTTGCAGCAGTCCTTACGCAGAAAGATAGCAACAATGATGAACGGCCCATATCCTTCATGAGTACTGGTTTACAAGGAGTAGAATTGAACTACCTTGAAATCGAAAAGCAAGCTTATGCAGTCGACAAGGTGGTCAAACATTTCAGGCCATACATTTTGAAAAACCATGTCACGGTTTTCGTCCCTCACCCGGTGGTCCGCTCACTGTTTGTGCAGCAAGAGCTAGGTGAGAGGCGAGGCAACTGGGTGGCGTGCCTGCAAGAGTATGATTTAGAGTTCAAACTAGCACACACCATTAAAGGACAAGGATTATGCCAAATGGCTGTGGAGGCTGCAAGTTCACATGGAGTTGAAGAGGACTGTTGGGAATAGGAAATCGACATGTATCAGAGTGACCACGTGCCTCAGCAGACAAGCCCTTCTTGGTACTCTGACATTCAGTATACTTAGCCCAGGGCGTCCTGGACCCTGCCCTAACTGCCCAGCGGAAACGGACAATAAGACTCAAAGATGCATCTTACCAACTGATCCAGGGTAAGCTTTTCAAGAAACATTACGATAGAGTCATGCTATGCTGCTTGGAGCATGATGAAGCGCAACAAATCTTGACCGAGCTGCACGATGGACCAGCTGGAGGTCATTTTGCAGGCAATACCACCGCCCATAAGATAATGCGCACATGATACTATTGGCCAACCCTTTTTAGAGATGTGCATGCATATGTTCGGAAGTGCACTCAGTGCCAAAAATTTGCAAACCGGGAAGCACGGCCAGCCACTCCCTTACTATCAGTAGCAGTGGAGGAACCCTTTCAGCAATGGGGTTTGGACGTCATTAGTGAAATCATACCTCACTCCTCCAAGCAACACCGGTATATTCTTACTGCTATTTATTATTTCACCAGGTGGGTCAAAGCAACACCTTTAAGCCAAATAAATGATTAAGAGGTAATAGAATTTGTCACTCATTCCATCATCACCAGGTTTGGCGTTCCAACTTCCTTGGTTTTTGATAATGCAACTTACTTTTCATCTTTTAAATTATATGATTTTTCTCTAGAAAACAGTACTATTCTTAAACATTCTGCAAATTATTATCCCCAAGGAAATGGGTTAGCTGAGTCAACTAACAAAAATCTTATCCGCATCATTAAGAAGACCCTGTTGTCCCACCAGCGCAACTGGCACAACGCTCTTCACAACGCACTATGGGCCGAACGTGTCACACCCAAGTCCTCCTTAGGCACCTCTCTGTATTTTCTCGTGTATGGAAAAGAAGCTGTTCTTCCTCCCCATTTATCTCTCCCCGCCCTTCAGCTGTCCCAAGAATGTCATGGTACCCCATGCCCTACCTTGCAGACTCGAATCGACACCCTGCTGAAGTTGGAGGAAGAAAGACAAAAAACCTGGGAAAATTTCGCCATCCACCAAAGCCAAATCAAGAGATGGTTTGATAGAAAGTCCATAGGGAATAAAAAATTTGAGATAGGAGACCTGGTCCTGAAGTGGGATAAAGCTCACGAAGAAAAGGGAAAACATTCCAAGTTCCAAGCCCTGTGGACAGGTCCTTTCCAAGTTAAAGAGAAATTAGGTCCCCACATGTTTAGACTGCAAACTCGTGAGGGAAGATTTGAGGCCCTCTCGGTAAATGGGCATGACCTCAAACATTACTTCACTTAGTAGTCCTTAGGGGCTACCTTAGCCTTGTACCATAGTTTCCATTTTTCACATCCCTTTTATTAAATATATATATATATATATATATATATATATATATATATATATATATATATATATATATATATATATATATATATATATATATATATATATATATATATATATATATATATATATATATATATATATTTATATATATTTATATTTATAAAAACAGAAGGACTTGTCAGAGCCACGCAATTGGCACACTGCAACAGGTTCTATGCTGATGGAAGGCCTTTTCCTGATAAACACAAAGGTGGTAAAAGCTTGCTTGTTACCGGCACCTAAAGGCAGCATATGATCTAGCTCAAGCCATCAAGCGGGGAGCCCACCTAGCAAGTTTGAGAGGGTGTCTGCAAAAGAAAGTGCGATGCAATGGTAACTAGATCGGAACGGAAAAGAGGTACTCCATGCTACCTCAGGGCATCCGGGAAAAACCAAAGTCCTCATACCAGACCAGGAACAACCTCTCTGCAAGTAAAATAAGTCGGGATCCCTCATCCGCCCAGGCAAAAAATTTCCCATCTCAAATAAGTGCCACGAGCACATCTAAATAAGTGCCTCAAGCACATTCAAAATAAATGCAATAGCACACTAATAAAGGGGTAAAGGATTGAGAAAGGCTTCCTGCATAGAGAGGTGATATAACGACTCCGTCGGGGTACTGACCAGGCTCACTGGCAGCGGAGCAACGTTCATGATTCCTAGGCAGTGACTCCGTCGGGACCGAGAGGTTTGCTGGCAGCGGAGCAACACGATGAGGACAAAATAACCGTACCAGACCATGTAGCCGCCTGGAGTTCTCTAACTCTTTCAGTCCGGAGACCTGAAGAAATGAAACTCGATTAAGCAGCACCCGAACAAGCCAGAAGGCCAAGCAACCCTGCAAGGTGACAAAGGCAGGGCACTGTTGACTTCTAAGGTAAAAGAACAGCTAGTGAAGGCCCCTCCCTCCTCCCCTCCAAGGCCAACCATCGGCAGAGACTCTAAATTCGACCAGTGAATCGCCATTTTTTGTAGCCTCTACAACACCCTCCAAAAAGCCCCACTTCAAAATTTTTTGGAGCCCATTGAACTTAAAGAAAAACTAAGTAAGGAGTCCAGAAGGCTAAGTCACTAGGTCACAAACTTCATTTTTTTGGAAAACCGCGACCCCGCGACCTTGTGACCCTGTGACCCGGAGGTCGCAAGGTCGCAAGGTCGCGAGGTTGCATACCTCTCTGATCACCCGTATTGTGACCTTGCGACCTCATTAAATTCTTGCATGTGCGACCTTTTTATATAAAGGAGGTCGCTAGGTCACATTTTTCATATGCAGCAAATAGAAAGAAACGGCTCTGACAGGTCGATTGGCAAGCGATTTTCCCGAGTAAATTGCCATTTTCCCTCCTGTTGTTTCCTTTTTGGTTATTTTTTCCAAATCCCTACATCCCTCAGCCTTTAAATTGTCATTTGCTTTAGCCAGTTTTTGCATTTCTTACTTAGGGTTTCCTTCTGATTCCAGTTTTCACCACACTTGCCCAACTCATCACAATTGCTTGTCCAGCTTCTCATGGCCTGTTCCCTACTCCAAAAGCTATCCCTTGACTCTGTCTCGACCCATTTAGCCTTGTATTTTTCCAGTTAAAGGGAAAATCACTCCACGCTGCGTGCACCCAAAACCCCCCGGCAAGCCCTAGCGCGACTTGCGACCCCGCGACCTAGTCGCAAGGTCGCAAGGTCGCATCCCTTCCACTTTCCGCAGTCTGGGACTTAGTGACCCTGCGACCCAGTTGCAAGGTCGCAAGGTCGCATTTTCGATTTTTTTCCGAAATTTGCGACCCCGCGACCCAGCGACCCAGCAACCCAGTCACAAGGTCGCAAGGTCTCATTTTCACCCTTTTTCACAATCCATGACCCTGTGACTCTGCGACCCAGTCACAAGGTCGCAAGGTCGCACCTTGGCCATGTTCTTACAATCTGCGACCCCGCGACCCAGTAGACCACTTATTCAGTTCTTCCTGTGTCCTAGTTGAAGTAATTGATAAACTATAATTGTCTTGTATCATCATGGCGTCTTTCTTATCTTGGGATTCTTTCATGAATATGACAGGTGAATTTGAAGCAGATTTGGAGTGTATACCTGTCCTCTCAAATTCCAGTGATATGGGACCCCCAGTGTCCCAAAATAAAGACAAGCACGTGGCAGTGGAAGATATGGAAACAGACATGCAAATGTCCCCACCACCGATATACAGAGACACCCTTTGCACATTTTCCAAAGGGGACAGCATGCGATGGTACCACGTGTACTAGGAGTTTGCCAAAACGGAATTCCCGGAAGACCTCCCTGATCGGGAGATATACTTAAATGTTAAAAGTTCCAAGCTCCATCTCGCAGGTGCTCATCCGGCAATATTCCCATGCCCAGAGATGATGGATTGGATCATACAGAAAACAGATCCCAAGAAGTTCGTGATCAGAGATAGCGAAGGCAAGGCTTTCGCAACACTAAAAGGCTTAGACGCCCATGTTTATTACTCTTTGCCAGAGCAGGAAGAAGATTTCACAGAAGAATGGGCCATTGCTCATGCAGTTCCTGTAGTCGACATTATAAGGCAATGGTGGGAGGAGCCCAAAAATTTTAAGGTCAAGAAAGACCATGAATACCCAGTGGCGAGCCTCAGGAAGGTGTATAAATTAGTAGCTGCCCTGCTTTGTAGATTGTACGGGCGCCCAGATGCCACTACCTTCAACGGCTCATGGGAAACTATCATGGAGTACGTCATAGTGCATGGCACCCATTTCAACTGGGCTAACATATTGATGACCTCCATTCACACAAATTTATCCTCGGCATTGGCGCCAGATGAAGGAATGCCTTCCGAATTTTATATGGCCTCTTATCTATTCGATGTCGTCTGCTCGAGATTGCACTTTGAGGGATGGGTACATAACTAGGATCCCAAACAGACCCGTGCCATTCATCTACAAACCAAGGTGTTTTGGGAATCCCAGTATAAAACAGACATAGAGCTGATCTCCCAAGTGTTCATCCCTGCTCTATACAGAAAAATATTCGGCCAAGACGCTCCCTGCATGTCTTGGCAAGCAATGGAGATGCTTAGAAAAGTGGCGCATTGGTTCCCTTTCGCCGAATATACAATCATCCGAGTCTTTGGCTCATTCATGGCACCACATGCTCTGCCTCGTTATGTTACAGACAAAGTGCTCATGCAGGAGGTCTGTTTCCAAATGTTGTCAGATTTCTCCAAGGTCTTGTCCAGAGGCAAGAAGAAGTCGTGGCCTGCTCTACCCCTCAATATCGACTCATACACAGTTAAAGACTTCAGAGAGGTAGAGGCAGAGGGAGAAGAGATAAAAAGCTATCACTTTAGGGCTTTAGAATACTGAACATACGACCCGGAGAGGATAGTTCCTGAACATTGCAAGAAGGCTAAATTCAAATGGAACTATCAGCATACTGAACGCCTGGGAGAGGATGAAAGAAGGAATTGGTACAATGCGGATAGACAACTTGCTCCGGGGGCAGTCTCTGGCCAAGGAGACCCGGATGACCAAACTTTGGAAGCGAGGAGTTGTGAATTAGGAGGTGCTTTCTCTACAAAATAGACTACAAGAAGCAGAGCAACGGGAAAAAAGGGCAGAACAGGAAAGAGTGGCATTGAGAGAGGAGGTTCAACAACTCCAAAGCAGAACTCCCCCTGTCAATGAAGTTCTGCTTTCCATTCTAAAGGAATTCGACACATTAGAGGCGACCATGAGGCAAGTGTATGGAGAAATGTTCACCATAAAACAAATAGTCGCCCCATTGGTAAGAGCACAAGCGGAGACTAAGCAAAAGCACGAGCAGCTAAAAGAGATCTCAACTGCCTTGGACCGAATGATGGACTGGACAACACGGTACCCCTAGGCCCCTGAGCATTTGCCAAAGAAGGATTGGATTCATACGCAAGATGCCAAAGTCCAAATCCGAATGAAAATGCAGTCCAAGGATAAGCTATCCAAGGATTTAGACAAAGTAATGGCTGCCTACGAACACCTAATCAGCGGCATCAACTCAATGCACACCCTTCACCACATTCCTTCATTGGGGGCACTGGACGAGGCAAAAACCTGGGATCAGTTAGATCAAGAGATCCAGTCATTTCTGCAGCCCATTAGGCAAGCTGCTGTCACTTCTGATCTTGCAGCCTCACGAGAAAACCTGGGCCAGTTTCTTGCCAGTATGGATTTACACCAAGCTCGCCTCTCTTTCAAACCAGATCTCACAAAATAAGGAAACTCTAGTCCCAAATGCTTTGGAGTGCATGCATCGGTTGAAAGAGGAGGTCCCTCTAGTTTCTCCCACAGTAGCAGAGTATCAGACCTGGCAAGACTTCCACAAAGGAAAGCAGATTGATGCCCCTTACCTCTCAATTGCGTGCTCATCTTCATAACTCAGTGGCAGTAGATCGCAGGTCGCACCGCCCAGTAGGTCGCAAGTCACACTCACCAGCCAGGTCGCAGGTCGCAGGGAAACTCAACCGGCAGGCAGGCGAAGAGTCAGGAAGCCCAAAGGGCAAGTTTTGTTCTATAAAACACCCTCTGGGGAAAATGTAAAGCATCTTATTTTTTTGGACTCAAGAGCTATACAACATTGTATTGAAAGATAACACTCCTTTTGCATATGAATACAAATAATTGTTGAAACTCCTTTTGGATATGATGTGTTTTGCTGTGCGAACACTATGAGTATTTCTATACAGTTTCAAAACATCTTTTGATTAATGAAAATGCACTCTTTAATGGCATCATTCATGCATTATGGTTTCCTGTATTTGTGTTAATGATGTTCAGATTGATTTCTTGCTTAATGGATGTTAATGACTTTGTTTATTAGCATTTCATTTTATCTTTGAGGAAGTAAAGGGGCATCTCGCCATAAATAACTATTTCTTTTGTGGTCAGAATATCCTACAAGCATAACCCCAAAGATGTGTTGTTGACAACACCTCCTTCGGCGTGTATGATTTATTATTTGTCTTTCTACGCATAGTGTTATATACGTGTCTAATGCATCAACCATGTATCTTGTATCATGTGAATAAGTGTGTGCCCGCAGGTTTGATCGAGTTCTTTTGAGACCAAAGGGATGTAGAAATTAGCTGAATAAATCACTTATTCAATGAATATTAACCCGATCATACATCAATTTCGAATTGCATGCATAACACATAACCTTCTTCTACAATTAATTGTCACATGCGGAAATAATAGAAACAATCTCACATCAAATCAATCACACATTAACTCAGTATGTATGGGGAAAGCCTATAGCTGAAAACCCCGCAGCTATTGTGTATATTATAATGGAGAAATCATGTAACCAAACAAGTACAATACTCCTCACAAGTACTCAGTACTTTCTCATAAAGTCACACACAATCTAACTCAGTTTTGAACAAGTCTCAGGTTCAAAACTCACTGCTGATTGCCTTGCCTCTATTGCGCAATCATGGCCTGTATATGAAGAGATCCAAGGTTCGAATCCCCTTGGCTTGACTGCGCAATTGTCATGGAAAATTCCTCCAAGTGTAATGCAAATCCCATGCAAAACTGATCCTCCAACTGATAGCTTTACTCACCCTTTCATCTACCTCTTTCACTGGTCTCCACTGAACTGATCATGCACTGTAGTGAACTGATGTGTTCTTGAGTTGAATAATGAGTTACTAATTAATAGATTAAATAATATTTAATTCACTCCACTCATAACTAATTGATTAGCTAGTTAAACTAATCTCAACCAGTTCAACTAAAATAAACAGAACACAACTCCACTAGCTGTCTCATTAACTCCTCCAAACTTCTGCCACTGAAGTCCAACTGAACTCAACCATGCATGATGCCATCAAACCCTTGGGAACCACGTGATTCCTCTTTCAGATGCATGAGCCACTTCTGTAGCTCGAACTGAAGTGCTCCAAGAGAGTAAACTGCTGTTTATAGTCTAAATATTATTAAGGGTAAATAATATTTGACTTCCCAGTTTTAAGGAGAGGCAGTCTAAAAATAGACTTCGACCTCTTTGACCTCAAAAATAGAGTCTCATCTATTTTTACCAACATGACACATACTTCAAGAATCTCAAACTGGAATCCCCGAACCATGCTCCATATGTCTAAAAATAGACATAGTCAAAAAATAGATTTTGCGCCAGAATTTGCCTGCGGGCCCACTTAGTGAAGGCGACTTCATTTCACTAAGCTCCATCATCTTGCTGCATTTTCAACACTCCCTCTCAGCAAGATATGGATTATCTTCAACCCCTATCCTGCCTCTGTGGAATTCGAACTTGCTCTTGGTGAGCGCCTTCGTCAGGATGTCGGCATCCTGATCCTCCGTGGGAACATATGAAAGCATCATGATCCTCCGCTGAACACAATCTCTGATGTGATGGTACCTGATGTCGATATGTTTGGACCTATCTTGAAATACTGGATTAGCCGAGAGCTTGATGCAGCTCTGGTTATCACAGTAGATCACTGTAGGCTCCAAATGCAACCTGAACAAACCTGCGAGGATCTTCCTCATCCAAATAGCCTCACATGCAGCCAAGCTTTCTGCCATGTACTCGGCCTCTGCTGAACTGAGTGCCACGGATCTCTGCTTCCTGCTGTACCAGGAAACTGCTGTCGACCCAATGCTGAAAACTCCTCCAGAAGTGCTCTTCCGGTCCGTTGGACTCCCTGCCCAATCTGCATCAGTGAAGCCAGAAAGCTTCGCTCCATCCTCTTGTCTGTACCATAGACCATATCCTGATGTGCCTCTAATATAGCGCAATACATGCTTGCCTGCCTTCCAAAAGAGCTTGGTAGGCTTAACCATAGCTTGCGAAAGCTGGTTAACTGCATAGCATATATCGGGTCGTGTATTGAAAAAATACATAAGCGACCACACCAACTGTTGATAGATAGTGGCATCCACTACCTCTGCTGAAGTAGCATCCTCCTTCCTCCAACCACCAGGAAGAGGACTGTCCATGAGCTTGCAAACCTATCATGTTGAACCTCTCAGTCTCCGTGTCACGCCTGAGAAACAAACGGTCCTCCTTTGTGCCAAATCTATAATCCCGAAATAATGAGAGAAATTTGGGTCCTTCATCTCAAACTCTCGTGCAAGATCCTCCTTGCATGAAAGTATCATTGCTCTGCGCGGTCAAATCAGATCATCTACATGCAAATACGATGATCAAACTCCCCCTCCACCACTATACGCGTCTGAGTTTGGATCGCCTCCTCTTGGAAGATATTTCCGGTGAAATGTTTGTCTATCCAAGGTGTACGAAGCACGGGGTGCTGCTCGGCCGTCTGATGCTCTGCCAGGTCGGCACACATGCGACTCACTGCTGAAGATCTCAAAACCTTCAGGCTGCTCTATGTACACTTCTTCCTCAATAACTCCATTGAGGAACGCGGTCTTCACATCCATCTGATGAATGTGCCACCCCATCTGCGCTGAGAGAGCAAGGATCGTCCGTATGGAAGAGTACCTTGCGACAGGTGCAAAAGTCTCCTCATAGTCAATCCCCTCGATCTGTGAGAAGCCATGGGCGACAAATCTCGCCTTTTACTTCTCCACACTCCCGTCAGCCGCCTGCTTCACCTTGTAGATCCATCGCGAACCTACCACTGATTTCCCAACCGGTCTTGGGACAATCTCCCATGCACTGTTCCTGATGATCGAATCATATTCTTCGATCATGGCATCAACCCATGCGGGTTCCTCCACGGCTTCCTCAAAAGAGGATGGCTCCGTCACAATACATTGACTCACAAGAGCCATGTATCCAGTGTACCGATCCGGTGACTGTCTCTGTCTGCGCTGTGCTGTAGGTGGTCCTACAACCTTCTCTGCATCCCGAGCCAGTCGCTCAGCTTCTGTAGTGTGCATGCGCCCTCTGATGGTTGGCATTGCATGGGTGGTTTCTTCCACCTCCTGAACCTCCTCTTGTGGCTGATCCACATCCGGAAGCTCCTCCTTGGGAACTAACAGCTCCTCATCTGCATGCAAGTGTAGCTCCCTCTCAAGCGAACACTGCATGGCTTTCTCCTCCTGGAATTTTATATCCCGTCGCACAACAGTCTTGCGACTGTCTGGCACATACACTCGATAGTTATGAGGTGTGTCAGTGTACCCCACAAATATTCCAACTTCAGCAGTTGGATCCAGCTTCCTTCTCGCATCCTTCGTCACATGCATGTAGACAGGAGATCCGAAAATCCGCAAATGGGAAATATCAGGCCTCTTGCCCGAATAAGCCTCCTCTGGTGTACTCATGCCAAGAACCTTGTGAGGACAACGGTTCTGCACATACACTGCTGTATTGCATGCCTCAGCCCACAAGTGAAGGGGTAGGCCCTGATCATGCAACATCGCCCGTGCGGCACCCACGATCGTTCTGTTCTTCCGCTCAGCCACCCCGTTCTGCTGTGGGTTATGGGGTGCGATGAGCTCTCTCCGAATCCCTTCTGCGCTGCAGAACTCCTTCAATTCAGCCGAGATGAATTCACCACCGTTATCACTCCTTAGAGCAATCACCTTCTTCCCCGACTCCTTCTCGACCAGTGCTTTAAACTCACAGAACTTCGCGAATGTATCGCTCTTCTTCTGCATGAAGAAGATCCAACACTTTCGAGAGAAATCATCAACAAAGATCACATAATACTTGTGCTTTGCTGTCGAAGCAACTGAGAAGGACCACACACGTCTATGTGAGCTCTCTCAAGGATCGTCGTGGCGCGACTGTCCTTCTCGTGAAAGGTGGCTTTCACATACTTCCCTAAAGTACACCCCTTGCACTGATCTGACTGCGCAAGGGTGCCCTTAGGAAGTCCAGTAGAAATCTGCTGCAGAATCTTCAAAGCTCCATGGTGAAGATGGCCCAGTCTCCTGTGCCATAGTTCGCCCTCATCATCCCGGCTCACCACATCTCCAGCCTTGCATGCCATAGCTGCGCAGTCATCTACCTGCAACTGATAAAGGTTCTGAGTTCGAACCCCTATCTTCCGGGTCTCTCCAGTAGTCTTACTGCGCAGGAAGGCTTTTTCTTCGCTGAAGACCACATCATAACCCTTATCCTCCAACATTGCTACTAAAATCAGGTTCTTCTTCAATCCGGGTACATGCATGACATCCTTTAATACAAAGGGTTTACCAGACTCCCTCTGAAAGGATACGGTACCGATACCAGTCGCACTGTATCTACCATCATCGCCCATCTCGATGTGCACACCCAAATCTTTGTTCTCCATATCTGAGAACAACTCCCAATCTCCCGTCATATGAAATGACGCACCGCTGTCCAAGAACCACACCGATCCCATCACACTTGAAACCAAGCATGCAATCAGTGAAAAGTCAAGCTCGAACTGTGAAGCCAAAGCTTCTCCATCTGCAGATCTTCCCGCTTTCTTGTTCTTCTTCTTCTTTGGACAATTGGTAGCATAATTTCCGTGATCATGGCAGTGAAAACACTTCACTTTCGCCATATCCTGCTTCTTGCCCTTAGCACCAGAATGAGAGGTTTTCTTACCCTTCCCTTTCTTTGCTTTGGACACCAAAGCGCAGATTTCTTCATCAGCTCCCTTTGATGAAGATCCATCTCGAGTAGTCCTCCTTATCTCCTCCTGCATGAGATCCGCCCAAAGGCGCTCCCATCCCGGCAGCTTCTCCCGACCATTGACGCTGTCTTGATATGAGTGCCAAGCCTTCGGAAGACCAAGGAGAGCCGGGTCGACCATGTCCTCTTCATCGACAGTAACCCCCACACTTCCCAGTTCATCTCTGCATTGAGTGAACTTCGTGAGGTATTTGGCGATACTGTCGCCCTTCTCCATCTTGATGTTCATGAGCTTATCTTTGAGCGCCAGCTTCCTTTGGTCACTCTTACTCTGGAATAGATCCGTCAAAGCTTTCCACATTAAATATGGAGTAGCCTTTCCATGCAGGCTGGATACAATATGATCCTTGACGCCCTCTAACAGGATCCTTCGACACTTCGCCATCTTCTTTTGCCATACTTCGACTTCAGCAGGATCAGTGGGCTTTTGGACATCCGTATCTATGAACTCCTTGAGACCATTATCTTCTAATACTGCTTCCATGCGATCCTTCCATGCAACATAATTCGAACTGCCTTCAAGAGCATATTCGAGTCGCAAACCGTTGAAAGACATTTTCAACACTGGCACCAAGAAAACAAAGCTGCTGCAAAATTCGAATTCCAAACTCCAAGCTCTATCGCTTTCGATCTACACTTGAGAACAAATTATTTCCAAATCAGAGATTGACTGCAAGGGGCGTTTACCAGACCTTTCACTTTCCGAAGAAAGATGAATCCGGAGGCTTCCTGGCCCGTATGCAGACTCTGTCCGAGGAAATAAGTTTGCAATCACCGTAATAGATCTCGACAATTAATCTTGCTCTGATACCATGTAGAAATTAGTTGAATAAATCACTTATTCAATGGAGATTAACCCGATTACACATCAATTTCGAATTGCATGCATAACACATAATCTCATCTACAATTAATTGTCACATGCGGAAATAATAGAAGCAATCTCACATCAAATCAATCACACATTAACTCGGTATGTATGGGGAAAGCCTATAGCTGAAAACCCCGCAGCTATTGTGTATATTATAATGGAGAAATCATGTAACAAAACAAGTACAATACTCCTCACAAGTACTCGGTACTTTCTCATAAAGTCACACACAATCTAGCTCAGTTTTGAACAGGTTACTGGTTCAAAACTCACTGCTAATTGCCTTGCCTCTATTGCGCAATCATGGCCTGGTTATGTAGAGATCCAAGGTTCGAATCTCCTTGGCTTGACTACGCAATTGTCATGGACAATTCCTCCAAGTGTGGTGCAAAACTCATGCACAACTGATCCTCCAACTGATAACTATACTCACCCTTTCATCTACCTCTTTCACTGGTCTCCACTGAACTGATCATGCACTATAGTGAACTGATGTGTTCTTGAGTTGAATAATGAGTTACTAATTAATGAATTAAATAATATTTAATTCACTCCACTCATAACTAATTGATTAGCCAGTTAAACTAATCTCAACTAGTTCAACTAAGATAAACAGAACACAACTCCACTATCTGTCTCATTAACTCCTCCAAAAATTCTGCCACTGAAGTCCAACTGAAGTCAACCATGCAAGATGCCATCAAACCCTAGGAACCACATGATTCCTCTGTCAGTTGCATGAGCCACCTCCATGACTCGAGCTGAAGTGCTCCAAGAGAGTAAACTGCTGTTTATAGTCTAAATATTATTAAGGGTAAATAATATTTGACTTCCATATTTTTAGGAGAGGCAGTCTAAAAATAGCCTGTGACCTAAAAATATGAGTCTCATCTATTTTTACCAACATGTCGCATGCTTCAAGAATCTCCAACTGGAATCCCCAAATCATGCTCCGTATGTCTAAAAATAGACATAGTCTAAAAATAGACTTTGCGCCAGAATTTGTCTGCGGGCCCACTTAGTGAAGGCGACTTCATTTCACTAAGCTCCATCATCTTGCTGCATTATCAACAAGGGAAGGTGACTTAAGCGGTAGCCGGACCCACACCCCGAACGAGATCCCTATTCCAAATGGTTCAAGGTCTGATTGGGACTTTCTACCGGGGAGATCCCCTACTGTTGGCCGAACAATTTTTCCCGTCAACAACATCAAAATTGTATCAAGTGTTGGCTTAACAAGAAATCTTCGGGGAACGAGGAGTTTGGTGTGGGAGACCTAGTATTGAAAAGGGATAAATCCCATGAAGAGAAAGGTAAACACACCAAATTTCAATCCTTGTAGATCGAACCATTTTTTGTTCATGAAAATCTTGGCCACCATTATACTTATCATCTCCAATACTTAAGTGGGAAGATGGACTCTCTCCCTGATGATGACTAAGATCTCAAGCATTATTTTCAATAGCAACCTAAAGTTGTGTTTCCACCTATGTACATATTTATTTCCTTATTTATTTATTTATTTTTTCATTTCATGTCATGTTTTATCCTTTCCTTCATCCTTTTGTTTCATTAATCTATGTAGATATGACCTTGTGTGGAAGTGTTTTGTCTGGTTTTGACCGATGTGGAAAATTATTTAAATGGCTTTGTGACATACAACAACACTTGGTTAACTTATGGTCCCCCTTCTTCACTTGGGTCTAATATATTTAAGTTCAATGATGTCTGAATGGAAAATATGATGCATTTGAGTGAAAAATCTTCAAGCAGAACCATGATGCTTGAATCTATTTTAGGATCTTCATTCCTTGACTCGATACTATAATTGAATGGTATTTTTCATGTCAATCCAATCAAGTAGAGAAGGGAAAGGAATAAAATAAAGGTGAGAATATTAATTTCAGAGGTATATAATAGTCTTTGAAGTAATAAACTCTCTTACTCTTAATAGGTTGGGATCCTTCTTCCAACGTGGCGATATAAATGTCAAAAAAAGTCTAGTGAACATATCTAAAATAAAACAAGGGGTGAAAGAAGATAAATTCTTCCTACGCAGAGAGGTGAATGAAGTAACTTTGTCAGGGTACTGAACAGGCTCCCTGGCAGTGAAGTAATGCTTGTGTTCCTATAGTGACTTCACACGGTACTAAACATGCCTGCTAGCAGTGGAACAACACCAAATATGGAAATAAAAGTTTGATGATACTAAACTCACGACTATATATTATCCTTCTCCTAATCGAAACAATTGTGATATGGTAAGCTTTGGAATTTTGTTTAGTCGAGAAAGGGAATAGGAGAGACTACACCTCTTGTTGGAAATATTGAGGGGGGTGAATCAATATTTATTAGAAATTATCACTTTTAATTTTTTTCAAAGCATTATTTAATATTCAATTATTAATATTGTTTTTTCTCTTTATATAATGAGAAAAATATAACAACATTAGACAACACCATACAACAATGCAGAAAGATAAATCAATGGAGAAATAAATTTTAGGTGGAAAATCCCCTCAAGGTCTATTAGCACTCGGTAATTTCTTAAGGTTGTGAAAGAAACCTAGAGGCAACCACAAAACCACTTTTAAGGTTAGAAGCTAGCCCTTCTAAACTCATATAGGTATCTCTCTACAAGATTTAGGTAAGTTTGTCTGATAGAATTTTAAGCTAGATGTGAAAGTTCAGAATTTGGTTTTCAAAATGATTTGGTTGGAACATCAATGGAAAGCCATTTGGAAATGGAGTTAATTAAGTTTTAAGTTTATTAATTAGAAAAATGATAGATAAGTTTATCAGGGCAAGGTAGGCAGACTTATTAGATCTAAAGAGCTTTGTGATATGGTAAATACAAAAAAAAATTAAGGATCCTGTTGTAGCCGCTACAACACCACCCAAAATTTTGGGTATATTTAAAATTTCGGGTTCCCCCTCTGCTCGCTTAGGCGTTAAAGTCTTCCACCCGACCTGCAATCATCTACATCCCGTCGACCTATCCCCAACCCCTCATGAGTTGCCTCGCCATCATGATCCAATGTCATCGTTGCAATCACACCATATGTGGGAAGGATCATCCAGCGTGCGCCCGAACACTCTTGTCACAGTCGCGCCAAGTGTAGCGAGGCTGCCATGCATATGTTAAATAGAAACCTTTTGGGTATTGACGAGTAAAAGCCGTCCTGCTGTAGGTCATTAAGCATGTTGCTTGAACACTTCTCTTAAGCTTGTTAATTTCATGTGTTTCATCTGTGGTCATCATTATTGAAGAGTAATTATGATGTTGTAATATTCCACACAGGGGTCTAAAGTCATCGTTTTTGTTTGTGCAATTAATTAATGTTTCCCCATTATTATTATTATTCAAATCATGAAGACATGTAACCTGGGTTATTTTATTGTAGGAAGAACCTCTCTGTTTGCACATAAGAGCCAAGGTTTTCCCCAGCAAACAAGGAGACCATTTTCAAAACAAGTAGATGCTGGCGAAACTCCAAGGAACTCACTGATCTGCCCAAGGTCGCAGGTCGCAAATCTGCTGAGGTCGCAGGTCACAAATCCAAAGAGGTCGCAGGTCGCAAATCTACTGAGGTCGCAGGTCGCAAATCTGCTGAGGTCGCAGGTCGCAAATCTGCTTAGGTCGGAGGTCGCTAATCTGCTGAGGTCGCAGGTCGCAGGTCGCAAATTTGCCTAAGTCGCAGGTCGCAAGTTTACCAAGGTCACAGGTCGCAAATTCAACGAGGTCGCGAGGTCGCAAGTTCAACGAGGTCGCGAGGTCGCAAATACAAGGAGATCACAAGGTCGCACATCTGTCAAGGTCGCGAGGTTGTAAATTTGCCTAAGTCGCAGGTCGCAAGTTCACCAAGGTCGCGAGGTCGCACGACTACCCAAGGTCATAGGTCGCAACATCTGCCGAGGTCGCAGGTCGCAACATCTGTCGAGGTCGCAGGTCGCAAATCCCAGGAGGTCGCAAGGTCACACATTGCCCCGGGTCGCAAGTCGCAGAGGTCGCCAGGTCGCGAAGTCGCACGCCTTGGTAAATGCCCGACGACGCGACCCAGCGACTAGGTCGCAGGTCGCAACAACGGCTCAGGTCGCAGGTCACAAAAATACTGGGTCGCAAGGAAGTCCCACCATCGGGAAGCGGAAAATTCAGGAACCCCAGAGGGAAGAACCTCTCTGTTTGCACATAAGAGCCAAGGTTTTCCCCCAGCAAACAAGGAGACCATTTTCAAAACAAGTAGATGCTGGCGAAACTCCAAGGAACTCACTGATCTGCCCAAGGTCGCAGGTCGCAAATCTGCTGAGGTCGCAGGTCGCAAATCTGCTGAGGTCGCAGGCCGCAAATCCAAATAGGTCGCAAGGTCGCAGGTCGCGAGGTCGCACAACTGCCCAAGGTCGCAGGTCGCAACATTTCCCAAGGTCGCAGGTCGCAAATTCAAGGAGGTCGCAAGGTCGCACATCTCCAAGGTCACGAGGTCGCACAACTGCCCAAGGTCGCAGGTCGCAACATCTGCTGAGGTCGCAGGTCGCAAATACAATGAGGTCGCAGGTCGCAAATCTGCCTAGGTTGCGAGGTCGCAAATCCAAGGAGGTCGCAAGGTCGCAGGTCGCGAGGTCGCACAACTGCCCAAGGTCGCAGGTCGCAACATCTGCCGAGGTCGCAGGTCGCAAATCCAATAAGGTCGCAGGTCGCAAATCTGCCTAGGTCGCGAGGTCGCAAATCCAAGGAGGTCGCAGGTCGCATATTCACTGAGGTCGCAGGTCGCACATTGCCCTGGGTCGCAAGAAAGCCCAACTGTCGGGAAGCTGAAAAGTCAAGAACCCTAGAGGGCAAGCTTTGCCCTATAAATACTCCCTCCGGGAACTTGTAAAAGGGCTTTTCTTTTTTGGAAAACTCAAGAGCTACATGGCATTGTATTGAAAGATTATACACTTGAGCATATGAATATAGATTCTTGTTAAAACACCCTATGGTTATGATGTGTTTTGCTGTGCGAACACTGTGTGTATTCCTTGTACAGTTTCAGAACATCCTATGATTAATGAAGCTACACTCTTCATGTCATCATTTATGCGTCATGGCTATCTGTGTTGTATCAATGATGTTCATTTTATCATCTGTTCTATTAATGAATGTTAATGAACTATTTTGTTAGCATTTCGTTTTATCGTTCAGGAAGTAAAGGGGTATCTTATCATAAAGAACTATTTCTTTTGTGATCAGACTACCTTATAAGCATTACCCCCAAAAGATGTGTTGCTAATGACATCTCTTGAGGTGTACGTGCTTTATCTATAATCTTGCTACGCATAGTGTTTGATTCGTGTTTAATACATCAATCCTGTATTCTGTATCATGTGAATAAGTGTATGTCCGTAGGTTCGAACAGGTTCTTTTGAGACCGAAGGGAAGTCGTCTTAAGTGGTAGCCGGACCCACACCCCGGACGGGATCCCTACTCCAAACGGTTCAAGGTCTAATTGGGACTTTCTACCGAGGAGATCCCCTACTGTTGGCTGGACAAATTTTCCCGTCAATAGAATTGGCGCTAGAAGGAGGGCTTGAACCTCCGACCAGATGTTTAACGAAAAGGGGGGGGCCAGATGACAAGCTGAGCCCTTAGAGCCTGCAGTTAATCTCATATCTGTAATGGCTCGTTCCCAAATAATTCTCCCGAGATGTTTATCGGAGTTTTATGAGCCTGTATACTACATCTCCGATGAACTTATGTATCACTTGTCCCAGTTAACATTTGATGGTGAAAATGGGGTGTCCATAACCCAACACTTTTCAGATTTTTTTGGTGAGTTCTATGAAATTGACGATGAGGGTTTGATGTGTTTTCTTTTATTCCTCACCCTCGAAGGTCGCGCTAAGCAATGGTGCCGCACATTGCCGAAAGCTTCCATCCATTCGTTTGACCAACTCACCCATGAATTACAACAAACTTTTCACAGGTATAATCCTCACAACGTTGTAATAAAGTTACATGAGATCAGAATGGAACCTCAGGAATCTTTAGGTGAGTTATCTATTAGATTTATTCATTATTGTTTTGAGTTTCCTGAAAGGGATGTTGATCAGAAATGTTTAAGTAGACAGTTCGAGTATGCGATTCTCGCTTCCCGTGAGCAATCTCAGTCAGATCCCAGAGTTCCCTATGATAACCTGCAAGTTACCGATTGTTCAGACTTTTTCTCTAATGCTTCCTTGTCCATCTCCTCGAGTCCAGACCTCATTCAGGCCTTCAAGGAGAGTGTTTCTATTTGTGATATTCTCGCTCCTCTTCCTGAGTTGTCTGAGAGTGGAGTGGTGACCTTGAAAGTCCTGAGCAAGGATCGACACTGGCAGGAGGATAGAGCCTATTCCATTACCTTGGAATCTTTCACGCACCATGTCGAATCAAAGTTTGAAAACCACAGTGGCTCATTACCTCTCTCGGTTCATGAAACCTACCCCCAGCCCACTCGATGTCTCCCTGGAGTTTGTCCTAAATCTGGTTCACATTCGAATTATGAATCAGATCCACATTCGGATTATCAATCTAGTTCACAGTCGGATTCTGAATCTATTTCATATTCGGATTATGAATCTGGTTCACATTCAGATTATGAATCTGGTTCATATTTGGATTATGAATCTGGTTCAGATTCGGACTATGAATCTGGTTCACATACGTATTATGAATCGACTCCTACCCCGCATAAATTTTATTCCGTTACAAGGCCTGTCAAATCTTTGTGTCCTCTGAACGACACGGATGTGCGTGTTGAAAAGCCTCGTATGGTTAACACCCCTGCAATTCAATCTTTTCGTTCATTGTTTCCTAGTTTATTCCTCGATCCCGCCACACCAGTAATTTATTCGAGACATTCAAAATTGCCTTATACTGGTATTGGCGATAATCATAAGCACGCAGATGGTGTTTCACAATCACAGTCCAAAATCGATGAATCCTTTAAATCTGATTTTTCTCACTTGGGATCTTTAGACAGCCATAGGAGCGATTCCCCGTCTGAACAACTCCAAGATGTTCCCTCTATTGATCCATCCCAGTTGGTAACGCTCGGGGAGCCTGACATCTTAGGTACCCAATTCGATCAAATACATGGTTGCAGTGATCACTCCTTATCTGAAAACATATTCAATCATACCGCTGACGACCGTCACTCAAATCCCTTTGCTGACTATACGAAGACACCTGAATTTGATGATCCGATTTGGGAAGATTCGAATACCCACCAGAAAATCGAAACGCGTCAACTTCCGCCGAACGTTTCTAAAATGACAATTCCCCAGTACCATGCTCCTTCCAGCATAAACGTATCGAATCCACCCCATCCTGGCAAATCTGGAGAATCCGACATTTTGGATTATCAATCTGTCAGTGCGCAAACATTCGACCAAATTGATACAAAGCCCACTGACATCTTTCAAATCACTACAATTGATGATCATGCCCATTTTCCTGTTAATCTCGCCGACCAGTCAAAGTTGGAAAGCCCCTTGCTCGAAGGTCCAGAGTTTTTTCAAAGCAGTGAGGAATTTCAGGCTCCTTTAAACATGGATTCAGATCCCCATACCCTTAACCAAACCCAGGAGCAACCCCAGACTAGATTTTTCGAAACTAGAATATCTACACTTGGATGTGCATGCATCTATAATTCGCCTAGCACTTGCGTATTTTTTCCATTCCATAAAACTGATGGTCCCCAACACCAGGATGAGATTGTCGATCAACTCAACCAACCCCATTCAGTGAATGTGCTTGCAAATAGAAATGGGCTTACCCATCACCCCTCAAATCCAGGATCATGCATGAATGATTTTTTGTCATTTATCCATAATGTTGAGTTTCAACAACATATTGTTGGTTACCAAGATAAGAATGGGATTCAGCTTGCACAATCTGTTCTGGCATGTTCTTTGGTAAGTATCTCTGATCATCTTACCTTGGCACCTACTCCTCAAGTAAGTTTTGTTGCTGCTGCAATTTTTTGGATGCTAGCCCTGATCCTGATCATTGTTGTTCTTGTAGGACAGGAACTAATGCGGTGGCTGCACTGGAAAGCTGATTTTACATAACCCAACCGCATCATTGGTTAAACTAGGATTTAGGTGTAGGCTAGCTAGGACCTGCAATAAAAAATTTTAGTTTCAGAGTTAATTAGGTTTACTTGCAAAATTTTTACTTCATAGTTTAAAAGTGTGTTTGTTGTTTTTGTTTACGATTAATATTTTAGGCATCATCATGTTAAAAGTATTTTCCTTTCAATGCTTTTTCAGTTGCTTGTTGTTGCATAAATAATCACTGCTTGTAGTTGCACTTACAACTGGTTGATCGTTCTCGCACACGGCGTTGCATTGCACCTTGAGCCTCGCTTATTACATTGCGTCGTACTCTCTCTCCCTCACATCATTTTTTTTTTTTTGTCATATCGCCTGCCACTTCATGAGCCCTCATTGCAACCCTATCACCTTGCAGTCTTGTTTTGCCCCGATGGCTGAAACAATAACCCCATTGTTTTGTGTGAGGTTGCGGTGGCTATCTCAAGAGGCAGCTTTCTCTTAGGACCAGTCATCGAAGTCGCATTATCAACAAGAGGCCTATGAGTCTAAACTTATTATCTAGGGAGATACGAGCCGATTGTCTGTAGGAGACCTGATGAGTTGAAATGACCCCTACCCGTAGCCTAAGCCTTGTGCCCAGCATAGTCTTGGATGTCTTAATGATCTGTTTTTCACACTTCACCTATTGTGGTAGATGGGATGTGAAGGTTCGGCACAAGGGAAAACCCAAATCAGGACATCTTTCAGTTTCTGTAACACAAGAAACAACCTCTCTTGCTCGTAAAATAAGTCGGGATCCCTCATCCGCCCATGAAAAATAAGTGCCATGAGCACATGAAAATAAGTGCCATGAGCACATGAAAATAAGTGCTGTAAGCACATGAAACAAATAAGGGTAAAGGATCGAGAAAGGCTTCCTACGCAGAGAGGTAATGCAACGACTCCGCCGGGGTACTGACCAGGCTCGCTGGCAGCGGAGCAACGTTTGTGATTTCTTGAAGTGACTCCGCCGGGGTACTGTCCAGGCCTGCTGGCAACGGAGCAACACCAGAAACTTACTTTAAAAAATCCTGAAAATAATAAACCCAGTGCCTTGCTCTTCACATCGTCAACAAAATACTGGCGTCTGTGAGCTTTCTCTTTGATGTGTTTCTGATTAACGAGACTTAGTTGAGGCACAAGGATTAGGCATACCTATAAAGGGCCAGAGTAATACGAAGCGGTAACCGCGAAACTTGTTCAATATTCCCTTGCATCACTATCTTGGCTCAGACCTTTGTTGTGATATGAACAGAGATGCTGGATTCTACCAGTGGTTCGCCATTTGTTGTAGCCGCTACAACACCACCCAAAATTTTGGGTATATTTAAAATTTCGGGGTCCCCCTCTGCTCGCTTAGGCGTTAAAGTCTTCCACCCGACCTGCAATCATCTACATCCCGTCGACCTATCCCCAACCCCTCATGAGTTGCCTCGCCATCATGATCCAATGTCATCGTTGCAATCACACCATATGTGGGAAGGATCATCCAGCGTGCGCCCGAACACTCTTGTCGCAGTCGCGCCAAGTGTAGCGAGGCTGCCATGCATATGTTAAATAGAAACCTTTTGTGTATTGACGAGTAAAAGCCGTCCTGCTGTAGGTCATTAAGCATGTTGCTTGAACACTTCTCTTAAGCTTGTTAATTTCATGTGTTTCATCTGTGGTCATCATTATTGAAGAGTAATTATGATGTTGTAATATTCCACACGGGTCTAAAGTCATCGTTTTTGTTTGTGCAATTAATTAATGTTGCCCCATTATTATTATTATTCAAATCATGAAGACATGTAACCTGGGTTATTTTATTGCAGGAAGAACCTCTCTGTTTGCACATAAGAGCCAAGGTTTTCCCCAGCAAACAAGGAGACCATTTTCAAAACAAGTAGATGTTGGCGAAACACCAAGGAACTCATTGATCTACCCAAGGTCGCAGGTCGCAAATCTGCTGAGGTCGCAGGTCGCAAATCTGTTGAGGTCACAGGTCGCAAATCTGCTGAGGTCGCAGGTCGCAAATCGGCTGAGGTCGCAGGTCGCAAAGTCGCAAATCTGCTGAGGTCGCAGGTCGCAAATCTGCTGAGGTCGTAGGTCGCAAATCTGCTTAGGTCGCAGGTCGCCAATCTGCTGAGGTCGCAGGTCGCAGGTCGCAAATTTTCCTAAGTCGCAGGTCGCAAGTTTACCAAGGTCGCAGGTCGCAAATTCAACGAGGTCGCGAGGTCGCAAGTTCAACGAGGTCGCAAGGTCGCAAATACAAGGAGATCGCAAGGTCGCACATCTGTCAAGGTCGCGAGGTCACAAATTTGCCTAAGTCACAGGTCGCAAGTTCACCAAGGTCGCGAGGTCGCACGACTGCCCAAGGTCGCAGGTCGCAACATCTGCCGAGGTCGCAGGTCGCAACATCTGTCGAGGTCGCAGGTCGCAAATCCCAGAAGGTCGCAAGGTCGCACATTGCCCTGGGTCGCAAGTCGCGAAGTCGCACCCCTTGGTAAATGCCCGACAGCGCGACCCAGCGACCCAGCGACTAGGTCGCAAGTCGCAACAACGGCTCAGGTCGCAAGTCACAAAAATACTGGGTCGCAAGGAAGTCACACCGTCGGGAAGCGGAAAAGTCAGGAACCCCAGAGGGAAGAACCTCTTTGTTTGCACATAAGAGCCAAGGTTTTCCCCAGCAAACAAGGAGACCATTTTCAAAAACAAGTAGATGCTGGCGAAACTCCAAGGAACTCACTGATCTGCCCAAGGTCGCAGGTCGCAAATCTGCTGAGGTCGCAGGTCGCAAATCCAAGGAGGTCGCAAGGTCGCAGGTCACGAGGTCGCACAACTGCCCAAGGTCGCAGGTCGCAACATTTCCCAAGGTCGCAGGTCGCAAATTCAAGGAGGTCGCAAGGTCGCACATCTCCAAGGTCGCGAGGTCGCACAACTGCCCAAGGTCGCAGGTCGCAACATCTGCTGAGGTCGCAGGTCGCAAATCCAATGGGGTCGCAGGTCGCAAATCTGCCTAGGTCGCGAGGTCGCAAATCCAAGGAGGTCGCAAGGTCGCAGGTCGCGAGGTCGCACAACTGCCCAAGGTCGCAGGTCGCAACATCTGCCGAGGTCGCAGGTCGCAAATCCAATGAGGTCGCAGGTCGCATATTCACTGAGGTCGCAGGTCGCACATTGCCCTGGGTCGCAAGAAAGCCCAACCGTCGGGAAGCTGAAAAGTCAGGAACCCCAGAGGGAAAGCTTTTCCCTATAAATACTTCCTCCGGGAACTTGTAAAGGGCTTTTCTTTTTTGGAAACAGAGAACTACATGGCATTGTATTGAAAGATTATACACTTGAGCATATGAATATAGATTCTTGTTAAAACACCCTATGGTTATGATGTGTTTTGCTGTGCGAACACTGTGTGTATTCCTTGTACAGTTTCATAACATCCTATGATTAATGAAGCTACACTCTTCATGTCATCATTTATGCGTCATGGCTATCTGTGTTGTATCAATGATGTTCATTTTATCATCTGTTCTATTAATGAATGTTAATGAACTATTTTGTTAGCATTTCGTTTTATCTTTCAGGAAGTAAAGGGGTATCTTATCATAAAGAACTATTTCTTTTGTGATCAGACTACCTTATAAGCATTACCCCCCAAAAGATGTGTTGCTAATGACATCTCTTGAGGTGTACGTGCTTTATCTATAATCTTGCTACGCATAGTGTTTGATTCATGTTTAATACATCAATCCTGTATTCTGTATCATGTGAATAAGTGTATGTCCGTAAGTTCAAACAGGTTCTTTTGAGACCGAAGGGAAGTCATCTTAAGTGGTAGCCGGACCCACACCCCGGACGGGATCCCCATTCCAAACGGTTCAAGGTCTAATTGGGACTTTCTACCGGGGAGATCCCCTACTGTTGGCCGGACAAATTTTCCCGTCAACAGATCCATTAAACATAGAGAAATTAAGATTTCTATTTTTTAACTTTAGTTGAAAACATTAACTTTGTTCAAAAGCCAGAATTGAGTGTACTTAAACAAAATTCATATTCTTATTTTTATTAGAAAAAAATATATGTGATAAACATATGATTACCAGAGAAAACACAATAACAAGAGAAAGATAACATTACCAATAAATATGACACAGGAATCTTTAAAAGCCTTTTGAATTACTCAAAAATTTGTCCACTTGAGCTTAAGGAACAACTTTACATTTAATAGTCTTTTTCTTTGTACAAGTTCCAACAACAATACTTCGAATTATAAAGTATTTGAGCAAAATTATCAAAATATATCTTGAGTGAAAATCTCAAGACTTTTTACAAAATATCCAAAATTATTATTCAAAGATAGAACAAAACTATAGGAGATAAGAAACAGTTATAGTTGTTGCCTCTATTCTCGAGGGTGGTTGTTGATGACTAAACCCAAAAAAGTGTTTCCATATTATTTGTCTATTGGAGGTGAAACTGTTTTACCCAAGAAACTCACATAGCTTATCCCATCGGTCTTCACTTGGGATAGAAATTTTTATCAATTTTCTATATGTCTCATCTACATCAATATACTTCTGGAAATTAGGCTTGATGAAAAATAGATGTTTGATCTCATGCCTAATGAATAAGTCAAAATATATAGCCTCCATAAAAGACTTCCTGTGATGTTCCCTTTTATCCTGCAAACTTTGATTTATCTTGTGCAATAGTGAATAATTTCTGCTGGCAGTATTTTAAGCTAATTAGCTTGTCTTCCATCCCAATTAATCCTGGTATCCCTTTCCTATTTAGCACATGAAACTTTTAATGGAATCTTTGAATGTTGGATTCTATATTGCTACACGTATTCTCGAGTTGCATCATAAGGTTCCTTTTAGTATGGATCCTATTTACCTCAAAGATGGTTTGGTTCTGTCTTGAATTTCAAGCTCTTTTAATTATTCTTTAGTTTTAGAATTCAAGATTTTTATTAGAGTTGTTGCCTCACCAAGTTTCTCTCCCAAATATGCTTTTACTTGTTTGACCACTTCTTTGGATCTTTGTATCAACTCATAAATGATTTGGATTGAAGGCCATATTTCAATAATTGCATCATTTGTCTCTATCCATATATTTTCTTTTTCCTGTGCTAAAGTATGTGCCATTGTTGATTCACTTTCCAAATGTTCAATCCTTTTAGTGAGTTTGTGATTTTTCTGCAATTCTGCTACATAATAATTGTCTATTTTTAATTTCTGCTCCTGTAATGTCTTAAGTTTGGTCTTTAATTTTTCAATTTCTTTCCCTTGAATGGAAAAATTGTCCATGGCTTTGATCAACATACTTGAAGAATATGTGCTATGTGGTTGTGTTGATGTTGATGTAGATGATCTTAGTGTTGCTGCAATTGAAATGGGGACTGATGTTAGTGGAACTTATAGCCAAGTGTGATTACTACTATGTTTCCTTGAGAAATTTCTCTATTTCCACTTCCATGTATCTAATATGGATGTTTTGTTCTATTATTATTTTGAACATGTCTTCTTTCTGCTTTTCTAGGTCCCCAACTTCTTTGACCCATGGATCCTTTATAGAGGGTAGCTTGAGCTATTCCTCAATGCTTATATATCAACATTCTTCCTTCTTACAATCAAATATGTTGCCTTTACATAACTTGGATTGTAACCCAGCTAGATTACCAAGTCTTCCACTGATTTGATTTTGGTGTCCTTGGCCAAAGATGAAATCCTTTCCAGCTTTAGTTGTGACTGTATATTGTTGACTGAGGCCCGAATCCTGGAGGCTGACATGAAAAAACTGGTCAAAGTAGAGTACATCATTTCGCTTATCTACTTTTGCATGCCAATTTGATCAAATAGGATGGATTTGGTTTGTATCAAAGGAGAATGTGTACTATTTATATTCATTTCGTATCTTTTAGGCTGGAACTTATGCTTCAAGAAATTAAATCTGCATTTTCCCTTTCTCTATATCAAAGGCCGAAAGAAGCTTGTGCTGCGAGGTAGCTGTTTGCTTCTAGAATTGGGTGTATGTTGTCACTTTTACCATTTCATTACTTTGTTTGATTTATTTATACTTTGCAAAAATATTTGGTTCAATTGTGTCCTGAGCCAATTTTTTTGTCTGATCTGTATATGGGGGATATTTGGAGGTTGAAGAAGAGGGTGATCCTATGAAAATATCATCTTCTCTTGTAGAAACATGAGGACCTATCATAATTATATTTTCATGTTCTTTACCTCCTTCCTGAAATACTGGTACTGAGTAAGTATTTTGCTTTTTCTTGTATATCAAAAACTCTTTGGCTCCAATTTATGTTACTGGTGAAGACTCCTCTTCCCTTACCCTTTTCTCCTATTTATTTTGAGGTACATCGGTATGAGAGGTAGTTGTAGATATGACCTGGTCCTCAACTTCCTATAGTGTATTCTCCTCCCACTGAATCTAGTTCATGAATTGTTCTATCTCTGGCCTAGGAGTGTGGGTGTAAGGAGTGGTCTTCTGCTCCATTCTCAACTTGGAAATGAGGTCGAAAGGATCATAATACCACGTGAAACTTAATTTTAAAATAATTTTCTTTAGGATAAATTCTGCCTCTTTACCTGGTGCTCTGGTATTGAAAATGAATGGTCTAATTTGAGCCTTGATCTTGAAATGTGCTTTCTTCTTAGCTGCAACAAAGTGTAAATCATCCATGTGTATCATTTGCCTTATATATTCCAATGAGAAAAATCTCATGGGAACAAATTTTTGGAGCCTGTAGGGTGGAAATTCACATCCATAAACCCCGACCTCAGTATAATTTTGATAGATACCAATACCTTGTTTTAGTCTGGTCACTGAGATGCAGAATTATTTGAATTTATGATCCTATCCTAGTTTCTACATCATTGTTTAATAAACAGATCACTGTATAAAGGAATTGATCAACATAATGTGTAAAAGTAAACTCAATACAATTTTTCCTCACCAAGGAGTTCCAATGAATGATTGATTGTGGATTACTATGCTCATATAACTTCTGGAAAGGGAATGAAAACCTGTCTACTTGATGATAAATGAAAAAATAAACTAATACTGAGGTATACTTAAAAGCTCCCTCAATAGAAAACTTTAGTAACTGGTCATGCAGTGCTTCTGCAATGGACTCACTGTAATTGAAAAATGATAGGTTTTTCACTGGATGTAAAAACTGATAAAAATCCCACAATGGCCTCATCAGTCCATTGGTCAGAATAGTAGCCAAGTATCCATGAAATAATGGAAATTACCTGTTTAGACATCTTAGGGAAGATAGAGGATGAGTATGGTGGATTCTTCTTGGGTAATTGTGCATTGTCAGGGAGAAAAACCTCAAATATATTGGCTCTTTGTGGGAAGGTCAAGTTTTTGTAGAATTCCATGAGGGAATCTACTGAAAGTGGCTTCAGGGAGTCAGGATTTTGGAATTGTAGCATCCGGGAAATAGATTTAGCAGTTATGATGAGAATAATTTCACCATTTTTGCTGAAAATTTCTCTCTGGCTGGGGACATATCTATTTTGGCACCAATATAGAAGTTTCGGAAAGTGGTGGGTCAGTGGGAACATGAAGTGGGGCAGGGAGGATTCCCACAGTACCAATTCATCATTGAGGTCCAAATATTTTTTCTTCCACCAACTGTGAATTTTGTACAATTCGAATTCACATATCATTTCAGCGACCTTATATTTTTGGTTGACTAGTGGCTGGTGTTCGTGGTCGATAGTAGGGGGTAGCATTAGATTTTCCTCAGGTACTTTGGATTTGTTCTTTGGGGTCTTTTGTTTGGGTGTCATTATCAAAATAAAAAGGCTGAGGAACTTAGGATTACCTAGAGTAGACATGTGAAGAGTGGGTGTTGAAATGGGGTTGATGGCTGTGGTGTGATTGCAGAGGTTAGCTATGTTGACTGATCACAGTGCTGGTGTGGACCACTGACGGAATGCTGAGGAAAGCTAAACAGAGGGCGTGAAATGGGTTTTTGGTGGTTTATATGGAAAAATTATCTTACCATTGTTTTATTATCATTAAACGGAGAAGATATGTTATTGCAGGAGCGAGAGGCATTTCTTGGTATAACGATTGGTTGATGTGGTAGAAAGAATGCCAGGTGGAAACATTTTATGGAAGGGAAGGGGGTCCGCAGAGGTGAGGTGGAAAACAAATAATGGAGGAAGAGGAACTATGATGGAGGCAATGGTGGGGCTGGGAAATCCCCGTGGTAGGATCTTATTGGCATAGGATAAATGGAGTCGACGGTTAATGGGATATAGCTTTTTGGAGGGGGGGGATGGGGGGTGGGGGGAGATGAGAGGAAAAGGAGTGGGGGTGCGAAGTCTTGTGGTGTTTCCATGTTACCATGCTAGGTCCCGCATTTTTAGACCCCCCCTGTAAATAAAGTGTGAAGGAGCTCGGGGGGGGGGGCAAAAGTGATCACCCACCATTGATCCGGGAGGTGTAGATCGCGGTCGTTGAAAATTGCGACGGTGTTATTACATCCATAAACATTATGACAAAACTTTATTACAGTTACGATAATCACACTATAAATTTTTTTCATTTAAAATAATCTAACACACATTTAATTATCCTCTAAAACTACTTATTTATCCTATAAACTAGCTCACTTATCCACTAGTGTTACATTTTGATTTGCAAGCAATTTTTTATATTTTCTTTTGATTTGTCAATTAACCATGTTTAAACAGTGTGGTTAAATCATATTTATTTAGAAGAGCCTAATTCAATCAAGATTATACTATGCGACTTATTATTCACTAACCTAAACTAAGTTTATTTACTTAGGCTTAATCACGCTTAAACAGTGTGATCAAACTAACTGATCTACTTCTCTTATTATAATGTGGAATTTTAACTAGAAGCACACTTATTCAAAATTTCTAAGTATTTATTGATGCATTTTTCATTTTTATTGGGTATTTTATTCTTTTTCTTTTTCTTATGTTTTATTTTTTTATTTTTTGTCCTTTTCACATATATATATTTTTATCCCCTTTTTGTTTTTAGTTTTTCTATTTTTTTTCTTTTCTTTTTTTGAAATAAATTTGTAGAATGGAACATTATTTACAACATATCATATACAAAATTACAGCTACAATCAAGTCATCCTCTAAGATATAGGACCCTAATAGTGGCTCCAATGGGAATGGAACTCTCCTTGTGAGGTGCCAAGAACAATGTATATCAGTAGCCTCAATCCATTGGGCATGTTGTCTTTATTCACAATTGAATCTGATCTTCTTGATGTTATTATAAATGTTGGCAACCAATCATCAAAATCTTAGGGCCTTCTCTGTGGGATTTAACTTGTGATGTGAACTACCCTCACTCTTGCAAATAGAAAAGTAAAGTGACATATATTAAATGATTCTAAATGAAACTGATTTATTCTGGAAGAAATTAATGTTTAAGAAGTCTTCCAATAACAGGTCTACTAGGCAGTTCTTTCTCATTTAAGTCCTTCAAGAAAAATGCATTGTTGCCTCCAACAACTTCAATTTTATATGGCCCTTTCCACGAACTATAAAACTTACCATGTTATACTTTATCTTCATTCCTTAAATCCCATTTCAGCACCAAATATTCCATCTAGAAATCATCACTTTTGTCCTTCTTTCATAAATATTTTGGATATGTTCCTGAATTAGTTCAGTCTTATTGTAGGCCTCTTCTCTGGATTGCTGCAGTTGGATGGTCTAGTTTATTCTTCTCTGTAAATCATTTGTTTCCACTTGTGCTTCATGTAGTAATTTTAGTACATAAATTCCTAATTAAGAAGGAAAAATTGCATCAATCCCATATACTATTTGAAATGGATACATTCCAATACATCTTTTGGTAGTAATTTGGCTAGCCCACAGGGCATTAATTAACTTTTTATGCTAGGAATTTTTATTTTCCTGCAACAGTTTTTTGATAATGTTGACTAGAATTTTATTTGAAGACTCGACTAATCCACTTCCTTGTGGGTAATAAGCAGTGGAGTTTCCTAATTTTATATAGTTTTTATCCCAAAATTAAACCATTTTCTTTTATTTAAAGGCATCATCATTGTGAGTGATAATCTTATGGGGACACCCAAACCAGGACATAATTTTTCCTTTAGAAATTGGATAATGAAAGTATTTGTGGCTTGTCTAGTTGGGATAACTTCAATCCATTTTGTAAAGTAATTAGTGGCTTTCAAGATACATTTATGTTGGCCTGAGGAGGTGGGATGAATTTCACCAATGAAATATAGACCCCACTGTTGGAAAGGGACTTCAACTGAAATAGGTTTTAGTTGTAAAGGTAAAGTCTTTTTCTTGCCTTCAAAAAATTGGCATTGGTAGCAAGAGGTGACTTTATTGTGTATGTCCATGAACAAAGTGGACCAGTAAAAACCATCTCTTCAAATTTTATTGGTTGTGGTTTTCCAATATAAGTGTCCTCCGCAGTATCCTTCATGGAATTCATGTATGAATTTATCTGCGTCATCTTTCAACAAACAGTTTAGCAAAAACCTCCAACATATTTCCAATATAAACTTTGATCTAAAATACATAATTTTATGGCTTTCAATTTAATAAATCTAGCTTTAGTATTTGTTAAACCAGGAGGAGCTTGTAAATTTTGTAGTACAAAAATGATGTCTACATACCATGGTGATGTATAAAAGGCTTATGATACTTGTGGAGTCACTAGCTCTTCATGTTCATCAAATGCAACAATAAAATTGATATCAAGAGCATGAAAATTGGAATCGGCCATGAGTTTATCCAATCCTTGGCCTTTATGAGCTTGTTTGATTTTATTTCTATGTCATTCTACAGAATCACAACAATCCATTTCCCTCTCCTACCATCTGGGTCAGCTTGTGTGAGAATATCCTTTACCAAAACATTTGGGACAAATGCAATGATATGAGAATGTAAAATGTAAACTCTAAAGTCCTTTAATACTTTCACCAAAGAAAAGGATTGCTTCTCCATGATGTTGTAATTTAGTGATGCATCCCTTAAAGCTATTCTAAAAAAGGCTATGGGTTGTTCATGGCCTTCACTGTTTTTCTGTAATAAAACAACTGCAATAGTATGTTCATAGGCAAAAAAAAAATCATAAAATCCTTAGTAAAGTCAAGGCTTATCAAGAGAGGAGATGTGGTTAAATCTAACTTGACTTCACTAAAATATTTCTTGGCTTCAGTATTCCATTTAATCTCAATATCCCTTTTAAACATGTTTTTAATTGATCTTAGTATTTCGACCAAATTGGGAATGAATCTCCTAAGAATATTTATTCTGCCAATGAAGGATTGAACTTATGTCTTGTTTCTAAGAGGATCTATTTTGTGTATGGCTTCAACTCTGCTAGGATGGATTCTAATGCCTTCTTTGGAAATGATATGACATAGAAGTTTTCCCTCCTCTAAACCAAAAAGAGTTTTCTTAGTGTTTAAGGAGATGCCAAATTTCCTGCACTTTTCAAAAAATCTTCTTAAATGCAGCAAGTGTTCTTCATCTGTTTTTGAAAATACAGTGATATCATCTAGGTAGATTACAATGAAGCAATCAATTTCATTAGCAAATTCTATTTCCATTTCTCTTTGGAAAGTGCACCCAACATTCATAAGGCCAAAAGTCATTTTTACATACATAAGAGTGCCCCATGGTGTAGCAAATGTTGTTTTGTGTTGGTCATCAAGATGGACCAGAACCTAGTTGTATCCTAAAAATCCATCTAACAAAGAGATTATACTGAAACCAACTACCTTTTGTAATATGTGATCCATTTTGGGTAGGGGGTATTTTTATTTGAGTGAGACTTTATTCAAATTCCTAAAGTCTGCACAGAGTCTAATTTCACTTTTTTTCTTCCTGGTTGGCACTAAATTTGAAACCTATTTTGAGAACCTCAAGGGTACTATGATTTTGGAATTTTATAGTTTCTTTTCTTATTTATGAATCAAAGGTAGTAATACTGGATTTACTCTTCTTAGTTTTTGTTTGAAGGGATTTTGGTCTTATTTAATGAGAATGGTGTGCTTAATGATAGAATTATCATAAGATTTAAGTCTCCATAACTCCATGCGCACACATTAGATAACTCCTTAAGAAGTTAAATGTATTTCTGATATTCTTTTGGAGGCAACGATTTAGACAATTTTACAATTTTGGGATTTTTTTCCTTTCCATTGTTACAGTCTTCTACATCACTACCCATAGGTTCCATTTTTGGTTTTTTGGCCACATCATTGAAGTAAAAAATATCTTCCAATGGTACCAATCCCCTTAGAAACACATTGTCTTTCAATTGTAAAACTTCTAGGTCTTCTTGGTTATCATCAATTTCATTTAGTTCCATTTATGTTTTGTTGCTATTTACATCATTATCACTATCATTATCTATGTCAATATTTACACAGTCAAATTATTCTTTCATCTGTAAAAAAAATTCAATTTTCTCATCATTTCTGAAAACTTGCCAATATCTCACATTTGCAAGGACAACTGGCTTATGCTTGACTTCCACCACATATTTCCTATTGGGCTTAAAAGAAATTTTATAAGTACTGGATGAAACAACAAAGACATCAGCTAAAATATTTTGGCTTCTAGGGATATAATGGACAAATCATATTCAGTGAAACATTACAAAAAGTTTAAAAATGCATTCTTATAGGCTCTTAATCTAGGGTGTTTAGTAGCATATTCACACTTAATTTTTTTGATAATTAGCTTAGAATTGCCATGTATAGAAATTTTTTTTGCTCCTGATCTCTTCTAAATTTGCAGCCCTAAGATTTAAGCTTCATATTCTACTATGTTATTGGTGCACTGAAAATTCATTTTATAGCCATGTCCCTTTGACATATTTGGTTGATGAGTTCATAATAAAAACACCAGCTCCTACACCATCCTTACACATAGCCCCATCGAAATCCATATTCCAAATAGCTTCTCCCTCTACCTCCTGTTTTTCAGTTTCAAATATTTGGTCTTTTCTCTTGGGTTCAATATGTTGTTGTGACACTTCCTCTTCAATTGGTTTTTCATTGTGACATAATGAAGGACCCCATGTCAGAGTGCATAGAGTACAAGGGGTAGTTGTTTGGTTTATCCTAGCTACTGACCATGTATTTCATCAAAGTTGCTTTGTATAAACTTCTTTGCTGGCGAAAGATAGGAATGTTGGCATAGGTCATATCCATTTGCAAAGTACCCTGTAAATTTTCACCCCATGATCTTGACAGTAGCATCCCATACTACAATTTCCATCACTATAATATTAGCTGGTATTTGAACTAAAGTGATACACAGATCTTAATCAAGCCCAAAAATCTCACTTTGCTAGAATCAAAAGAATATAAATCTTAATAAGGTCTTGTGATGTCTATTCCTAGTTTTTCCATGATAGCTCTGGGAATCAAGTTATGGGAAGCACCAAAATCAAGCATTGAGTTATGTAATATTTTTTCATCAATATTCAAGCTAATGTAAAAAGGTGGAACACTTCCATCCTGGGAATTTCCTTCGACCTCAGTTCCAAACAATATCTCAGCTTAGTCATCATTTAAATTAAATGTATCTATCATTTTTGCTATCTTCAAAGCTTTCATGACTTGGGTCTTATATACATATTTAGTCACCAATTTAGTCAGAGAAATGGGAATTTTTACTTTGGCCAATTCAGTTTCAATGCTAAAAGATGTTTGTGATTTGTCAACTTCTCTGACATTTGCATTTGGTTTTTTAGAACTTTCCTTTTGAGGATCAATTTTTGGTTGACTATTTGAGGGAGTGTCTTTTTGAGTTTTGTTATGAGGATTTTCAACACCTTTCTTACTCCTTAAGTTGTATTGTTTGTGTAACTCTGCCATGCAATTTTGATATCCTTATTTATATTCCTCTAATTCTAAAGGTTCTTGCTCTGGTTGTGATAACAAAAACTAATCTTCTTCTTCTTTGGTCAATAAGATTTAATCAATATCGTTTATTCAAAATAGATTTATCTGGTTTTCTTCAGGTTTTTTTGTTAATTCTTTTTCTTCATTAGCATAATTTTCTTGAAATGGAGGCCTAATTTTTTGTTGATAAGTAGGGCCTCTCTATTCTCTTTTTTTTATTTGAGGGGGTTTCTTCTGAAATTAGGATTTCTAATAGGACGAGCCCCTTGACTTTCTCTTGGGGGAGTTCTATCTGTTAAACTTATTCTATCCATCATTCTCTCCATATTTTTCACTAAGGTATTCAACTTAGCATCTGAAGAAGAAGAAGTTGGTTCTTCTTTGATTTGGACTTTTCTTTCAATTTTCAACCTAGCTGTCTTGGCTAAAAAGTTTTATTCTACACTAACTGCATTCCTCTACATTTCTTTTAAGGTGACAGGGTTTCTTTCCCTAAGTTGATAAGCCATATCAAGATCAAAACCATCAAGAAATTTGAGCAGGGCTAGTCCAGGAAGAGGTTGTATTGTAGTTGGAATAGAATTATAAACATTTTGAACCTAGTACATTAACCTTGGATGGATTCTCCAGGAGCTCTTTTGATACTCTCATATTCAGCGAATATCTGGAGAGGGCTTTTCTTGACTTCCCACCTTTAAGAAAAAATTTATGAAATTGAGTTAGATTCAGGATAGAGGCAGATCGTAATGATTTAAACCATTTTTTAGCTTCTCCTGTGAGACTTGGGAAAATAACATCATTCTAACATCATCTTCAAAAAATTCTTGTAAATCAAAATAATCATTCATTCGATCTATGTGTTGTTGAGCAGTAATTGGTCCAGTGCTATCAAACTGAGGTATATGAGTTTGATAACCTTGTGGCATGGGACTAAGTTTCCCAGGTAAAATCATAAGATCATAACGAGCAGCCATGATGGGAATATGAGGATGAGAGGAAGATGTAGTATTAATAGGTGTGGGTATAGTTGGTATGAAAGGGGAAATTAAAAATTTTTGATGTGTTTTAGTGGAAGTGGTGGGATTAGTAGATAAATTATGTGTATAACTGATTGAGCTAAGTGTAGAGCTACTGGGAGGAACCAATGGAGGAACCTGATTAACAGGTGAAACTGGTTGTGGAATGGGAGATGATCCAGTAGAAGAAGGGTTTGATGATTTGGGGGATTGATGGCCCAAAGATTTATGCACAGTCTGATCCAACTTATAAGGTTTTAACATGCTTTCATCAATAACTGTTTTAGGCACAAAACTTTCAGATTTTCTTCTAAAAAAAGTATCTTGAAAAGCCAAATAAAACTCTATATCTTCTAAAGTGAAAAAACTCTTAGGAAGGGAATTAACCCTTGGCATAAGACTTTCACTTGATTCACTCTTAGTTACACTCCTTTTTCTTATTATTTTTTCTAGATCATCTACAATTTCTAGAGGGTTGGGATCTAGATGTGCTATAGTGTGAATTATTTTAGGAGCCAAATATACTTATTTTGTATTTACAAATGTAGAATATGTGCAATTTATAAGTGAAAAATGACCTTAATCAGATCTATTTCTTAGCAGCAAACTTAGAAATAGCTTTAAGCACTGAAACAAAAATCGAACGACATGCCAAGAATCTCAACCGGGATGATGGTTGGAAATTAAGTAAGCGTTGGACCCCAGCTCTCGCTAGGTAATTTTGTTTACTTTTGTATTTATTTATATATTTATGTATTTTGTTATATATATATATATATATATATATATATATATATATATATATATATATATATATATTCAATTTACTAATTAATTAATTAATCAATTTAATTTAATTTAATTAATTAATTAATTTCATTTTACTTTATTCTATTTATTTATTTATGTTCCTCATTTTATCTGTATTTATTAAATTAAAATGTTTTACCCCTCCCTATTTCTTTATATATTTCACTTAACCCGTTTTTAATTTATTTAATTAATTAATTTATCATTAAAATTTGAATTCTTAACTAACTAATGGCTATTTCTTTTATTTATTTTTTTATTAAATTAAAAAAAAAATGACTTTTCCCTTTTCTTTATTATATTTTATAATTATATAAAATTTATGAAGAATTTTTCGATAATAATCACATTAAAATGAACATTGTCATGAAAATAGACGCGTTTCGAACCAACCAGTGTGGTTCATCATCAGGACTAAGTGAGAGATCAGATCCTAACGTTGAGTTTAAATAGATGCAGAAATGGCTAAACTAGCCATTAGGATAATGGCTAGTTTGACTTTGAGAATGCTAGTTCTATTTTAATTAAATTAATTATTTACTTAATTATTAAATAAAATATTAACCACATTTTAATAAAATATTTAATTTAATTAATTAATTAATTATTTAATTTTAATACTTAACTAACTTTCTAACGGCTAGTTCTTAACAACTAGTTTTAATAGCTAGTTCTTAACAACTAGTTCTTAAGCAATGATGCATCTCCACTATTTATTTATCAAGATTGATTTGTTTCTCCACCTTGTCCTGAGGATAAACCACATTACTGGTTCGAAACGTTAATGATGTGATTAATCTAAAAGACATTTTCATCTACATTATGGATCACAAAAATCTTAGATGGAACACTATTACTCTACAAGGAATGAAAATGGTTAATAAAACTGGACATTTTAAACTAGCTTAATTACAAATGGTGAAAAAGAAATTTGATCTTATCTTTCTCAAAAGGTGTAGAATGCATCATTGATTCCCGTTTTTTCTCTTATCTCCCATCCTCTAAATGTTTCTAAAAACAAACCTATCTTTCCTAAAATTAGCTTAGCTTGCTTTAATTAGATCTGAGATTAGTAAATTAAGGCGGTACCTGGATTTTATTTCTGGCAAGCTCTTTTTTGGTATCTCTGATTTTCTTTGGAATGTGCTAGACGGTGTTTCTGTTGTTAAAGCGTTGCTAATGGAGGATCGCTCAAATTTTTAGCAAGATAAGGAGTTTGGGAAAATTTTGGGGTCTTCTTCTGCCCCTTCTGTTGATCGGACCTCTTCGAACCAAGGCAAGTCCAGGATTGGAATAGCGCAAATCAAGGCCCTCAGTTCGTGGGTACGTAGTGAGTTTTCAGAATCAGAATTCTCTTCACTTCGACCCATATCTCTGAATCCAGTTCCGACTCATCTCAGCCCCTGGTGAACTCGAATTTTTCCGTTCCAGTAGATTCTGTGTCCCAATCGGGCAGCGTTGGAAGTTTCCCTCAGTCCTCTTCACTGGAGCCTGTTAAACTTGGGCTCTTCTCGATTCCTGTCAGCAATTGTGGTTCTTCTCTTTCAACATCGGCGTTTTGCGCAGGCAGTGTGTCTTCGGCTTCTGCAGCAGTTGGTGGCGAGATAATCTTGAACTTGTGTTACGGCATGGACGTAACTCCTTCAACCTCGGTGCATCCCTCAGACTGCGTTGACTATCTATCTGCGGCATTTTTTTCAGCATCCGGAAGAGGGAAGTCAGTCTCGGGCGCACAACATTCTGGAGATCCTTCAACGTTGCGTCCCTGTTCCTCTGCAGCCATTAGCTGGTCCTCATCATCGTGATCTCTCTCATTCAGCAGCCTAGTTGATAGGATGCTCTTTCCTCTGCTGGTAAGTCTGAGCCATCCGTTATTGATTTCCATTTTAGCAAATGTGTCTTGCGTTAATTCCCTTAACAGAAATGACCCAAGTATTAATCGATTTAATAAATTTAATACCTTTAACTATTTTAATTTTATTAAAAATCGGTTTGATAACCATAAAAACAATATTAGTAATACTAGCGATAATATGGCTTACCACAATATAAACTCTAACTCAAATATTAACGTAAATATTATTAAAAAACAAATTAATATTTACGATATTAACAATAAAAATAAAAATAATATTACTTATAATAAGGATTTTAATAATGTTAGTGAGGTTTTATTATTAACCATGATAATTCTATTAATATTAATAATGATAATATTAGGAATGATGTCATTGATAATCTTTCTAATATTAATGGCTATAATAAAAATGTAATTAAAATTTCTAGTTTATCTTTTGATTATTCTGTTTTCAGTCTTTTTAATAGAGGGCTTAATTTTCTCCTTGCCCCGAAAAAGATCCCTGCTGATAACATTATTTGCAACATCGAATATGGCATCAGGGATTTTCCTGATAATGTTATGGAGACCATTAAGCAAGATTTCTCCATTATTCTTAGGAAGACTAAGCCTCCCAAAAGAAATTTGAGTAAGCCTATGTTTCTCGCCCTCAAAACCCTAAGAGACAACCCTAACATTGTCATCCTTAAGGCAGACAAGGGTGGGACCATAGTCATTATGGATAAATCTGACTATGTCACATCTGTCCAATAGTGGTAGTTATGTTAAGCTTAAAAATAATCCCCATAATTTGGTTTGTAAGGATGTTTCCCTTGCCATCAAGTCAGATTCTTCTCTTAATCCTCTCTCTAGGAAGCTTATTGAGAGCAATCCCCTTACCCTCTAGATCTATGGTCTCCCAAATATTCATAATTTGGGGGCCCCATTTACACCTATTGTTAACACAATAGGCGGTCCCTCTTATCATTTAGCTAAATTATTAGCCATAAGCTTAAACCAGGAACCAACTCTAAATTTTATAGAGCGAAGCTGCAATCTGGAGGAACGTCTAGGAAAAATTTTAGAGCTTGATTCACAATATTTTTGGAGATAGGGTTTGTGGAAGTTAGGAATTTGTCAAGATCTTGAATTTCATCTCAAAGAGATGATCGAGGGAAAATTGTCATAACTCTCTCCTTGAGCATTGGATTGAAATTCTGTAACAATTACACGGACTGTAGTTTCCTATGTATCAATTTCAGAGCCGAAGGAGGGAGAAGTGACACATGGCACACCGTACAAGGTCACTCTACTAAACCAGTCCATAATTAGGTCATTGTGGGAGATTTGGCATAACTTTGTCTTGAAGAATCCAAATCAGGTTAGACCTCTGGAATTTGAAATTAGATTCAGAGGGCTACTACAGGGCCCAATTTCAGATATTGAAAATCCGAAATCACAAAGATAATTCAGTTTCAATATCGAGCTCCTCAAAAACAAGAAAAAGATGTGTTTTTTTTCGAATTACATAAATCTCATTTGAAAAAATTAGTTTGAATTTATTCCAAGAGCATATTGAAGAATAGATATCAATATTGGGTTCTAAAATTCCCCCTAAAAAGAATTAAACACCCATTAAGCTTTCATAAGGCTCTACTATGACTCATGAAGACGAAGAAATGCAACATGAGATATCAAAATTACAAGAGCAAGTGCACCAAATTTCTCTATCGCAAAGAGCAACAAAAAATGAAATGGAAGTTTTGAAGAAAGGCGTGGAAGCTAAGATGGATGGCATGGAAGCTAAGATGGATGACATGGAAGCTAAGATCGATGAAAAAATGAAAGACAAGATGGAAAACATGAAGAATGATCTAAAAGTAGACATCGAAGGTTTGGCAAAGTTGGTACAAGAAATGTTTCCAATGGTGAGAATATAGTAGACAAAACTCATGATGAGAACAAAATAAATGTTAATCGTGATTCATAAACTCTAATGTTGGATGGAAGAACCACCATATTCCAAAGATGGATATGAGGAATTTTGATGGCAAGGATCCTGTAACATGGATACTACATATGGAGCAATATTTTGATCTCAATAATGTGCGAAACACACAAAAGGTACGCATTGCAACTTTACATTTAGAACAAAACACATTTGTATGGTATCGACGGCTTTGCTCCGTAAAAAACATTGTCACTTGGTCAATTTTTACGAAGGAAATGATAGCACATTATGAGGATACAAAAAGCAACACCTTCTTTAGCCAATCGATAAATCTCAAACAAAAGGGTTCAGTGGTGGAGCACATTGAGGACTTCCAAAAATTGAATATAAGGGTAACTGATATTCCAAAGGAACACAGGATTGATGTCTTCATAGGGACTTTAAAGGATAACATCCAACATGAAGTTCATGTTTGGGAACCTGATTCATTGGAAAAGACATTCAGGTTGGCAAGAAAAATTGAATGTAAAATTATGGCGATAAGGAATCCTACCACTCACATATATAAATATGGAAGTGTTTCTACTCCTAGACTTCCACAACCTACAAGGTTGACACCACAACAATTAGAAGAAAAAGAGAAAAAGGGCTTTGCTACAGTTGTGATAGCAAATACACTAAAGGTCATAAGTGTGCTAAGAAGAAATTATTTTATATAGATTGTGACGAGGAAGAAGAAAATGAATGAGAATCTTCAAAAGAAGAGGATATACACCAAGAACCAACCTTAGAAGAGGAATAAATGAGTCTGACCATATCGTGTAATGCATTGGAAGGAATTACCACTCCTCAAACTCTCAAGATAGAAGGACATATCAAGAAGAAAAAGGTAATAGTGTTGACTGATTCAGGTAGTACCCATAATTTTATTCATTGTAAGGTAGCCAAGGAATTGAATTGTTTCCTATACCTAGCACCAGAATGTGAAGTGATGGTTGCAAATGGAGGAACTATAAATTTCTCTGGAAAATTCCATAATATCAAGTTAACCATGGGGGAATATGTATTGAATAGTCCAATGCTTTCCATTCCAATGGGAGGTGCTGATATTTTACTAGGAGTACAATGGTTACAATCTTTGGGGACAGTACCTTTTAATTTTCAAGAAATTTTCTAGAAATTTTTTTCAGAAGGAAAGGAAGTCGAATTATGAGGTATCGCAGGGAAGCCGGGAAAGTTAATAATCTCTAATTTCATGACAAAGCTTCTGAAGAAAGAACAACGAGGCGTAATTTCACAATTATGCTCACTAGAAGTTCCAACATCAAAATCATATATTTCTGCATATCTCCAAAAATTCTTGGACAATCATTCCAAGGTGCTTGAAACTCCCAAAGGACTCCCACCTATTTGTGATCATGATCATGCTGTTCATTTGATTCCAGGAAGTGTTCCTCCAAAAATCAGGCCTTATAAATATCCTTATGTCCAAAAGAGAAAAATTGAACGTATGATTGTAGAAATGTTAGAGGCTGGTATAATTCAACATAGTCAAAGTTCTTTCTCTGCTCTAGTAGTATTGGTGCACAAGAAGGATGGATCCTGGCGCATGTGTCTGGATTATAGGGAGCTCAATAAGCTCACCATTAAAGATAAATTTCGCATTCCTGTGATTGATGAATTATTGGATGAATTACATGGAGAAATTTATTTTACCAAGTTGGATCTTCGTTCAGGATATCATCAAATTAGAATGAAGATTGAAGATATTCCGAAAACAACATTTCAACTCATGAGGGTCATTATGAATTTTTGGTCATGCCTTTTGGCCTTACCAATGCACCTTCTACATTTCAAGGGTTGATGAATTCCATTTTCAAACCCTTCCTTAGAAAAATTGTGCTAGTTTTTTTTTATGATATACTAATCCACAGCAAGTCTTGGAAGGATCATGTTCAACGTGTTGACAGGGTGCTCAAATTATTGCAGGAGAAACAATTATATGCAAAAACATCTAAATGTTTCTTTGGAGTACAAGAGGTGGAATATCTGGGTCATATTGTATCTCACGAGGGTGTTAAGGTAAACCCTAAAAAAATTAAAGCCATTAAGGAATGGAAAGTCCCCACAACCATTGTTGAGATTCAACAAGATGATGAGCTTAGTGAAAATGAGTCGCCTTCACTAAGTGGGCTCACAGGTTATTTTTAGGTACAATTCTATTTTTAGACTATGTCTATTTTTACACATGGTGATCATAATTCAAAAGTTGCAGGATGTTATTTGTGGATGGTTGGTCAAGTTGGAAAAATAGTTGAAATTATATTTTTAGAATATTGGGCGAAGTCTATTTATAGATCGTCGATCTAAAAATAGAAGTGTCAATTATTATTATCTCTTAATAATAATCCGACAATAAACAACAACTTATTCTCTTGGAGCGCTTAATTTCAGTGTACAGATTTAGCAAATCAGTGGGCTGAAGGAATTACGCAATTCCTAGGGTTTACTGGTGGTTCATGCATGGAGGACTCAGTTAGAACTAAAGTGGAAAAGTTATGACAGAGTTGGAAGAGTAGTTCATGGAGTTGGTATTCAGTTTAAATCAGTTAATGGAGTTAAACTTAGTTGAGCTAGTTGTATCTAGTCTAACTGAATGATACACTAGTGAGAGTGGAGTGAATTAATTCACAAATAATAACTCATTAATCAACTGAACAATACAGCAGTTAACTACAATGCATGTGAGTTCCAGTGGAGACCCAGTGGAGAGATAGGTGAAAGGGCAAGATGGACTATCTGTTGTGACTATAGTGATGCATTGATTGCACCACACACACATTGGAGTTGCCAATGAGGATTGCGCAGTCAAGGCAAGGGTAATTAGAATCCATTCAGAGCTATTCTTCAGTAGGGATTTCACAGTGGAGGCAGACTATCGGGTGGCAAGAAATCGGTGCATGGATTTGCAGATTTATTCTTATTAGTGTGTGACGATTGATTTTACTGAGAGCTTGATGTACTAATATTTGTATGAAATTGTTACATGATCTCCATGATACATAATATATGATAGTTGGGGTTTACAGCTTCAGGCTTTCCCATTAAACAACTATGTTATGTGCGATTGTTTTTATTGTTTCATGTGTTTGCAATTGATTTTAATTTCCGCAAAAGATTAATAGTGGAAGGATTATGTATTTAGCAAGAAGATAAATATTGTTAGATCAGGAGAATCTGGATATATACATGCATCTTGTCTATAATTTCTACATGGTATCAGAGCAGTGTTAATTCCTGAAGATTGCAATTGTGAAGAATTGTTGAATTTGTGCTAGTGGACAATTCGAATTTGCTTCATAAAATTCTTGGTGCGACAGTTGAGTATACATTGAAATGTCTTTCAATGGGTTGCAATTGGAGTATGCCCTTGATGGTAGCTCGAATTGCATAGCCTAGAAGGATAGGATGGAGGTGGTGCTAGAGGATAATGGACTGAAGGATTTCATCGATAGCGATGTTCCTAAGCAAGGATCTAGCGATGTTGCATTACTTGACGCATGGAAAAAGAAGATAGCAAAGACAAGAAGAATTCTATTGGAAGGTGTGAAATACCATATTGTGTCCAGCCTTCATGGGAAAGCCACTCCATTTTCAATGTGGAAGGCTTTGATAGATTTGTTCCAAAGTAGGAGCAACCAGAGGAAGTTGGTGCTGAAAGATAAGCTCAGAAAAATAAAAATGGAGAAGGGCGACAGTATTCCAAAATATCTCTTGAAGTTTGTCCACTGTAGAGAATCGGAGATGAACTGGGAAGTGTGGGGATTACTGTTGATTATGAATACTTTGTGAGCTTGGCTCTCCTTGGGCTTCCAAAGAATTGGCATAGCTCCGAAAAATCTGTCAATGGACGGGAGAAACTGCCGGGTTGGGAGCAACTTTGGTCGGATCTTGTGCAGGAGGAGATAAGGCGAAGTACTAGGGATGGCTCTTCATCGAAGAATGAAGATGAAAAGAATTGCGCTTTGGCTGCTAAAGCAAGGAAAGGGAAGGGGAATAAATTTCCTTCAAAATTCGAAGCTGAAGGCAAGAAGCAGGATTTGTCCAAGGTGAATTGTTTTCACTGTCATGAACATGGGCATTTCGCCACTAACTACCCACAGAAGAAGAAGAATAAGAAGGTTGTTGGAGCTGCAGCTGGAGAGGCCTTAGGCTCACAATTTGAACTTGAATTCTCTTTGATCGCATGCTTGGTTTCAATCTCAATGGGATTGGTGTGGTATCTTGATAGTGGTGTGTCTTTCCATATGACGGGAGACAAGGAGTTGTTTAGTGACTTGGAGGAGAAGGACCTTCAAATTCATATAGAGATGGGTGACGATGGTCAATACAGTGCGACTGAAATTGGGACCATTTCCTTTTAGAGGGAGTTAGGAAATCCATTTTTTTTGAAAGATGTTATACATGTTCTAGGTCTGAAGAAGAACTTGGTCTCGGTCGCAATGTTGGAAGACAAAGGTTATGACTTTGTTTTCAGCGATGGAAAATCTTTCTTGTGACACAAAACAATGGGTAAAAACAAGAGGATAGGGATTCGAGTTAAAAATATCTACAAGCTAGAGGTAGATGGCTGCACTGCAATGATAAGCAAAGTAGAAGAAGTGGTGAGCCGGGATGAGGGCGAATTATAGCACAGGATTTTGGGCCATCTTCACCATGGCAATTTGAAGATTTTGCAGCAGATTTCTACTGGACTTCCCAAGGGTACTCTTGCGCAGTCAGATCAGTGCAATGGATGTACTATGGGTAAGTTTTTGAAGACCACCTTTCATGAGAAGGAGAACCGTGCTTCGGTGATCCTGGAGAGAATTCACATAGACGTTTGTGGACCTTTCTCGGTTTCTTCAATAGAAAAACACAGGTATTATGTTATATTTGTTGATGACTATTCTCATAGAGGCTGGATCTTCTTCATGTAGAAGAAGAGCGAAACATTCTCAAAGTTCTATGAGTTTAAAGCATTGGCGGAGAAGGAGTCAGGGAATCAAGTGAAAGCTCTACGGAGCGATAATGGTGGTGAATACATCTTGGGCGAATTCAAAGACTTTTGTGGCAAAGAAAGAATTTGAAGAGAAATCATAGCACCTCATAACCCACAGCAGAATGGTGTCGCTGAGAGGAAGAACAGAACAATCGTGGGTGTTGCACGAGTGATGCTGCATGACCAGGGCCTACCGATGCACTTGTGGGTGGAAGCATGCAACACTACGGTTTATGTGAAAAATCATTCTCCTCATAGAGTACTTGGCATGAGTACACCTGAAGAAGATTTTATTGGTAAGAAGCATGATATTTCTCATTTGAATATTTTTGGCTCATCTGTTTACATTCATGTGACAAAGGACGCCAGGAAGAAGCTGGAGCCGACTGCAGATGTTAGGATATTTGTGGGGTACACAGAAACACCCCATAATTATCATGTGTATTTTCCAAATAGTCAAATGATTGTGGTGCGACGGGATATAAAATTCAATAAGGTGAAAGCCATGAAATTGTCGCTTGAGAGGGAGCTACACTTGCATGCAAAGGAGGAACTTCTTGTTCCCAAAGATGAGCCTCTAGATGTGGATCAGCCACAGGAGGATATTCATGGAGTGGAGGAGTCCACTCATGAAGAACCAAACATCAAGCAAGGCTGCAAGCCTATTGACACTCCTCTTCCAAGAAATTGGAGGAAAGAGGATGCTACATTGGCAGAGGTAGTGGATGCCACTGTTTATCGACAGTTGGTGGGTTCGCTAATGTATTTAGTTAATAAAAGACCCGACATATGCTATGTGGTGAGCCATATTTCACAAGCGATGGTTAAACCTACCAAGCTCTTTTAAAAGGCAGGAAAGCATGTCCTGAGATATCTCAGGGGCACATTTGAGTATGGCTTACGGTACAGACAGACGGATGAGGTGAAGTTGCATGGCTTCATGGATGCAAATTGGGCAGGCAGCCCAGTAGACAGAAAGAGCACATCAGGAGGGGTTTTCCGTATCGGATCTACATTAGTTTCTTGATACAGCAGGAAAAAAATATCCGTGGCACTCATTTCAGTGGAAGCATAATACATGGCAGCAAATCAAGCTGCATATGAGGCTATCTGGATGAGGAAGATCCTGGTTGGTTTGTTCAGTTCACATTTAGATCCTATAGTGATACATTGTGATAATCAAAGTTGCATTAAACTCTTGATTAATCCTGTGTTTCATGATAGATCTAAACATATTGATATCCGGTATCATCATATCAAAGACTGTGTGCAGCGGAAGATCATATTGCTTCGGTACATTCCTATGGAAGATCAGGATGCAGATATTCTGACGAAGGCGCTCACCAGGATAAAATTCGAATACCATAGAGGTAGGATCGGGGTGAAGTATAATCCCTATATTTTTGAGAGGGAGTGTTGAGATTCAACAAGATGACGAGCTTAGTGAAAATGAGTCGCCTTCACTAAGTGGGCCCATGTGCTATTATGCTATTTTTTAGGGTGCAAGTCCTTTAGGGTGCAAGTCTTTTTTAGACTATGTCTATTTTTAGACATGGTGATCATATTTCAGAAGTTGCAGGATGCTATTTGTGGATGGTTGGTCAAGTTGGAAAAATAGATGAAATTATATTTTTACAATATTGGGTGAAGTCTATTTATAGATCATCGATCTAAAAATAGAAGTGTCGATTATTAATAGCTCTTAATAATAATCTGATAATAAACAACAACTTATTCTCTTGGAGCACTTAATTCCAATGCACATATTTGTCAAATCAGTGGGCTGAAGGAATTACACAATTCCTAGGGTTTACTGGTGGTTCATGCATGGAGGACTCAGTTAGAACTAAAGTGGCAAAGTTATGAAAAAGTTGGAAGAGTAGTTCATGGAGTTGTTATTCAGTTTAACTCAGTTATTGGAGTTAAACTTAGTTGAGATAGTTGTATCTAGTCTAACTGAATGATACACTAGTGAGAGTGGAGTGAATTAATTAGTTAATTAATTCACAAATAATAACTCATTAATCAACTGAACAATACAACAGTTAACTACAGTGCATCTCAGTTCCAGTGGAAACCCAGTGGAGAGATAGGTGAAAGGGCAAGATGGAATATCTGTTGTGACTATAGTGATGCATTGATTGCACCACACACACATTGGAGTTGCCAATGAGGATTACGCAGTCAAGGCAAGGGTTTTTCGAATTCATTCAGAGCTATTCTTCAGCAAGGATTGCGCAGTCGAGGCAGGTTATCAGGTGGCAAGAAATCGGTGCATGGATTTGCATATTTATTCTGATTAGTGTGTGAGGATTGATTGTACTGAGAGCTTTATGTACCAAGCTTTGTATGAGATAGTTACATGATCTCCATGATACATAATATATGATAGTTGGGGTTTTCAACTTCAGGCTTTCCCATCAAAACAACTGTGTTATGCGCGATTATTTTTATTGCTTCATGTGTTTGAAATTGATTTTAATTTCCGCAAAAGATTAACAGTGGACGGATTCTGTATTTAGCAAGAAAATAAATATTATTAGATCAAGAGAATTTGGATATATACATGCATCTTTTATATAATTTCTACAACCATAAAGCATTTGCAAGGATTTCTCGAGTTAATAGGGTATTATCGTAAGTTTGTTAAGAATTATGGGAGAATAGTATCACCTCTAACAAACTTATTGAAGAAATATGAATTTTCATGGACTCCTGAAGAAACTAAGGCCTTTGAGAATCTTAAAGAGGAAATGTGCCTAGCACCAGTCTTAGCTACCCCAAACTTAACAAAAACTTTTATTGTTGAATGTGATGCCTCCGGAAATGGAATTGGTGTTGTTTTAATGCAAGAAGGAAGACCCATTGCTTTTGGAAGTCGTCCAATCAAAGGAAAGTATTTACAAAAAGCTATTTATGAGAAGGAAATGTTAGCAATACTACATGCACTAAGGAAATGGTGACCTTACCTAATGGGAAGACACTTCAAGGTAAAAATTGATCATGATAGTCTTAAACACTTTTTGGAACAAATACTATCTTCAGAAGAGCAACAAAAATGGGTCACAAAGATGTTGGGTTATGACCTTGAAATAATCTACAAAAAAGGGAAGCTAAATATTGTTGCATATGCACTATCAAGAAAGAATGAAGAGGTGGAAGCATTGCTTTGTGTCATTTCTATTATCCAACCAGATTGGATAACCGAAGCAAGGGATGAATGGAAGAAGGACAAAGAAGTGTGGACACTCATTCAAAATTTGCAGCAAGATCCTAGTACATCTGATACATTTAGTTGGAAAATTTATTCCTTATGGTACAAATATCGCTTATATATTTGTAATAATACCCAAATAAAACAAAATATTCTTTTGGAATTTCACACTTCTCCTTTAGGAGGACACTTAGGATTTTTAAAAAATTACCACACGGTGAAGAAAGAATTTTTTGGGATGGCCTTAAATATGATATTCAAAAGTTTGTGGTAGAATGTTTGGTTTTCCAGCAAAATAAAGTTGAGACAATTAAGACCTCGGGTCTTCTACAACCTTTATCCATTCCAAGTCAACATTGGGAGGAGATTTCAATGGATTTTATCACAGGTTTACCTAAGTCTGAAGGAAAGAGTGTTATCATGGTGGTAGTTGATATACTTACCAAGTATGCAAACTTTTGTGCATTATCTCATCCATTTAAAGCAAGTACAATTGCTACTACATTTATGGACACAACTCAAAAGCTACATGGAAACCCAAAGATTATTGTGAGCAACAAAGATCCCATTTTTACTGGAAATTTTTGGACAGAATTATTTTCTTTTTTGGGTACTCAATTAGCTCATAGCTCATCTTATCATCCTCAATCCGATGGTCAAACTGAGATAGTGAATAAATTTTTGGAAGGATATCTTCGTTGTTTTGTATATGATAAAAAAACACAATGGGTCAAGTGGTTACCTCTCACTGAATGGTGGTATAACACTTCCTTCCATACTGCAACAAAAATGACCCCATTTATGGCACTTTATGGATATCATCTACCGTCCATCACATCATCTTTAGGAGAAAATTCTAAGGTTCAAGCTGTAGAAATTATATACATTAAGCATGCATATGTCCTAGATTCCCCTGATCTCACAATATTTAACTTCTTGCAAAATACATAATCATTCCACTGTTAATCTATTGTGGAAAATTAATTGCACACACATGTGAAGCATAAATAAAATGAATTGCACATAACATAGTTGTTTTTAACCGGGAAAGCCTGAAGCTGAAAACCCCAACTATATATTATGTATCATGGAATCATATGACAATCCTCATACAAAGCTTATCAATCTCTCAGTACAATACAATCGTCATACACTAATCAGGAACAATCTTGCAAATCCATGCACCAATCTCTGCCCCCTGCTAGCCTACCTCCACTGCGCAATCCCTGTTGAAGAATAGCACTAAATGCATTCGAATTACTCTTGCCTTGCTGCACAATCCTCATTGGCAACTCCAATGTGTGTATGATGCAATCAATGCATCACTATAGTCACAACAGATAGTCCATCTTGCCCTTTCACCTATCTCTCCACTGGGTCTCCACTGTCACTGCCATGCACTGTAGTTAACTGTTGTATTATTCAGTTGATTAATGAGTTATTATTTGTGAATTAATTAACTAATTAATTCACTCCACTCTCACTAGTGTATCATTCAGTTAGACTAGATAAAACTAGCTCAACTGAGTCTAACTGAGTTAAACTAAATACAACTCCATAAACTACTCTTCCAACTCTGTCATAACTCTGCCACTTGAGTTCTAACTGAATCCTCCATGCATGAACTCCAGTAAACCCTTGGGAATTGCGTAATTCCCTCAGTCCACTGATCTACCACATTTGTGCAAAGTGCTCCAAGAGAATAAGTTGTTGTTTAGTCTCTGATTATTATTAAGAGCTAATAATAATCGACATGCATCTATTTTTATATCGACAATCTATAAATAGACTTTTCCAAATATTCTATAAAAAAAAATCATCTATTTTTCCAACTTGATCAACCATCCAAAAATAGCATCCTGCAACTTCTAAAATATGATCACCATGTCTAAAAATAGACTTGTGCCAAAAATAGCCTACGGGCCCACTTAGTGAAGGCGACTCTTTTCACGAAGCTCATCATCTTGTTGAATCTCAACACTCCCTCTCAACAAGATGGGGATTATCTTTCACCCCGATCCTGTCTCTATGGTATTCAAATTTTCTCCTGGTGAGTGCCTTCGTCAGAATATCTGCATCCTAATCCTCCGTAGGAATGTAATGAATCAACATGATCTTCCACTGCACACAATCTCTGATATGATGATACAGGATATCAATATGTTTAGATCTATCATGAAACACAGGATTAACTGAGAGTTTAATTCAACTCTGATTATCACAATGTATCACTGTGGGATCTAAATGTGAACCGAACAAACCAACCAGAATATTCCTCATCCAGATAGCCTCACATGCAGCTTGACTTTCTGCCATGTATTCTGCTTCCGCTGAACTGAGTGCCATGGATCTTTGTTTCCTGCTGTACCAAGAAATTGTCGTAGATCCGATACTGAAAATACCTCCTGATGTGCTCTTTCTATCTGTTGGGTTGCCTTCCCAATCTGCATCCGTGAAGCCATGCAACTTCACCTCATCCATCTGTCTGTACCATAAACCATACTCAGATGTGCCCCTCAGATATCTTAGGACATGCTTGCCTGCCTTCCAAAAGAGCTTGGTTGGCTTAACATAGCTTGTGAAATTTGGTTCACCGCATAGCATATGTCCGGTCTTGTATTAACTAAATACATGAGTGAACCCACCAACTGTCGATAAACAGTGGCATCCACTACCTCTGCCGATGTAGCATCCTCTTTCTTCCAATTTCCTGGAAGAGGAGTGTCGATAGACTTGCAACCTTGCATGTGAAACTTCTCTAGTATCTCCCTGGCATACTTGCCTTGAGACACAAACAGTTCACCTTCCCACTGCCATATTTCCAATCCAAGGAAATAATGAAGGAGGCCCAAATCCTTCATCTCAAACTCCTTTGCAAGATTTTCCTTGCATGAGTGTATCAACTGATCATCACCCGTTAGTATTAAATCATCAACATAAAGAAGAATGATTAAAATCTTACCCTCCACCACAATCTGGTATAGGTTTGCATCCACCTCACTCTTGGTGAAGCCAAGTCCAGTGAAATAGCCGTCGATCCAAGTGTACCAAGCACGTGGCGCTTGTTTCAGCCCATACATCACTCTTTTGAGCCTGCACACATGTGACTTCATTAGGGGACTTTTGAGGTCTAAAATGGGCCTCCTAAGGAAAATGTACAATCAAAATTCACTTTATGAGAACCAATCATATTTTAGGGGATGACATCATCCCTAATGGCTGAGGTGGCATTGCTTGAGTTAAAGGTACTTACTTGTCACATTCTCAATGGTGGATAAAAACTAATGGTTAACTATGGTAATGGTCTAAGTACTTTTAAAGTCAAATTAAAGTACTCATAATAAATGCCATGTCACACTTTTTGAATAAAAATATATTATTTTCATTTCATATTTCTTGAAAGAAACAATGCATATCCCTACTACATTTATTATATTATATTATATTTATATAGTATATTAATTACATGTTATTATACAATTTAAATAATATAAATTTTAATTAATAGCATATAATATAATTAAGAATTTATTAATTTATATTTATATTTTATTTTAAGTTATTTAAGTACAAAGGACAAATGCATTAGTTGTTCAATAATAATGACTTTTTCTTGAAAAGCTCAGTCTTATTTATAGTCACATCAATACAATTTTTTTATTAATTTTATTTTGGTACAACTTTTGAATTGGATTTAACTATGGTTACATTGATTGTGGTGCAAAAAATGAATTGGAAATTCATAAATATTATTTTATTGGTTTAGTTATTATTTTATTATTTCCTTAGGAGGCCCATTTTAGACCTCAAAATTCCCCTAATGTGTTGTTGAAGATCTCAAATCCTTCAGGCTTCTCAATGTACACCTCTTCCTCAATGATACCATTAAATAACATAGTCTTCACATCCATCTGATGAATGTGCCAAACCATCTACGCTGAGAGAGCAAGGATGGTCCGTATGGAAGAATACCGTGCGACAGGTGCAAAGGTTTCTTCATAGTCGATCCCCTCGATCTGTGAGAAGCTCCAGGAAACAAATCTTGCCTTATACTTCTCGACGCTCCCATCAGTAGCTTTCTTTACCTTGTAGATCCATCTTGATCCTACAACTGATTTTCCCACCGGCCTTGGAACAATCTCCCAAGCACTGTTTCTGACAATGGAGTCATACTCCTCCACCATGGCATCTACCCATGTGGGCTCCTACACTGCTTCTTCAAAATAAGATGACTCTATCAAGATACACTTGCTCATAAGAGCCATGTATCCAGTAAATTAGTCAGGTGATTGTCTCTGTCTGCGCTGTGATGTAGGGACTCCTACATTCTGTGCTGCATCAAGCTTCAGTCTCTCAGCTTCTGTGGTACGCTTTCTGCCTTGTCTAATGTTTGGTTTTGCATGAGTGGACTCCTCCACTCCATGAATATCCTCTTGTGGCTGATCCACATCTAGAGGCTCATCTTTGGGAACAAGAAGTTCCTCCTCTGCATGCAAGTGTAGCTCCCTCTCAAGCGACAATTTCATGGCTTTCACCTCATTGAATTTTATATCCCGTCGCACCACATTCATCTGACTATTTGGAAAATACACATGATAATTATGGGGTGTTTCTGTGTACCCCACAAATATCCAAACTTCTGCAGTCGGCTCTAGCTTCTTCCTGGCATCCTTCGTCACATGAATATAAACAGATAAGCCAAAAATCTTCAAATGAGAAATATCAGGCTTCTTACCAGTAAAATATTCTTCATGTGTACTCATGCCAAGTACTCTATGAGGACAATGGTTTTGCACATAAACCACAGTGTTGCATGCTTCCACCCACAAGTGCATTGGTAGGCCCTGGTCATGAAGCATTGCTCGTGCAACACCCACGATCATTCTGTTCTTTCTCTCCATGACCCCATTCTACTGTGGGTTATGAGGCGCTATGAGTTCTCTTTGAATTCCTTCTTTGTTGTAGAAGTCTTTGAATTCACCCGAGATGTATTCACCACCATTATCGCTCCGTAGAGCTTTCACTTGCTTCCCAACTCCTTCTCCACCAATGCTTTTAACTCACAGAACTTTGAGAACCTTTCACTCTTCTTCTGCATTAAGAAGATCGAGCATCTACGAGAATAGTCATCAAAAAATATAACATAATACCTATGTCTTTTTGTTGAAGCAACCGAGAAATGTCCACACAAGTCTGTGTGAATTCTCTCCAGGATCACCGAAGCACGGTTCCCCTTCTCATGAAAGGTGGTCTTAAAAAACTTACCCATGGTACATCCCTTGCATTGATCTGACTGTGCAAGAGTACCCTTGGGAATTCCAGTAGAAATCAAATGCAAAATCTTCAAAGCGCCATGGTGAAGATGGCCCAATCTCCTGTGCCATAATTTTCCCTCATCCCGGCTCACCACTTCTTCTACTTTGCCCACCATTGTATCACAACCATCTACCTCCAACTTGTAGAGATTCTTAATTCGAACCCCTATCTTCTTGGTTTTACCTGTTGTTTTATGTCGAAGGAAGGCTTTTCCCTCACTCAAAAAAACATCATAACCTTTGTCTTCCAGCATTGCGACCGAGACCAAGTTCTTCTTCAGGCCTAGAATATGCATAACATCCTTCAACAAGAATGGATTACTAGACTCCCTCTCAAAGGTAATGGTCCCAGTTCCAGTCGCACTGTATCGACTATCATTTCCCATCTCTATATGCATCTGGAGTTCCTTCTCCTCCAAGTCACTAAACAACTCCTTGTCTCCCGTCATATGGAAAGACGCACCACTATCAAAATACCACACCGATCCCATATAGCTTGAAACCAAGCATGCGATCAAAGAGAAATCAAGTTCAAATTGTGAGGCTAAGGCCTCTCCAGCTGCAGCTCCAGCAGCCTTCTTGTTCTTCTTCTTCTATGGACAGTTAGTGGCGAAATGCCCATGTTCGTGACAGTGAAAACACTTCATTTTGGACAAATCCAGATTCTTGCCTTTAGCTTCGGATTTTGAAGGAAATTTATTCCCTTTCCCTTTCCTTTCTTTGGCAGCCAAAGCGCAATTCTCTTCATCTTCATTCTTCGATGAAGATCCATTCCTGGTACCCCGCCTTATCTCCTCCTGCACAAGATCCGACCAAAGTCGCTCCCATCCCGACAGTTTCTCCCGTCCATTGATAGAGTCTTCGTAGCTATGCCAAATATTCAGAAGCCCAAGGAGAGCCAAGCTCACCAATTCTTCTTTATCAACAGTAACCCCCACACTTCTCAATTCATCCTTGCAATGGACAAACTTCATGAGGTATTTTGGAATATTGTCACCCTTCTCCATTTTTATTTTTATGAGCTTGTCTTTAAGCGCCAACTTCCTCTGGTCACTTTTGCTTTGGAAAAAATCTGTCAAAGCCTTCCACATTAAGAATGGAGTGGCTTTCCCATGAAGGTTGGACACAATATGGTCCTTCACACCTTCCAATAGAATTTTTCTCGTCTTTTTTGTCTTCTTTTGCCATGCGTCAAGTAATGGAGCATCGCTAGATCCCGGCTTAGGAACATCACTATCGATGAACTCCTTCAGCCCATTATCCTCCAGCACCACCTCCATCCTATCCTTCTATGCTATGTAATTCGATCTCCCATCAAGGGAATACTCCAATCACAACCCATTGAAATCCATTTCAATGTATACTAAACTTCTGCACCAAGAATCTTCTATAGCAAATTCGAATTTTCCACCAGCACAAACTCACTTCACAATTGCAATATTCAATTAACAATGCTCTGATACCATGTAGAAATTATATACATTAAGCATGCATATGTCCTAGATTCCCCTGATCTCACAATATTTAACTTCTTGAAAAATACAGAATCATTCCACTATTAATCTATTGTGGAAAATTAATTGCACACACATGTGAAGCATAAATAAAATCAATTGCACATAACACAATTGTTTTTAACCAGAAAATCCTGAAGCTGAAAACCGCAACTATATATTATGTATCATGGAATCATATGACAATCCTCATACAAATCTTATCAAGCTCTTAGTACAGTACAATCGTTATACACTAATCAGGGACAATCTTGCAAATCCATGCACCGATCTATGCCCCCTACTAGCCTGCCTCCACTGCGAAATCCCTGCTGAAGAATAGCACTAAATGAATTCGAATTACTCTTTTCTTGACTACGCAATCCTCATTGGAAACTCCAATGTGTGTGTGATGCAATCAATGCATCACTATAGTCACAACAGATAGTCCATCTTGCCCTTTCACCTATCTCTCCACTGGATCTCCACTGTAACTGCCATGCACTGTAGTTAACTGTTGTATTTTTCATTTGATTAATGATTTATTATTTGTGAATTAATTAACTAATTGATTCACTCCACTCTCACTAGTGTATCATTCAGTTAGACTAGATACAACTAGCTCAACTGAGTCTAACTAAGTTAAACTAAATACAACTCCATAAAATACTCTTCCAACTCTGTCATAACTCTGCCACTTGAGTTCTAACTGAATCCTCCATGCATGAACTCCAGTAAACCCTTGGTAATTGTGTAATTCCCTCAGTCCACTGATCTACCACATCTGTGCACTGAAACAAAGTGCTCCAAGAGAATAAGTTGTTTTTTAGTCTCTGATTATTATTAAGAGATAATAATAATCGACATGCATCTATTTTTAGATCGACGATCCATAAATAGAATTCGCCAAATATTCTAAAAATAGAATTTCATATATTTTTCCAACTTGATCAACCATCCACAAATAGCATCCTGCAACTTCTGAAATATGATCACCATGTCTAAAAATAGACATAGTCTAAAAATAGACTTGCGCCAAAAATAGCCTGCGGGCCCACTTAGTGAAGGCGACTCTCTTCACTAAGCTCATCATCTTTTTGAATCTCAACACAAGCAATGGAAGATCACATCGAGCATCAACAAGAAGTTCTCCAACTCTTAAAGGATAACCTAAATTTAGCACAAAATCGAATGAAACAATAGGCAGATCAACATCACAGTGAGAGAAGTTTTGATGTAGGAGACTGGGTATTTTTATGGCTACAACCATACAAACAAATGTCCCTCAAGCAAGCTAAGAAGGATAATAAATTATCGAAAAATTACTATGGTCCTTACAAGGTGTTGCAAAAGATTGCTACTATGGCATACAAATTGGAGCTTCCTGCTTCTTCGTGAGTGCATCCAGTTTTCCATGTTTCATGGTTAAATAAGGTTATAAGTGAAAATCTTCTAGTTCAAAAAATATTACCAGAACTTGATGATGAAGGAAAAATCATATTGGAACCTGAAGCGGTAACAAAAACAAGAACTCAATAGCTATATATCATCAAGTGGAAGAACTTACCCACTGAAGATTCTACATGGGAGGATGAGAATTTTATACAGAAGCACCCAGAGCTACTCAAGCGTTGAAGACAACACTTTTTTGAAGGAGAGGGGCATGTGAGGTCCCTATATTACTATTTTAGTCCCTTATTGTTATTAGTGTAGCCCCCTTATTTTTATTGTTGTACCCCTATAACCCCAATATTGTTATTATTGTGCCCTTACATTATTATTATTAGGTCAGCCAGGATTATATTGTGGCCCCATGGACTCCTATATATAGAAGGAGGTTTTGGTCATTTGTATCATCCAAGAATTGTTCATTTATGTAATGTATTGGAGGTTGCCCCCTCGAAGTGGTTGATTTATAAGGTGTTGATCTCTCTTTTATTTTATTTTTGGAGCTAGTTTCATAACATTTGTATTGAAGATTCCAAAGTTGTTGCCAAAGAAGATCACTTCCACCATAGGAAATTAAGGGAGGTGATCGAAATTGAACGACATGGCAAGAATCTCAACCAAGATGATAGTTGGAAATTAAGCGCTGGACCCCAGCTCACGCTAGGTAATTTTGTTTATATATATATATATATATATATATATATATATATATATATAGATAGATATATATTCAATTTACTAATTATTTAATTTGTTTATTTAATTTAATTTAATTTAAATAATTAATTTCATTTTACTTTATTTTATTGATTTATTTATTTTATTCTATTTATTTATTTATTTTCCTCATTTTATCTTTATTTATTAAATTAAAATATTTTCCCCCTCCCTATTTCCTTATATATTTCTCTTAACCCATTTTTAAATTTTTAATTAATTAATTTATCATTAAAATTGTAATTCTTAACTAACTAACGGCTAGCTCTTTTATTTATTTTTTTATTAAATTTAAAAAAAAAAAAATACCCCTCCCTTTTTCTTATTATATTTTATAATGATATAAAATTTCTTAACCCATTTTTAATAATAAAAAAATAAATCATTTTTTAATAAAATCTTTAATTTAATTAATTATTTAATTATTTAATTTTAATTCTTAACTAACTTTCTAATGGCTAGTTCTTAACAACTCATTCTTCACAGCTATTTCCAGGCAATGATGCATCTCCACTATTTATTTATCAAGATTGATTTATTTCTCCACATTTTCCTAAGGATGAACGACATTAGCTAGTTCAAAACGTCGACCAAATCCTAATGATGTGATTAATCCGAAAGACATTTTTATCGAGATTATTAATTATTATTATTAATATGCCATTATAATCATTATTAATAGTGATTTAAGAATAAAAATTATTAATAATATTAATCCTTAATTAATTATGAAATATTAATAATATTATATTATTTTATTTTAATAAATTAATAAATTGAACAATAAATTAATTGAATGGTTGGCTCTCTTAGTATTTGTAGGTTTTTCTTTCACTATTTATCATGGTTTGTTCTCCTCTCAAGCTCTCATTCACATTCTATCCTGAAGATGGATCCCCATTTGGATTTGAAACGTAGACGAGGTTTTGTTAATACTGTGGAGAATTTGAATTTCTATTCCTCAATAAACGACCACAAAAGCTTGAAAACCATCATCATTTCCCTGCATGGAGGGGATACATGGGAAGAGATTTTCTCTCTAGAAAATTCTAGAATGAAGATTGAGAGGAGAGTTGCAGACCTACAATTTCTTAAAAATTTCCATGACAATTACCTTATTCCATCATTTTCACACATTAAGCATAGTTTTTACTTCTGAAGATACGAAAAACATTTTTTAAAATTAAGTTTTAACCTAATTCAAGGAGAAATAAGGAGGACTCGCGTCGTATTAGATATTCTTGGATGCTCAACCCTCTTTGCACACTTAAAATTGGCAAACTCCATTGATAAATATTTATGGAGAGCCATCGATGCGAGGGTTGCGCTCAAAGCTCAAAGAGAAGGTCGGATTGCACAAGATAGACAAGCTAGGAAGTTTTTAAATCTAAGTATATTGTGCGCTACCAATAATGAGCCTAGCAACCTCTACATTGGGCACTTAGGGTTATCTAACACAACTAAGGAATATTATGGCAACAGCAAGCTCAGTTTTAGGGTAGATTCTAGACCCTTTGGAGAAATTAATCAGCCTCTAGGTGTCTCGGTGTCAAAAATAAACCACAGATCATGTGCATTATTAGCAGTTAAAGAGCCTTGTGAGGTAGTGAAAAACAACATATTTGATTCCTATGCAGATCAATCTAACTCAGTACTTAGCCAATATGACGCAGGATTGAAGGATAGAGCTCCTATGAGTTGTTACCCTTCCAGTGGTTCCGTAGTAGATGATAAGCTCAAGAATTTATCGATTTCTTGTGTAGAACCAAGTGAGGGAAGGCAGAATATCGTGAAGGAACCTTTTGGTTCCTACGCAGAGCACTCTGACATATATGGTGTTGACAAAGGATTAAAGGTCGTTGGAGGTTCATCTACAATAAAGCAGAGGCATATCAGCGTAGGATTAATTAGGTTCTCGGATTCCTTTTGTGTTAAGGGAGGTAAGGAGAGCCAATTCGTAAAGGTTGTGTCGTTCATAAGCAGTGTCGATAGCAAGGCGGATAGCATTAATGTAGGCTTGGTTGTAGCGTCTAAGGAGGTGGGGAATGAGTTGATTATCAGCTCGTTGGAGCACCAGGTAAGGAACACTGTAAGCACGGTTGTTCCTAAGCTCCATAACGTGGGACTCATAGGCTATATGAATCAACATCTTGACTATAGCAGCTAAAAAATATTAACTCCAATCCCATGCCCAAGGTGATAAAAGAGGTCAAAAAGGCTATCATGGAGTTTGGTCTAGATGAGAAGCTTAAGAAGAAGTTGATACCCTCCTGTGAGGTAATCCCCCGAATTTATGGTTTACCCAAAATTCACAAGGAAGGTGCTCCTCTCAGACCTATTGTTAACACCATAGCTTCCCCCACCTACGAATTGGCGAAATATGTTGCCAATATTCTTAAGCCCCTAGTCATAAACACTGACTCCTTCATTAAAGACACTAATGATTTCGTAAAGCTTATCAAGAATGAGAAGGTAGAGGATGATGAAATTTTGGTAACTTTTGATGTAGTATCATTATTTACCGAAATCTCGTTAGATGAGGTTGTTCATGTTATAAAGGAGGTCACTGATCTCGAAATAGCTAAGCTTGCTGAGATTTTCTTATGGTCCACTTTTTTCAGCTTCCAAGCAGAATTCTATGAACAAGTTTCTGGTGTCACAATGGGATCTCCTCTCTCACCCATTGTCACTAAGTTATACATGGAGTACTTTGAAAGAAGGCCCTTGTTTCATTTCCCCTAAAACCAGCGTGGTGGAAGAGATTTGTTGATGACACTAACATAAAATTAACTCTTGGAAAAGAGAATCTTGAAATATTTTTTAATCACCTAAACTCTATTTCTATAGATATTAAGTTTACCATGGAGGTTGAAGAAAATAGGAGCATTCCTTTTTTGGATGTCCTGGTTACCAGGAGGGAAGATGGTACCCTTGGGCATTAGGTGTTTAGAAAGAAGACTCACACTGACAGTTATCTTCATGCGGATTCCTACCATCATCCAGCTCAAAAATTTGGTGTTCTCAATACTTTAGCCGTCAAGGCCCTCAGGATATCTGATTCTGAGCACCTTAGCAGTGAGATCAATCAATTGACGTATGTGTTTAATGAGATTGGATATAAAGAAAGAGATATTAAGAAATCCATAAGAAGAGTTAAGGATTTAGTCCTTTCTCACAAGCATCAGAAACCTCAAAATAGGAATGGTAGGGTTTTCCTACCATACATCCAAGGAGTTACATATAAAATCGCCAGGGTTCTAGGAAAGGACATAGTTGCACAATTTATGACCGCAGTAAAAATAAGACATAATATGCAGTCAATTAAAGATAACATCAATCAAGGGAAACTTAAAGGAGTTTATAAGATCGACTGTTCATGTCGAAAAAGTTATACTGGGGAAACTGGACAATCCTTGCAGATAAGATTGAAAGAGCATGCTGTCGATATTAATAATGGAAGACCTCGTACCTCAGCTATTGTGGAGCACTCTTCAAAGATGAAAAATCACGTATGTTTAGAAGACGCCAAAATCATCGCCAGAGAAGGGAAATGCCACAGAAGAAAAATCAAAGAAGCTCTTGAGATTATGAAGCATCCTCATAATCTCAATAGGGATGGAGGCAGTGAAATCAGTGACAGCTGGCTTCCTATGATGAGAAAAATTTGCTCCTCCAGCCCACCCTCACAGGTTGAGTATTTTAGGTAAAAAAAATCTCATTTTTTAGAGTTTAAACATTAATAGGATTTAGGCTACTCATCTAGGAGCTACTTTAATAAAAAAAGTAACTAATCTCTTAGTCTAAATTTCATTTATAAATAAGTATCAATAATAAAATTAATTATTAATTTTTAACCAATATTCATTATTGGATAAAAAATAACAATTATTTAATATTTATTTATAGAAATTAATTAATATTTATTATTAATAAATAATTTTAAATTATAAATAAATTATTTTAAAATTAAAATCATATTTCATAAATAGTGTAAATGATATAAGTAATATTAATTTGTTTTAATTAAAATACTCATTAGTAGCATAGTTATAAAATTATTAATATTAATTAAAAAACTACTAATTATTAATATTCATTATAATCATTATAAAAAATTTAGAAGGATTTATTGAAAATATTTGAAATATTATTTTTTAATTAATAATAATAATTTTATTAATTGGAAATAATAAATATAGAATACAAATTAATTATACGATTATTATTTAAAACTAAAATTCATAAAAATTTATAGAAATTAAAATTAAAATTCATAAAACTCATAAAAAAATTTTAATAATAATAATAGCGATTATTATTATTATTAAAATTAATTATTTATTAGTATGGTAAAAATTATTATAATTTTATTAATCATTATTATTAATATGCCATTATAATCATTATTAATAGTGATTTAAGAATAAAAAATATTAATAATATTAATCATTAATTAATTAGGAAATATTAATAATATTATTTTATTTTATTTTAATAAATTAATAAATTGAATAATAAATTAATTGAATGGTCGGCTCTCTTACGCTTTGTAGGTGTTTCTTTCACTATTTATCATGGTTTTTTCTACTCTAAATCTCTCATTCACATCTTGTCTTGAAGATGGATCACCATTGGGATTTGAAACGTCGACGAAGTTTTGTTAATATTGTGGAATCCGAATTGCTATTCTTCAAAGTGTAAATCATCCATGTGTATCATTTGCCTTATATATTCCAATGATAAAATACTCATGGGAACAAATTTTGGGAGCCTGTAGGGTGGAAATTCACACCCATAAACCTTGACCTCATTATAATTTTGATATAGATAACAATCCTCTATTTCAGTCTGGTCACTAAAATGCATAATTCTTCAAATTTCTAATCCTATCCTAGGTTATACATCACTATTTAATAAGTAAATCATTGTATAAAGGAACTGATCAACATAATCTACAAAAGTAAACTTAGTAGAGTTTTTCCTCACCAAGGAGGTCCAATGAATGAATGATTATGGATTACCCTGCTCATCTAACTTCTGCAAAGGGAATGATAACTTGTGTCTGTGATGATAAATGAAAAAATAAACAAACATTGAGGTATACTTGAAATCTCCCTCAATAGAAATTTTTTGAAACTAATGCATTGATTTTTCAATGAACTCACTATAATTGAAAACAATAGGCTTTTTACCAAATGTAAAAACTGATAAAAAGCCCACAGTTTCCTCATCGATCCATTTGTTAGAATAGTAGCCGATTATGCATGAAATAATGGAAATTACCTATTTAGACATCTATGGGAGATAGAGGATGATTATGGTGGATTATTCTTGGGTAATTGTCCATCCCCAGGGAGAAAACCCTCAAATATCTTGGCTCTCTATGGGAAGGTCGGGTTTTTGTAGAATTCCATTCGGGAATCTACTGAAAATCACTTCAGGGAGTTAGGATTTTGGAAGAGTAGCATCTGTGAAATAGTTTTAGCAATTATGGTGAGCAGAATTTCACCATCTTGGTTGACAATTTCTCTCCAATTAGGGACATATTGGTTTTGGCACCAGGATACAAGTTTTGAAAGTGGTGGGTCTGTGGGAACATGAATTGGGGCGGGGAGGATTCCCATTGGCCTAATTCCCCACCCCAATTCATCGTTGAGGTGCAAACATTTATACTTCAACCAAATGTGAATTTCGTACAATTTTAATTCACATATAGTGTCAGTGACCTTGTATTGTTGGTTGACTAGTGGTTGGTGGTCGAGGTAGATAGTAGGGGGTAGCATTGTATTTTCCTCAGGGACTTTGGATTTTTTCTTCGGGGTCTTTCCTTTGGGTACCATTATCGAAATAATAAGACTAATAAACATAGGATTACCTAGAATAGACATGTGAAGGCTGGATATTGAAGTGGGGTCGATGGTGGTGGTCTGGTTGCAGATTTTAGGAATGTTGACTGGTCACAGTGATGGTGTGGACCACTAATGGAATGATGAGGGAAACTCTGTTAGCTTAACCATGCACTTGAAATTATCAATGACCCTGTAACAATAAACGGAGGGGTTGAAATGTGTTTCTGGTGGTTTATATGGAAAAATAATCTTACCATTGTTTGATTACCATTAAACAGAGTGGATCTATTGTCACGTGAGTGGGAGGCATATATTGATATAATGGTTAGCTGATGTGGTAGGGAGAGTGCCAGATGGAAACATTTTATTGGGAGAGAGATGGTGGTGGGAAACTGTTTAATGGAAGGGAATGGGGTTGGCAAAGGTGAGGTGGCGAAAAAAAAGTGGAGGAAGAGGAACTGTGGTGGAGGAAATGTTGGGGTCAAAAATTCCCTGTGGCAAGATCTTATTAGCGTAGGAGAAATAGAGTTGGAAGTCAACGGGATATAGCTTTTCTAAGGGGGGGACGAGATGAGCGGAAAAGGAGGGAGGGTGTGAATTCTTTAGGTGTTTCCACATTACCATGGTATTTCTCGCCTTTTATGACTCCCCCCTATAAATAAAGCGTGAAGGAGCTCGGGGGGGGGGGGGGGGGGGTCCAAAAGTGATCCCTCGTCATTGATCCAGACGGGGTAGATTGCGACCTTTGAAAATTTCGTCAGTGTTATTACATCCATAATGATCCAAATTTATGCAGGAATGCAACAGAATATATAAATAACCATAAACATAGAAATACAGCGTAAATAAGGCTTCATTTCATTAATATCAAATCACAGAAATATGCTTACAAACATGATGGAAATAAAATAGCTAGGGTGCTGGTAGCGAATCTCTGAGAAGAAATGTGGCGGCTACAAACCTCTGAACTGTGTTACAATGAGGCTCAAGGGCCTATTTATTATGGAGAAACAATGGAGAACTCTAAACGTTCAAAAACCTAACCCTAGTAGATGAACCACCAAAACTATGGGCCCTGTTTGGGTAAATTGGTGTTTCAACTTCCCGGGGATGTAACTTCGGCATACTATCTCCGTTTTAGGCCTCAAAATGGGTTCGGAAGTTTAGGACCCAAAAAAATACTAAAAATATTAAGTTGTGAAAAAAACTAAAAGAGACAATGGTGGGGCCCCAAGTGGAGTAATGGTGTACAATATCTGAATCATTCCTCCCCCTTAGAGCTTAATGTCTCCCCTTTGAGCAAGACTACTCCATAGAGATGAGAAACTTTTTGTTGAACGTGTAATGAGCCATTTGCCTTGAGTAAAGGTGTGGCTTTGACAACCCGATACCCAATAATCTTCTATGGCGAGTGTTCTCACTAACCATGTCCATGATACGATCTTTGTAGTGGCTGTTCCATGCGGTACGAGGTTTGCTCTTTTGGTGTGAGTTCTTCTGCAATGTCATAGGTGTCCAATAGAGGTGGGAAGTAGGGACGAAGGTGGTCTACATTGAATACTGGGTGCAGACCAAGGAATGGTGGAATACTGAGCTCGAAGGCATTGTTCCCTACAGCCTTGGTGATGGTGTACGGCCCATATCGGAGTCGGCGAATCTTGCGGTGGGGTCTAGTGAGGCGCTCCTTCTGCAAATGAAGCCACACTTTTTTGCCCACCTGGAAGTTGTGTGACACCCGATGTTGATCATGTCGTTTCTTGTACTTAGCATTGGCTCTGTCCAATATGTCATGAACCTGTTGGCGGATGTGCTAAATGTGCTCGATGAAGTTGTTTTCTTTGTCAGCTTCAGACTGGACATGAGTCAAATCGGCCTGAGTAGCTGCAAATGGCATGGCTACGTCAATGGGACATAGTGGCTGGAATCCCAAGCCCACCTGAAAGGGGTTGTGGCCGATTGAGCTATGGAGAGCCCGGTTATAACTGTGTTGTACATAGGGAAGGCTCTCATCCCATGTGCATGGATGCTTTGAATTGTACATGCACAGAATGTGTACAATCATCATGTTGACAACCTCTGTCTGGCCATCAGTTTGGGGATGGAAAGTTGTGGACTTGGTGAGCTTGGTGTCCAACATTGTCCAGAGGCTAGACAAAAATGTGTTGAGGAACCTGCAATCGCAATCTGATATGATAGACTGTGGGATCCCAAAGTGCACCCACACTCATTCAAATAAGAGTTTAGCAGTGGCTTCTATTGTGATATTCTTCTTGTAGGCTGCCATAATGGCCATCTTTGAGAATCTGTCGACGACCACGAAAACACAGTCGTTTCCATGCTTAGTAGAAGGAAGGCCTGACATGTAATCCATGGAGATGGATTCCCAAGGTCGACTAGGGGTAGGTAGCAGAGTATAGAGCCCTTGCTTCTTGATGGTCGGTTTGGCAATGGTGCAAGCAGTGCAAGATCTGATGTACTTCCGAACATCTTGTCGAAGGTTTGGCCAATAGAAATACTTTTGCAGTACTGCCACTATTTTCTCGACCCCAAAATGCCCAACGACTCGACTGTAGTGCGCTTCCCATATCATCTTGGCACGCTCACTTGAAGGAACATAAAGGTGTCCCAGGTGACATAATAGTGCATCTTGGAGGTGAAAATTTGGAACTTGCATACCCCCCAAGAGTGCCTTGTATGTGTAGTTGAATTCTGGATCGCTCTTGTATAGAAGCGTCCAATCAGAAGTCTCATGCCCACAAGATTTGAGAATGGTGGTTATGGCCACGATTGGTGGTCGGCTGAGGCAGTCTGCAACATTATTGGTGCTACCCTTCTTGTACTTGATGTTCAAATGAAATTGTTGCAGATATGTGGACCACTTCTAATGGCGATCATTCTGCAACTTCTCTTGTGTCTGTATGAACTGCAGGGGTTAGTGGTCTATGTGGATGATTGTCTCCTTCCCAAAAATGTAATGCTTCCATTTTCGACAAGCCTGCACAATGGAATACATTTCTTTGTCATAAGTGGGATACTTTCGAACTGTGTCAGAAAGTGTCTCACTGTGATATGCCACTGGATGCTCCTATTGAGTAAGAACTACCCCAATAGAATAGTCAGAGGCATCTGTCTCGATCTCAAATGGTTGTTGCAAGTCTAGTAATGTGAGCACTGGGGCAGAACAGAGGCGATGTTTCAATTCTACAAACGCCTTATGTTGAGATTATGACCAACAAAATTTTTCTTTTGCTCCTCCCTTGGTGACTTAACTCAAGGGCCAAGTGATATGAGAGAATCCCAACACGAACCTGCAATAGAAACTAGCAAGACCCAAAAAGCTACAAAGCTCTGTTAGGGTGGTTGGGGTTGGCCAATCCCGAATGACTTGGATCTTGGCTGGATCCACATGCACCCCCCTTTCATCAATAAGTTATCCCAAATATTGAACCTGGGTCATGCCAAAAGTGCACTTCTCCAAATTGGCACACAACTTGTGTTGCCACAGTGTTTGGAGGACTTCTCGGATGTGGTGGAGGTGCTCTTCCCGAGTCTGGATGAAGATCAGAATGTCATCCAAGTATTCCACTACAAATGAGTTGGTGAATGGACGCAAGATGTCATCCATCAACCTCATGAAATTTGCGGGAGCATTTCTCAATCCGAAAGGCATGACAAGCCATTCGAAAAGGCCCCCCTTGGCTTTGAAGGCAGTCTTCCACACATCATAGGGTTCGATTGGTACCTGGTGATACCCAGAATTCAAGTCGATCTTACTGAAAAAAATTTCCCCTTTGAGTTGGTCCAGAAGGTCATCAATCTATGGGATCGGGTACCTATTCTGGACAGTGATCTTGTTCATCGCCCGATAATCAATACAAAGTCTCCAAGTCCCATCCTTCTTCTGTACCAACATGATAGGGCTCCCATAGGGTGATGAACTTGGCCGGATGTGACCTTTCTGTAGCAGCTCCTAAATCTGCCTCTTGATTTCATCATTCTCCAAAACATAGCACCTGTAGATCAATCCATTGGGTAGTCGCACACCTGGGGTCAAGTGAATGGGGTGCTTGACCTGATAGTGTAGAGGCACCCCTGTGGGTGAGGTGAAGATGTCCCCATACTCCTCCACAACCTTGTCCATTTGTTGTTGTCATGCAGAGGAGCCATGTCTGGAGGTCGTGGCCACAGTCTTCTTCTTTCCCTGGGGGCGAATCATCAAGAAAAAAAAATTCTTGGTTTGGGAAATGAGCTTACTACATTGTTTTGCAGTAACCAAAGAGATAGTGGGAGGCGGTGGTACCTCTGGTATCCTGTACAATTTATTTCCCAAAGTAACAATAACAGCACGAGACCGCGACTCATACACAACATGTCGCTTCCACAAGTATGGTTGTCCTAATAATACATCAAAAACATCAATAGGAGAAATTTCACACAATACCTCATCCGTGAAGGGCTTGATGCTATAGGGAAGGCGGCACTACTGGCTGACACGGAGATCCTGTCCTTGGTGAAGCCACCCGATGGTGTATGGTTGTGGGTGTGCTGTGGTCGGCAAGCCCAACCGCTTCACGACATCTGTGGAAATGAGGTTCTTTTGGCTCCCATTGTTGACAGTGAACCGTAGCGAGGAACCCTTTACCCACATCTGGGAGTGGAAGAGATGCTCTACCTCCTCTGGATCTTCTGGTTCCTCCTTCTGGATCTTCATAGTGGAAATAGTGGCGTTGGGCTCCGCATCAGTAATCTGCTTCCATTTGTCATTCACCTTGTCAAGTTCTAATTCATAGTTGGAGCATGCATCTGATTCAGAAGCCCTCATCTCGGCCACCAGTGACTTCCTGGCCCGACACTCACTTGTGTTGTGAGTGGAGCTCTTATGGAACTCACACCACTTTCCCTTGTCCTTCTTTGGCTTCACGGTGTTTTTCTTCGCTTGTGTCTTTGGCAGGTTGTCTTGGGATGCCATGCCTTGGATTTGTCCTTTGTTCTATGGTTTGGGAGAACCTTTCCCTTGCTTTTTATTCGCAGATCCAAAGTCTCGCTTCTTCTGTTTGAATTTCTGCTCAATCTTGGAAGCACACCAGTATGTCGTACTAAGCGAGGAGATGTCGAGGAACTCCATTTCCTCCTGAATGTATCTATGCAGACAACCGCGATACTTTAGCACCAAATGTTTCTCTGAATATTTGATACCCAAATTTGTGCGCAAGGTATGGAACAGATTCATTAGCTCATGCACATCTTGATCCCTTTGTTGTCGCAACATGTTCCATTGTATGTACTTATCCTCATAGCTCCCCACGGGATAGTATTTTTCCTTGATGGCATCTCGGAAATAATTCCAAGTGGGTACGGCTGAGAATAGAGATGGTTTTGTCTCATCATTTTTCTCACAGTAGGTTTCCCACCAATCCTTAACATGGGGGGTAGCTTTGAGGAGTGCAAAATAATCTTCTCCCGGTCAGAAAAGTCATGAACCTAGAAATATCCTTCTAATATATTCAACCCTCTATCTACGGCATCTGCATCTATTTGACCCTCAAATATGGGAATGTCAAAGTTTACTTGTACCTTAAAGGGAGTTGCGCCTCCAGAGTGGCTTTCGGATGCAGATGCACCGCCGGTGGGCAGTTGTTGAAGGATCTGGGCAAATTTATCCATCATCGCGTTCCTTTGTTTTTCAAGGGCCTCCTTGAGCAATATTTTGATAGGATCTCCTACTCCCTCATCTTTCTTTTCGTCCCCCATGGGCGTCCGTCGAGGTTTACGAGGCTGATCTTACAAAGGTTTCACCAGATCGAGCCCTAACTCCTTATACCCCGACCTCATTGGGGACATGCAAAGAAGGATCAAGAAAAAGCAGACTGCTCTAATACCACTAATCCGGATTTATGCGGGAACGCAACATAATACAGAAATAACCATAAACATAGAAATACAGTGGAAATAAGGCTTCATTTCATTAATATCAAATCACAGAAATATGCTTACAAACATGATGGAAATAAAATAGCTAGGGTGCTGGTAGCGAATCTCTGAGAAGAGATGTGGTGGCTACATACCTCTGAACTATGTTACAATGAGGTTCGAGGGCATATTTATTATGGAGAAACAATGGAGAATTCTAAACGTCCAAAAACCTAACCCTAGGAGATGAAGCGCCAAAACTATGGGCCCCGTTTGGGTAAATTGGTGTTTCAAATTCCCAGGGACGTAACTTCGGCATACTATCTCCGTTTGGGGCCTCAAAACCGGTCCGGAAGTTTATTTTCCGAAAAACTGCTAAAAATAGTAAGTTGTGAAAAAAACTGAAAGAGACAATGGTGGGGCCCCAAGTGGAATAGGCGGGTAACCACCAATATCCACCTGGATCACATAAAAATTATATCGAAACTTTATTATAGTTATGATAACCACACTTTAAATTTTTGTGTTTAAACTAATCTAACACATATTTAATTATCCTCTAAAACTACTTATTTATCCTCTAAACCAGCTCACTTATCCACTAGTGTTGCATTTTTATTTGCAAGCAATTTTTTTATCTTTTCTTTTGATTTGTAAATTAACCACGGTTAAAAAGTATTGTTAATTCATCTGTATTTTGACTAGCCTAATTTAATCATGATTATACTATGTGACTGGTTATTCACTAACCTAAACTAACTTTATTTACTTAGGCCTAATCACGCTTAAACAGTGTGACCAAACTAACTGATCTACTTCTCCTATTATAATGTGGCATTTTAACTAGAAGCACACTTGTTCAAAATTTCTAAGTATCTATTGATGCATTTTTTCATTTTTTGAGTGGCACTTAGGCTTTCTCACTTCTATAAACTTAAATTTTCATGGGGTATTTTATTTCTTTTTCTTTTTCTCATGTTTTTTTTTTAATTTTTTGTTCTTTTCACATATATATTTTTTATCCCATTTTTTTTTTTTTTTTGGAAATAAATTTGTAGAATGGAACATTATTTACAACATATCATATACAAAAATATAGCTACAATCAAGTCATCCTATAATATATAGGACCCTCATAGGTTCAAAAACCACCAAAATGCTTCTTTAGTAATAGTCTTCTCCCCGTTAAAAGAAAATTGATTACATCAATATCTCAGCTACAACTGAGGGAGGTGTCAAGCCCCTAATTCATAGGCTAACACTTGTAGGACACTACTACACCCTAATAACATGTTGTAACCAGAATGATGCCCCAATGACATGCATGTCAGGCCACAATGTGATGATTGCCCCAACTCTCTATTTTTTAGCTGCTATCGTAAGGATGCTTTGTCACCCCATAATTTATCAGCCCAAACTAAAAGGATGCCACAATGCCTTTCTAGGATATGATCTGCGTAGCACCACCTTGACACCCTGAAGTGTTCTCAGGCCAAAACCTAAATGTAACTCCAATCACTTTAAAGAGTCAGTGGTCCACGTTTCACAATTTTCAGACAAAATCCCCCAGGGATTTGAAGCAATAGAAGAATGTGTTGATCAGTGGTTGTCATTGATGTCAACCCAAGCAGCACTAGGGGCTACCTTGATCTTTCATGGTAATTTTTACCTACAAAATTACTATATTCTGGGTCAAGAATATTTTTGATGGTTTCTACTTATCAAGATGTTTCTGTTGATATATGGCAAGCCATGTAATTCTTCGCAGTTTGAGAGATATTCATGTTTGAAGTTTGTAACCCCAGTTAGTGGGCTAAAACCCCATGGGGTTGTGGCATGGGTCATTGAAAATTCAATAATTAATAATTTTTAAGCTCCTAAAATCCCTCCCCTGTTCACTTCTTGAATACCCTCTCAACCTAAGCATTTATATAAATTGTGATCATCATATCCTCCTTATGTAGGGATTTCGCTACCTGAAATAGGTCATTGTGGAATTTGCGCTCTAACTTATTTTCTACAATATTTCAGAAGCTAAAAATTTTATGAAGAGAATCCAAAATCCTGAGGAAGCTCCTGTAAAACATTTAGATCAAGGTGCGCAATATTTTCGGAGATATGATCTGTGGAAGTCAGTGTTTTTGAAGGCTCCTGAACTTCATCTCAAAGAAGTGACCTTGGGAAAATCGTCATAACTCTCTCTCTGAGCATCAGATTGGAATTCTATAAAAAGTGGTAGATATTTCACGGACTGTAGTTTTCTCTGTAGCAATTTCAGAGCCAAATAAAGAAACAGTGATAAGTGAAACACCGTACAAGTTCGATCTACTGAACCAGTCCATAATTAGGTCATTGTGAGATATTGGGCATAACTCTCGCTTGAAGAATCCAAATTGGATCAGACCTATGGAATTTGAAGGAAGACTCAAATGAATACTACAAAATCAAAAATCACATATTGGGGACCTAAAATAACAGAGATACACCATATTCAATATCGAGATCCTAGAAGGAAAGAAAAAGCTAGATCATGTGTTGTCAAGGGCTGCAAAGGACCATAATTTCTAGGGAAGAAAAGCAAAGCAAGGTGCAACAGAGTGTAGCATGACAAGAGCAGCAATCAAGGTGTAGAACAGCAGCAATAATTTCACCACATGAAGTCTTCAAGAGGGAAGAATTGCATAGATTCTTTATAAAAGTATCATTGTACTAAGTCATTGTAAATGCATCATTGTAAAAATTGTACAAGTGTCTATCTGCCAAGAGCTGAAGAGGTAGTGTCGGGAGGTCGAGGATCATCATTAGGTGTTTGTGTCATAGTTTGGGTTATGTTCTAGTATGTCTTATTCTTCTACATCATTCTATTTTATTGTAAAGTGGACCATTTTCCCTGGTACGGGAGTCCATTCGTCTTTTATTCTTCTATAGGGTGGTAGGCTGGTGCTAGGCTAGTGCATGAAGTCACAAATAGGTTCAAGCCTGTGAAAAATTTAGGGTGGTAGGTTGGCGCTAGGCTGGTGCATGCAGTCACCAACAGGTTCAAGCCTGTGAAAACTTCAGGGTGGTAGGGTGGTGCTAGGGTGAGTTGTAGCTCATTGGGTGTTGGGGCATCCGTTCAGTTGACTACTAAAGAATCTTGGGCATTGGAGCGTCCATGTAGTGGGAGCTGGAGAATAATTTTTTTCTAGATTCTAGGAATTTGGAGCTTTATTTTCAATTGGATTTGAATATTAAAGAATTATTAGAAAAGAATTCACATGGCTTTTGTCCCGGAGAGGGTTTCCACCTTAAAAACTATGTGCATTTGTGTTCCTTTTTTTAACTGATATCATTGTAAAACCACTGATAATAATTGAAGATTAACTAATGCTCTAAAAGACTAATAATAATACTAATTGAAAGTAATATTGATTCACCCCCCCCCCCAGTATTTCCAACAATTGGTATCAGAGCTCGGTTCCTTCAATAGTAGTTTAACAGCTCGAAGGAGGTCATGGAGCATACTAAGAATGGTGTACCTATGTTCAATGAAATTAATTATGCACTCTAGAAAGGAAGAATGGAGGTATATCTCTTGGCACAAGGTTAAGAAGTATGGGACACTGTTCAAAATGGATTTACATCAACCGCGAATAAACAAGGTAAGAATAATTTGGTAAATTATGCAAAAGCAAAGAATATTATTATCAGTGGACTTATCGAATTTTCTTATCATAAAGTGTTGGGTTGTAAAACCGCTAAAAATGTATGGGAAAAGCTTGAGAATATATATGCAAGTGACTCAAAATTCAAAGAAGCAAAGCTTCAAATCTACAGAGAAAAATTTGAGCAAATCAGAATGAAAGAAGATAACAACATTGTTGCATACTTCCAACACGTTGATGAAATAACCAACACTCTGGAAGGATTGGGAGAGCCTATTGATGAGAAGACTATTATACTAAATATTATTAGAACGTTACCAGGGAGATTCAACCCAAAGGTATTTGTCTTAGAATATAGTGCAAATCTGGACAAACTCAGCAAAGAGGAATTACATGGAGCTCTCATAGCATATGAAATGAGACTTGATGAAGAAGAGGGTAATTTTCATCTAGAAATTTTGTTCGCTGCATCTAATAAAACCAATAATGAGAAACAACCTTCAAAGGCACAGACCTGCACCTACAAGTGTGAATAAAATGAAGATGATGAAGAAGGTCTTTCAAATGGATAATATGCTTACTTTACGAGAAAACTAAAAATTGGTAAGGGAAAATTAAAGGGTAAAATTCCATTGATATGTTTCGGCTGTGGTGAGGTTGAGCATTTCGTAGCAAAATTTCTGAACAGAAGTGATGGCAACTCAAAAGAAAAGAAAGGCTTTAAGAAATTCAACAAGAAAAGAAAAAATAAAGGATTCAAATGGAACTTTCTCTCTAAATAAGATAGCTCGTCATCCGATGAAGACAATGACAGTGAAAAATAAGCCAATGAGAGAGTATTTTTTATGGCCAAGCACATTAAACAAGAGATATCAAACAACAAAGAAGAAGGGATGAGCATAGAAGAATTTTCTAAGGAGGAAATCAAGCTTATAAAAGAGCTCAAGCTGAGAATATCTATTCCAATACTCTTGAAGAACAAGTTCAAGGTCTCAAAATTGAAGTTGAAGAACACAAATGTATTGAAGAGTCACTTCAAAAGAAGTTGGAAGAAAGAAACCAAGAATGGGAAGCATTAGAAGCCAAAGTAGTCTCGCTGCGTAAGGAAGTGAAGAAGGGAAAAACTATCCAAAACTATGCCAATAGCTCAAGGGAATCGGAAGAACTCATCAACAATCAACGATCTTACAATGACAAAACTGGCCTCAGTTACAAAGAATAAGAATCAGAACCTTCTACAACAAAATACAATGAACCTACGAGATCTAACATGCAAGTAGACTTCATTGGACAAGATTCGCAAGAACAACCTTGGAAGATAATTCCAAGACGAAGATTTCCATCCAGGTACCAACATATTTTTTATGGCTATTGTTATTCATGTGGAAAATTTGGTCATAAAGTTGTAGAATGTCGCACATACCCTAGGAACCAATACAATTCTAGGAGATCTATCAAATATGAACCTCCCAGGGTCAACGAAACATCAATAGATTTGAACATTTAATAAATAATATTGAATTTTACAAATGTTGAAACTTTGGACACATAGCTAGAGACTACAGACTTTAAAATCCTCTAGAAGAATCTTCAAAGCCAGAGAATGAACTAACATGGAAGAAGAAGAAGACTGATAATTGTGCTCCGGTCTCAAGGCTCAAAACAAAAAATATGTGTGGTATGTTGATAGTAGTTTCTCAATGCATATGACTGGAGATAGAAATAAATTTGTATCTCTAAAAGAGAAGAAGGATGGAACCATGTCCTTTTGAAATTATTGATCTTCAGATGTTATAGGATCAGGTACCGTCACTCTCAGAAGAAAATATGCTCTAGCCAAGAATGTTATATTGGTTGAAAACATGAATCACAATCTGCTCAGTGTTGGAAAAATGTGTGATCAAGTACACACAATACTATTCAACTCCACAAAATGTGAAATCAGGAAAGGTAGGTATGGTGAAATTGTGGCTACAGCAAGTCGAGCTCCAAACGACATATATGTTTTGGATGAAGCAACTAAAGCATGTCTAATAGCTAAAGAGTATGATATAATATTTGGTAGCAATGATGATCGACTAAGTAAGAACTTTGCTACAAAGATGCAAAGTGAGTTCGAGATGTCTTTACTTGGTGAGCTGACATACTTCATAGGGGTTCAAATATCTCAGCAAGAGAAAGGAATATTTATATGTCAAGCCAAGTACATCAAGGAAATGCTCAAGAAATTAAAAATGGAAGATTGCAAACCCATCCTTACTCCGATGGTAACATGTTGAAAATTGAGCATAGATGACTCATCTAATGATGTGGATCAAATGTTGTACAGATCTATGATTGGTATTCTTCTATATGTAATAGCCTCCCATCCAGATGTTATGCAAGCAGTTGGACAAGTAGCAAGATTCCAAGCAGCACCAAAATAATCACATATTATTTTCATCAAAAGAATTCTTCGATATCTAAAGGGAACAACAGAATATGGCTTGTGATATCCCAAGGGTAACAATCTCATTATTCAAGCCTTTACAAATGCAGATTGGGCAGGAAGCATTGATGATCGTAAGATTACTCGTGAAGCATTTGAATTTCTTCGCCAGAAGCTTGGGATTCTCCCAAGTTCTCATTAGATTTTCCTTATTCATAATATAAAGGGGGAGTGGAAGTGTGTACAGGTCCACAGGATGGTTGTGTGTCAGGGGGAGTTACACTTTACCATTGATGTCAAAGGGGGAGAGAATGTTGTAGGAAGAGGTTTCATGATCACAGGGGGAGTACTTGTGTTGCCATCAATGCTAAAGGGGGAGATTGTTGATCAATGGTTGTCATTGATGTCAACCCAAGCAGCACCAAGGGATACCCTAATCTTGCATGGTAATTTTTACCTACAAAATTACTATATTATGGGTTAAGAATAATTTTTATGGTTTCTACTTGTCGAGATGTTTTTGTTGATATATGGTATGCCATGTAATTCTTCACGGTTTGAGAGATATTCATGTTTTAAGTTTGTAACCCCAGTTAGTGGGCTAAAACCCCATGGGGTTGTGGCATGAATCATTGAAAATTCAATAATTAATAATTTTTAATCTCCTAAAATCCCTCCCATGTTAACTTGTTGAAGACCCTCTCAACCTAAGCATTTATATAAATTGTGATCCTCATATCCTCCTTATGTAGGGATTTCGCTACCTGAAACAGGTCATTGTGGAATTTTCTCTCTAACGTTTTTCTACGAAGGTTAAGAAGCTGAAATTTTTATGAGGTGAATATGAAATCTTGAGGAAGCTACTGTAAAAATTTCAGATCAAGGTGCACAACATTTTTGGAGATATGATCTGTGTAATTTAGTGTTTTTGCAGGCTCCTGAACTTCATCTCAAAGAAGTGACCTTAGGAAAATTGTCATAACTCTCTCTCTGAGTATCAAATTAGAATTATGTAAAAATTGGTAGATATTTCATGGAATTTAGTTTTCTCTGTATCAATTTCAGAGCCAAATAAAGAAACAGTGACACGTGGCACGTCATACAAGTTCGCTCTTTTGAACCATTCCATAATTAGGTCATTGTGAGAGATTGGGCATAACTCTCTCTTGAAGAATCCAAATTGGATCAGACCTGTGGAATTGGAAAGAAGACTCGAAGGACTAATACAGAACCAAAAATCACATATTGGAGATCTGAAATAGCAGAGATACACCAGATTCAATATCGAGATCCTAGAAGGAAAGAAAAAGATAGATCATGTGTTGTCAAGCACTGAAAAGGACCAGAATTTCTAGGGTGGAAAATCAAAGCAAGGTGCAGCAGAGGGTATCATGACAATAGTAGAAATCAAGGTGCATAACAGTAGCAAGAATTTCACAACATGAAGTCTTCAAGTGGCCAGCACTACATACAGTATTTATAAAGGTATCGTTGTACTAAGTCATTGTAAATGCATCATTGTAAAAATTGTACAAGTGTCTATCTGCCAAGAGTTGAAGAGGCAGTGTCAGGAGGTTTAGGATCATCATTAGGTGGTTGTTTCATAGTTCGGGTTATGGTCTAGTGTGTCTTCTTCTTCTACATCATTCTATATTATTGTAAATTGGACCATTTTACCTAGTACGAGAGCCCATTCTTCTTTTATTCTTCTATAAGGTGGTAGGGTGGTGCTAGGCTGGTGCATGAAGTCACCAATAGGTTCAAGCCTATGAAAACTTCAGGGTGGTAGGGTGGTGGTAGGGTGAGTTGTATCTCATTGGGTGTTGGGGCATCCTTTCAATTGACTAGTGAAGCATCTCGGGCATTAGAGTGTCCATCCAATGGGAGCTGGAGAAGAATGCTTTTCTAGATTCTAGGAAGGTGGAGCTTTATTTTCAATTGGAGTTGAATATTAAAGAATTACTAGAAAATCATTCAGGTGGATTTTGTCCTGGAGAGGGTTTCCACCTTAAAAACTATGTGCATTTGTGTTCCTTTTGTTTTCTTCTATCATTGCACAAACACTGATAATAATTGAAGATTAACTAATGCTCTGAAAGATTAATAATAATACTAATTCACCCCCCCCCTCCCCTAGTACTTCCAACAAAATGTTGTAAAGAAGATACTAATACACCATGTCAAATCATGGTAGCCACTAGGAAATATAAAATATTTCTCTTCCCAAGCTTATCACCGTAAAATATTGTACATCAAGCTCACTGCTTAAACACACGTCATTATCACTGCTCAAATACACATCACCATCACTACAAAAATACACATCATTGTCATTGTAGTACAACTGCACTGGTCATCATCAAGAGCTCACAATGTTGGCTACCAATATCACTACAAAAAAAACCTTGCACTACTATAGATGATGAACCCAAATTTGTGATATTGAGATACTCCAACGTGCCTTAGATCATCCCTATGACTTTCCACCAATTCTCTCAATGATTTCCCAAGGAGAGCTACCAACATATGTCTTTTCATTGTTAATCACTAATTATATCCTATGACCCATATTTACATCAATAAGTTGTACACAAGATGATATTATCCTCAATGATATGCTACCATGTAATATCATCATTTTATCATTTACTATAAGACATACTAGGTTTTTATACTCATAGGTAAGTGTCATGTATAACTACAATATATAGGTCAAGGTCTTATTTTCAAGTAACTATGTCAAATCTAGGATCTCAGTTGTCAATTTTATATATTTATTTAAACAATGACCCTTAATCAAGTTTATGGATATATGAGACAAGAGGATCACCTTAATGTATTCATGAACTTAGTTTCAGCACTGATATAATATCCCAAAAGGGAGAATGCGGTAATACAAAAACACAATAATTGAAAATTGCAGCAATGAAAAAATAATGTAAATACATCACAAAAATATACAAAATAGTTGATCCATTTATTAATAGGAGGTGGGTAAACTAGTACAACAGTGCTCAAAATACGAGACACTCAAGCCAAAGAAGTGGCCTAGAATGACCATGAAGTTCTCCCACAAGAGGGACTGCGTAACTATTGGACTGTTGGAAGGAATACTGCGTTGTCCCTGCTGCAAATGTCAGGACTGCAACTGTCAGCAAAATATAACAATGTATATTTGGCAGTTTCAGAGCTGAGATGATGCCAATATTTCAGATCTGGGCTCTATGATGAATACCCAAGATAATCCAGAAAGGATTTCTAGATCTGACAATATTGGAAAATCACCCTCTTAGGCCTGCAACTATAATATTGTTGGGTATGAAAATCTGAAGCATGAACTAAAGAATATATGGATGAAATGACACACAATTGGCTCAATGCTTGAAGGGTTGATTCCTTCACTAGATCCTCCATCTAGAAGCTCAAGATCTAGCTCCTCCTTCCTCCTCTACTGATTGCAATTGTTGAATACACAACAGCTGAAGAAAATTGCACTGTCAAGGATGGAGACTCTATAGCCTACTGCTAGATAATGAAAATAAGATCAAGAATGATGGAAAAAATGAATACAAAGTGAGGATATGTTCCCTCACATGATTTCTAGCTAAGATACTAGAAACTTCCTTCCTCCAATAGATCTACAAGACTGGACTATGCAATCCCTTAGGGAATTATTGTTGCAAGGAGGTATGAAATTTTGGCTTGAATTTCGGATATGAATATGCTACTCCTGGAAGGCCGATATTGAAGAACAAGGTGAAAGGATGATTCCTCCACCGGTTTCCTAGCTAAAATTCTAGAAACAACCTCCTCCTCTCAAACCCTCAAGCACGAATGCATAATTCCTGAGACTGAATGTGTTGTAGAGAGGGGCTAAATGTGGCACCAATGCCTGATGATGTATGTCAGCTCAAAGAAACCTTCCCAGAGTAGGCACTCGAAGTCCCCCGTGGTTAAGGGTGGGATTTCTACTCGGAAACACCCGTGTGCTAAACAACACTACAGACTTAGCTAAATAGCTGAAGCGTGCATAGAAATGTCAAATGACAAATCCAAATCTAAATAGATCAGAAATAATAATCTAAAACATGTCTTCTACTTCTTCCTTCATCTCCCTTATATGGTTTGTGAGCCTTCCATAGCCTTGGCCCACCTCATAACTGTGTTGCACATGTGGCCACTAGCCTCCATGAAGACTGTGTTGTCTCTCCATGTTCTCCACCATCTTTGCATTTGATTCCCACTCTCTCCATCATGTGTGCATTAGATGCACAACTTCCCCCACTATTTCATCATTAGTTCTCTATGATATTACTTTTAATGCACCATAATCTCATTTGACTTCCTCCATGATCTCCATGATCTTCTCATTAATGTGGTATGATCTCCACTCTTCCTTCATTTAAGAAGTTGCTCCACTAATCCATAATGTAGATCCAACTCTAAATTATCCACAGACACACATCAAAAGTGGATTTTATTCATCTATGGGGTTTATAGGTCCCTCCACCCTATTATTTATTTATTTAATTAAGAAAATTAATAACTCTAATATTTCAATTATTTGATGGAAAATAGGGAATATTACAGTCCTCCCCGCCAAAATTTTGCTTGTCCTCAAGCAACTGAAAAAATGAATGCTACAGAAATCCATCTCCCTCCAAATTGAATCCTCATATGGAAGGCCTCCGCATCTGCCACAATGTGTAATGCATTCCCAGCTCCAAATCTACCTCTCTAGAATGTCTAGAATGGCCTCCAACTGAAAAGTTAGAGGCCTCTCCTCGTCAATAAGTCTCCAAGTGGAAACCATATGATCTCCAAGATCCTCCTCTATGCATGAGATACATAAAGTGAAGTGGTCTTTTCCCAAAGTGGAAAGTCCCAACTCATAAACTATCTCTCCATCCCATGTTACATGAAGTAGATTGTATCTCTATATGCTTCCATCCTTGGCCCTATTGGCCTTGTTGGATCCAAGCATCATCCCAACAATCTGAAAAATAAGAAGTAGAGACATATGGATAAACATGTACAATGTCAAACCATAGTATCCCAATAAAAACCACTGTAGCAAAGCCTTCTGCTACCATGAAAAATCATCATTAAACCAAGTAAGAGAACCATACTCTCTCAATAGAAGACACCGTAGCAATGGCTCTTGATGCCATGCCAAATCAACATCAATAAAATTATGAGAGCCATACTCTCTCAAAATAAGCCACCACAACAATGACTCTTGCTTCCACATCACATCATCATTATACCAAATATAGTGGGAATATTCTCTCAAGAGAAGCCACCACAATAATGCCTCTTGTTTCCCCATCACATCATCATCATACCAAGTACAATGACCATAATCCCCCAATAGAAGCCAATGCAGTAAGGCCTCATATTTCCATTCTCCATCAATATCATGTAATTTATGGGGAGAACTAATCCCATACTCTCCCAATAGTAACCAAAGCAACAAGGATTCTTGTTGCCACCTTACAACATCATGATGAAAGTCATGGAGCAACAACATACTGATTGACATGTGGGATGTCATATTAGAACAATACAAACAAGCTCCATGATGCCACATCATGTGATAGTTATTCAATATCCCAAACCCAAGTACATACATGAACATAAGATATATCCCAAACAAAATTACATTCATGGACATGAGACATATCCCAAACAAAATTAAATACATGTACATAAGATATATCATGTGATGGCTAAACTCTCTCAGCAATAACCACCACAACCATGTGTCCTACTGCTGCATAACATCAATGACATCCATGGCATGGACCACACAAATATGATATGTTGGGTAGTAACCATACTCACCCAAAGGCAACCAACGCAGACATGCTTCTTGTTGCCTTGTATCATAGATTCACAAGAAGGTTGGCAACTCCTTGCTCCTCATCTAGATCCATTCATCCCAATTTGGATGATGAATCATACCATGCTCAATATTGTTATCCACCCAAGGTATAATACCATCCTCCTCCAACTGATAATATTTACACTCCATGATATGTTGAAGTGCACCTCCTTTGAGGTCTCTCCATGAGATCCTCTCATCAATGGCCCAATAGAACCCATAAGGTTCCATACATGCTCTAGGTAGAAATTCCTCTTTGAACTGTGAGGAGCTCATAAGGAAACTCCATCTATCATCTATCATTTGTCCCTCCAGTGCTCCATGAGGGAAGCTTCCTTCGGAATTCTCCAAGAATAATGGGTCCCTCATCTCATCACTGCTTCTCAGTGACAGTGATGTAGATCTACATGGTGATACATCTAATGTCTCCTAGCCATACATAATGTTGAACTCATAGTCCAGCACTGTACTGAATAGTATTTTTCTCATCCCATCCTTTGAAACTCCACACTTCAACACAAATTTTTGGGTGTAGCTCAACAATGATAAATTGGGATAGCTATACATCTCTTCCTTGATCAAATCAAGGATCCTCTGTGCAGTGATAATTTGTTGCTCCAAATTAGCAAGGTGCTCTAATCCTTGGTTATGCAATTGCCTTGATGGCATGGTCTCACAAATTTCAATATGAGGTACTAAAATAATATGAGACGTAAGTGTTTGTAAACCTTGGATAAGCTGAATCTCAGGGAACATCTTGCACATCTACAAGAGTTCCTCCAACCAGTGTAATGGCCTCTCCAACTGCTGGTAATGCTAATGGATGCATATCTTCTATTGTACCAATGCTGGAATTTTCCTCCTCCTCCTCATGCATCTCCTGAGTCATGCATGGAGCTCCCAATGTCAAGAGATCGAGACCATCTTGCAAAGATGCAAATGTTCCTCCTCATGATGCAAGTACTTTTTCAGCTGGTGGTGGTGGTAGGGGCTCATCTTCTGGAGTGATAATGAGGACATATTCCTTTGGCTCTTCATGTACTATCTCCTCAATTATGGGAGATTTCTCTATGGGAAATTTCTCTGGTTTCCTTCTACCAAACTTCTTCTTCAGTCTTTGATAGAAATCTGCATAAGAAGTTACTTTGGCATGTATCAAATGACTGAACCACCAATATTTTGATTCACCCTCTAAGTGCAGCGTTGCAATCTCAACAACCTCTCTTTTTGCTACTATATATAGCTTAAATAATGTAGCTAAATCTTCCCTCCAAATCCTCAATGTGCTTGTGGATTATCCATAAAATCTAGGCAAGAAGAATATATGCCTCTTTCTTCTGTTGCTGCTGCAGGATCTCCTTTCTTCTTTGAGTTGCAAAAACTATTGGAGAGATAGATTCTCCTTGAGTGATCTAGGCCATGATTTGTACTCAGGAAGATATTTACTTAGTGTCTCGTACCCCAAATATCTTCCATATTCATACCATTCACCGGGCCTTCTCAAAGAAAGGGGATCTATTAGAATGTTGTGGAGCTCTATGCATTTTCGGTCTTTTCTGCTGCTGATAGGAAGTTTTGGGACCTTCCTCTTTCTGAACTCTTCTTGGGTCCTCCTTTTGCCTTTCTCCTTTCATTTGATTGACCTCCTTGGAGAGATATTGCATATATATAAGAGAAGAGTGGAAAAGCTTAAACCCTCTGTTATTGTAGATCTCTACTTTCTGCTTCTTATTTTTATGTTAAAGATGAAGTGCCCACAAACTGACCCAAAGATCATGCTCTTATACCATTTTAATATCCAAAAAGGGAGAATTCAGTAATACAAAAAACAATAATTTAAAACTACAGAAATGAAAAAATAATCTAAATAAACCATACACTTAGATGGAATAGTTGAGCCATTTTATTAATTGGAGGTGGATAAACCAGTACAACATTGCTCAAAATATGAGACACTCAAGCCAAATAAGTGGCCTAGAACAACCCTGAAGTGCTCCCACAAGAGGGACAACGTAAATGTTGGACTGCTGGAATGAATATTTCGCTATCCCTGCTACAAAGTCGGGACTGTAACTACTAGTAAATATATCAATGTATATCTAGTTACGGAGCTCAGATGATGTCGGGATTTTAGATTCGGGCTCTATGATGAATACCCAAGATAACGGGCAGAAAGGATTTCCAGATCTGAAAATCTTGGAAAATCACCCTCTTAGGCCTGCAACTATATGACTACTGGGTATGCAGATTTGAAGCATGAACTGAAGAATAGATGGTTGCAATGACATACAATCATCTCAATGCTTGAAGGGTTGATCCCTTCACTATATCCTCAAGCTAGAAGCTCAAAATCTAGCTCCTCCTTCCTCCTCCATTGATTGTAGTTGTTGAATACATAACAGCTGAAGAAAAATGCATTGTCAAGGATGGAGGCTCTATAGCCTACTGCTAGATAATGCAAATCATCTCAAGAATGATGGAAAAAATGAATACAAAGTGAGTATATGGGCACCCTCACTGGATTTCCAGCTAAGATACTGAAAAATTACTTCCTCTAATATATCTGCAAGACTAGACTGCCCAGTCCCTTGGGGAATTTTTGTTACAAGGAGGTATGTGTAATATTCCTTTTCAAGAATTTTTGTAATATCTCCAATGAGGACACTGTATAAGGAAAACCATGCAATAAAAAAGCATAACAGGACTTGGATCCTCTAATATATGTTATATGTAGCTTAAATATGAAATGGCATCAGAAACAAATCATTCTAGCTACACTAAACAGATCTCCCCAACTCATGTATGCTCAAAAACACCGCAAGCCCACAACTTCACAAAATAGAACTACAGGAGACTGCAACAGTGTAATTTTTATTATGACATCTACAAAAATTTATGATTTCATACAGATCTAGAGCTTTCATTAATCATGGAAATAGAAATGAGAGGTTTGACCTCTTTTACAAGCACATCAGAACACCCCGGTAAGGGTTTCTGGCAAAATAGCAACATAAAATGCAGCACTGCGGAAAATAACGTTGTACCTAGAAACTCTGTATTAGAAAATACTAAATGTAATCTGAAATAGACAAATAATATATAAATTTTCCCAAGGCCTTCCTCAATAGATCTCCCGGAGTGAAATAGACACCTCCTCCTCTGAAACAAGCACAAAATAGGAATGTGTGACCCAGCTGCTGCTGTTACTACATAAATTACGCAATTACTGGGAATGACTGCACTGTATATGATGTAGAATTGTTCTCCTCAAGATAAATGATGGAAATTGAGCTCAGGACCTCCTCCTTAGATCTCCCAATCAGCTAGACCAAAGGTGAATATGGAATTCCCGCATGAGAATTCTTTGCACTAAACAATGTTGCAACTCTGGCTAAACAGCTGAAGCTTGCAATCAATCAAAATACCAAAACAAGATGAATATTGAATGCCTTCCCTTGCTGCTAGCTCCTCCTTCTTATCCTTAGTGAGCTTCCTCTTCTCGGACCCCACTCATTGATGATGTTTCTTCCTTGAGAAGATTCCCCTTTCAAAACTGCGCTACCCTAGCTAGTTTCCCTCCTCTTGTACAACTTTGTTGACTTGGTCAACTGGATCTAGCTCATTGCTTTGCCCCTCTTTCACACCAAGGTGGATTTATTTGTCCTCCTAATTCAATTCCTTTTCACACTGGGATATGTTTTATTGTCCTCCCTACTCTTTTATTTCAAAAATGGAGCAGTTATAATATTCCAAGTAGTGGTGGATAATTGGGAATATTACAGTCCTCCCCACTCAAAATTTTCTTGCCCACAAGCAACAATAAAGAAGTATGTTGCAAGATTTTCTCTCCCTCCCAAGTGGCATCCTCATCTGGTAGATTCCTCCATCGAATCAGATATTCTTTGATGACTCTGTTTCTTGGCTGCCTCTCCCTTATGTCTAAGATGGCTTCTGGCTGCAAAATCAGGTGGCCCTCATCATCAATAGGGGGAGATCCATGTTGGCAACTACATTCCTCCCAATGGCTTTCTTGAGGAAATAAACATGGAAGATATTGTGGATCTTTCTCCCCTTAGGAAGCTCCAACTCATATGCTACCTTACCGATACATTTGACCACCCTGTATGGCCGATAGAAACGGGGTTTGAGCTTCTGAGCTCCCTTCTCCTTGAGTATGGACTTTTTGTAAGGCTGAAGACACATATAGAAAAGATCCCCCACGTAAAACTGTCTTTCTATCCGACCCTGGTCTGCTACATATTCTGCTGGTTCTGGGCAGTAGCAATGTTGTCCTTGAGTGCCCTGAGTATTTCCTGGTTCTCCTGAATCCATTCCTTTTCCCTTGGAGCCTTACTTGCCCCAAACATCACATCAGAAAATGAGAGTGCCTCATTCCCATATAAGGCTCATAATGGATTCATGCCAATAGAAATATGGTGAGTAGTGTTGTAACAATACTCTCCCAAGTGGAGGTAATGCAACCAAGCTCTCTGTTGCCCTGCCACATAGTTCCTCAAGTAGCCTTCTAGCCACTTGTTCACTATCTCGGTCCGTCCATCGGTTATGGAATGATAGCTAGTGCTTGGAGTCAAATCAGTCCCTACTAACTAAAAAAGTTCCTTCCAAAATCCACCCATGAAGCAGTTGTCCTGATCACTCACTATGGTCCTTGGGAGACCATGGAGTCTAAATACATCTCTGAAGAAGAGCTCAGCTACCTTTGAAGCAGTATAATGTGCAGAAATGGCAAATAAATGAGAGTACTTTGTTAGTATATCAACAACAAAAAAGATACAATCCTTACCCTGTACTGTCAGCAAGCCGGTGATGAAGTCCATAGAGATACTTTCCCACTTCCCTTCAGGAATAGGGAGTGGCTGCAATAACCTAGCAGGGTGGGTGTGTTCTCCCTTATTTTGTTGGCAAATGGTGCACTCTCTGACATGTCGGAGTACATCCTCCTTGAGACCCTTCCATGAGAATCTCTCCCTTATGGCCTTGTAAGTCTTTGTGAAACCTTAATGCCCGGCAAGTGGGGAATCATGTGATGCTAATAAGATATTCTCCTTGAGCTTGGAGTTCTTAGCCAAGAAGATCTGGTCCCAGTAATAGATGACCTCATCCATTACTATAAACCTCTCATCCGATACCACCCCATCAGGTATCTCACAAGCAAAGTCATCTTTGAAATACTCAACTAAAAGTTGAGCTTTCCAATCTGTGTCCATTCCCCTCAAAGACAACATTGTAGGCCTCCTGGATAGCGCATCGGCTACTACATTTCTCTTCCCCTTGACATACTCTATGTCAAAATCATAAGCTTGGATTTTTCTCACCCACTTCTGTTGTCTCTCCTGGAGTTGTTTCTATTCAAGGAAGAATCTAAGACTATTATGGTCAGTCTTCACCTTGAACTTATTCCCCACCAAGTATTGCCAGAATTTGGCTAATGCATGCATGATTGCTAACATTTATTTATCATAGATAGGGTACAACCTCTCATGAGGGAGCATCTTTCTGCTCTCAAAGGCTATAGGATTCCCATCCTGCATCAAGAATGCCCCAATACCTTCACCTGATGCATCACATTCTAGAAAAAAAGGTTGAGAAAATTCAGGCAAAACCAAAACAGGACAACTACTCATTACCTCTTTGAACTTATCAAAAGCCCTATGTGTTGTAGGTGTCCAATGAAAAGCTCCTTTCTTTTTCATGTCTATCAATGGTGTTTCTAGTTATGAAAACCCTTTCACAAACTTCCGGTAATAAGTGCATATGGCCACAAAACCTCTGAGTTCTGTAATATTTATGGGCTCATGCCAATCTCTAATAGCCTGGATCTTCTCCTCATGTACCCTCACTCCATCTACTCCTAATATGTGCCCAAAATACAACATCTCTATGATGCCAAATTCACATTTGGAGAGCTTGGCATAAAATTTCTACTCCTTGAGGATATGAAAAATTGTCTCAATATGCTACAAGTGCTCCTCCCAAGTGCGGCTGTAGATAAGAATATCATCAAATAAGACCAATACAAACTTTCTCAAATGACCACAGAATATGTGGTTCATGCAGGATTGGAAAGTTGTTGGGGCATTGGTCAATCCAAAGGGCATTACCAGAAACTCAAAATGCCCATAATGACATCCGAACACTGTCTTAGGGATATCTTGCTCCCTCACCTAGATTTGATGATACCTGAATCTCAAATCAATCTTGAAGAATTATTTAGATCCCCTCAACTCATCCATGAGTTCATCGATCCTGGGTATAGGGTACTTGTTCTTCATGGTCTTCTTTTCAAGGCCCTATAGTCAATGCACATCCTCAATGTGCCATCTTTCTTCTTTACTAAGACCACTGAAGAAGAAAAAGGACTAGTACTGGGCCAAATGTGTCCTAGAGCTAGCAACTCTTGGATAGCCCTCTCAATCTCATCCCTATAAGCCTTGGGATGCCTATAAGGAGTGGTGATTACTGCTTGGATTCCTTTCTCCAACTCAATAGTGTGTTCAAACCCTCAGTCAGGAGGTCTCCCTAGGGGGATATCCCCAAATACTGTAGAATATCGGTCCAAGAGAGATTGAACATCTGGATGCACTGGTGAATCCTTGCCCTTCATCTCTGATATATGCAGCTCTACTACCCATTCAACATCCCTTCTGTGCAAATCTGCCTCCTAAGAGTGATTAACCACTGGACTCCCAATATGACATTGGTGTCTGGAATGTCTACCCTAAAGAAGTGGTCTGTCAATGTGTAGGTCCCCATGGTAATGGTTAGTGCCGGAACATACTTGGCACATTGCAGGGTCATAGCTCCTGGGACCAAAACTGAGAATGCCTCAAACTCCTCCATGTGGATTCCTCTTCTTTGTACCAGTTGTGCATCAATAAAATTATGAGTGGCTCCACTATCTATCAACACCAAGACTTTTTTCCCCATGATAGTACCTCTCACCCTCAAGGTTAGATACTTTGAGACTCCTCTTAACGCTGCAATAGCTCCTCCTCTTGGAGCAAATTCTTCCATGGATTGTACAGCGCCGGCATCCTTCTTGGAGAAGGTCTTGACATGATGTGTCCCTCCCGCAACACATTCTCCCTCCAAGTCCCGATCATGGATTTTTTTCCTTGGTCTTGAGTAAGTCTCATGCTGCAAAAAGGTTCTTACCCTGGGCAAGATGTGTTGGAGATATCTAGCTTTCTCCACAACTTCAAGGAGTGTGGTTGGTTTAGTTAATTTGACCAACCCTTGTAATGGTTCAGCCATCCCATTAATAAACATGCATACCTTCCTGCTTATAGTGAGGTTGGATACCATCATTGAAAGCTGCAAATACTCAGTAATATAATCCTCAAGATCTCCCTCTTGTTTGAGCTTGGTTAACTTGGCAAAATGGGCTTCCGGATCTCTTGGATCAAACCTCTCCACTAGCTTTTTGGTGAAAGCTAAGTATGAAGTGATATGATGATGCCCAAGTGTGGTCAGTCCATGAAAGCACCATTCTTGAGCTTCCCCTTATAGGTGCAGCGTAACTATCTTGATGGCTTCTATCTTAGAAATCTTATTGAGCTGGAAGTATGTGTCCAGCTTCTCCACCCAAGCCTTGGCTGTGCACTTAGGTGTCCCATCAAACGTGGGCAAGAAAAACCCTACCATACTACACTATAGGGCTGATCCCTTCATCAAGTTATCCTCCTTTTGATGAGGATTAATCCTCCTCCCATCCTTGATCCGGCAAAACTCCTGAAAGCTCAAGTGCTCCTTGAACCCTTGAGATTGGAGTTCATATTCTTAAAAATATTCTCCCAAGGTTCCCTCCTTATCTCCCCCAGTTATAAATGAAGGCATAGTAGAGCGCTGTGATGCAACTGAATTCCCCATGCCATTTGCAGTGCTGGTGCTTGCCTCATGGCAAAATTCTATAGAATCCCCTTCATGTCTCATCTCCTTGAGGTCCCTTGCAATGTTCTGCAGGGTTTGAAGTAGGATATTCAAAATTTCTTTCTCCTCCATGCTGAAGATAAATTTCCCCCACAAGCTGAGCCAAGAGTAGAGCTCTGATACCACTGTAATATTCCTTTTCAGGAATTTCTGCAATATCTCCAATGAGGACGTTGTATAAGGAAAACCATGCAATAAAAACGTAGAAAATGACTTGTATCCTATAATATATTCTATATGTATCTTAAATATGAAATGGAATCAGAAACAAATCATTATAGCTACACTAAACAGATCTCCCCAGCTCATGTATGCTCAAAAACACCCCAAGCCCACAACTTCATAAAATAGAACTACTAGAGACTGAAACAGCATAATTTTTATTATGAAATCTACAGAAAAATATGATTTCATACATATCTTGAGCTTTCATTAATCATGGAATCAGGAATGAAAGGTTTGACCTCTTTTACAAGCACATCGAAACACCCCGGTAAGGGTTTCTGGCAAAATAGCAACATAAAATGCAGCACTGCAGAAAATAATGTTGTACCCAACAACTATGTATTATAAAATAATAAATTTAATCTAAAATATACAAATAATACAAAAATTTTCCCAAGGCCTTCCTCAATATATCTCCTGGAGTGAAATAGACACCTCCTCTTAAACAAGCACTAAATAGGAATGTGTGACCCACCTGCTACTGCTACTGCAAAAATGACGCAGTTACTGGGAGTGACTGCACTGTATATGATGTAGAATGGTTCTCCTCAAGATAAATGATGGAAATTGATCTCAGGACCTCCTCCTTAGATCTCCCAATCAACTAGACCAAAGGTGAAGATGGAATTCCCGCATGAGAATTCTTTGCACTAAATAGTGATGCAACTCCGGCTAAAAAGCTGAAGCTTGAAATCAGTCAAAAGACCAAAACAAGATGAATACTAAATGCCTTCCCTTGCTGCTATCTCCTCCTTCTTATCCTTGGTGAGCTTCCTCTTCCCAGACCCCACTCATTGATGATGTTTCTTCCTTGAGAAGATTCCCCTTTCAAAACTACGCTGCCCTAGCTAGTTTCCCTCCTCTTGTACAACATTCTTGACTTGGTCAACTGGATATAGCTCATTTCTTTGCCCCTCTTTCACACCAAGGTGGCTTTATTTGTCCTCCTAATTCAATACCTTTTCACCCTGGGATATGCTTTATTGTCCTCCCTACTCTTTTATTTCAAAAATGGACCAGTTATAATATTCCAAGTAGCAGTGGCTAATTAGGAATATTACAGTATGAAATGTTGTTCTGAAAGTTGGATATGAATATGTTGCTCTTGGAAGGCTGATATTGATGAATAAGGTGAAAGGATGATTCCTCCACCCATTTCCTAGCTGACATGCTAGAAACAACCTCCCCCTCTCAAACCCTCAAGCAGGAATGTGTAATTCCTGAGACTGAATGTGTTGCAGAGAGCGGTTGAATGTGGCACAAATTCTTTATGATGTATGGAATCTTAAAGAAACCTTTCCATAGTAGGCACTCGAAGTCCCCCATTATTAAGGTTTGAATTTCCGCTCGGAAACACCCATGTTCTAAACAGCACTGTAGACTTAGCTAAACAGCTGAAGCATGTATAGAAATGTCATATGAAAATTCCAGATCTAAATAGATCAAAAATAATAATCTAAAGCATGCCTTATATTTCTTCCTTCATCTCCCTTATATGGTTTGCGAGCTTTCCATATCCCTGGCCCACCTCATAACTGTGTTGCACATGTGGCCACTAGCCTCCATGAAGATTGTGTTGTCTCTTCATGTTCTCCACCATCTCTACATTTAATTCCCACTCTCTCCATAATGTGTGCATTAGATGCACAACTTCCTCCTTTATTTCATCATGAGTGCTTTATGATCTTACTTTTAATGCACCATGATCTCATTTTACTTCCTCCATGATCTCCACTCTTTCTTCATTTAAGAAGCTTCTCCACTACTCCATAATGCATATATAACACTAAATTATTTGCATACACACATCAAAAGTGGATTTTATTCATATATGGGGTTTATGGGTCCCTCCACCCTCTTATTTACTTAATTAATTAAGAAAAGTAAGAACTCTAATATTCCAATTATCTGATGGAAAATTGGGAATATTACAATTGATATTATTAGGCAGCATATAGATTTCTAAAAGTTCCTAGGTTACTGTACACACATAGTATCATTGTCAATTCACAATATAATGGTCATCGTTATTTCATCATCTCATATGTTGAATCATGGATCACATAAAGGATATGAATGAATATTAATGCATGTGTCATTTACAAGTTATTCCATTCAAGTCAAGTATATGATGCTTGTTTAATATATTATGTCTTCATGAACTGCTTGCTGCAATTAAGTCAATATAAATTAACTGTTATAATTGTTGAGCCTTAGAATTGCCTTCTCTTTTACAAACCTTCACTTCATTTCATCATTATTTTATCACTTCATAAGCCTAAAATCAATGAAGAATGATTAGGATTGCTTAAAGGTTACATGAAATTGATTAACATATTGTATTTTCATGATTTTGCTATTTTAACAATTTTCTGCAAAATAGCTACAGAATACAGGCATTCCGTAGCTGACCGCGCATTCCGTAGCTGATCCCGAATTCCGCAGCTGTTTTACAGTTTGAGTGGGTTACAGGTGTCGTCTCAAGAAAAACCGCATATGGGCATATTCCACGTCATGTCTACATGGTTCGTTGCTCACCATGAAGGAAGAAACGAATTTTGTGTATGGTTTTGATACGTGGGAACATATTTAAGAAAGTAGACTTCTAGTAGGACTGTCTCAGTCCAGATGTCCATTTCCTTTTCACGCAGCCACTTTAAGAGTCCTAGTATGATTTCGATAAGGAAAGACAATAATCCTTGAATTGTTGCAAGTTCTGTTATGAACATTTGTTATATAAACACTTGAGAAACCGAGAGCTAGGGGAGATTTTTGTTCTAGATTTTGCTGAGACTCTGTGCTACATTTCTGAAGACGCAGATTGCTCTGTTCAAGTTATTTCTCTTTTAATGAAGCAGACAGTGTTGTTTTGAAAGCGTTGATTTGATTTGGAGTTAGATTCCGTCAAGTGGTAGAGGGCCCCTGCCTCTTGCACGGATTTATTTGCGTAATTTAGATAAGTATTCTAGCTGCCTTTACGTTTTTAAAGTTGAGTTCGTAGTTGCTTTCATTAGCTACTGTAGTTATACTCATTCTAAAAACTCTTCCAAAAGAAGAAGCTCTTCCAAAAGATTATAATGATGAATGGGGAATGGCTATAGTATTGTAGGATTTAATTGTAGTCTCTTTTATTCACCTTCACAGTTATACTTATGCTCAATACTCTTCCACAAGAAGAAACTCTTCCAAGAAATCTTTATAATGTTTTAAGCATGATTGTGATCCTGAACGCTTCATTTGTGTGTTTGCACTAAGTACCATAGCTGTCCTTGCTCTTAAACGCTTGTCCAACATATCATAATGATGAGTGGGAGATAGCCATGATATCTTAGTTTTTAATTGCTTTCAGTCTTTTTGTTTGCATAGCATAAGTTAGGATACTCCGGAGTTTAATTGCACTTAATTCATGTTCAGTTGTTTTGCTTTAAGTTTGATAATGACTTGTAGTTTAACACTGTTTTAGATTAGTGACATTTTAAGTTCAGTTTTAGTTCAACTCATTGCATTTTCACTTCACATTCAGACTGTCATTCACTGCACATTAGATTACTTCAGTTGTTAAACTTAACAAAACAACCTTCATTATTCACAAACCTCTTCTTGTTCTAAAATCTATAATTGCTTCATAACTACATGAACATAAGACAATATCATTTTAAGGCCTGAAGCACCTCTGAAATTTCCTTATCACTTCATAAACAGAGCCCTCCCTCAAAAGACTACTTTGAAAAGAAATCAATAACTCTTGAGTAAGGTTTTGTGACATTCAATTAAATTGCAGAATAGAGTTAGGAACTAGTCCTAGAATAGAAGATCTTATGATGGCATAAATGTTTTATTCCAAATTTGCTTCAACAAATCTCTAATCAAGGATGAAATGTTGCATCATTATAAGTTAGTTGTTTAAACTGTTTAGTTAGGAGGATTTGCATATTTAGTTGATCATTTCTCAAGTTGAGTTTATGTTTTGAATCATTTGTTTAAAAGTCATTATCAAGCTTTGCTTTTGCTTAGTCATAGTTTAGATTTGATTCTGCTTTAGTGTTTGCAATTGCATTTGACATTTGTCATCAACCTATTAGGCTTCACTATGTTTTTAATCATTAGTTCCTTTCCATTAGCTTTCTAGTCATCTTTCTTATGAACATAAAACCACCAAAAGACCAAAAACATCATAAATCATTACAAAAGACTAAAAACATCACAAAACACTAAATACAACGAAGTAGGAAGAAGTTACTTAGGCACATATGGTGCACTTCACTTCAACAGTTTACCAACCCTGGTTGACAATTAAATGAGCTCAATTTAGGAGACTAGATTGAGACCAAACAATAATGATAAATATCAGGCCATCAAGAAGGCTTTAGGCTTTAATCCAATAAAATTGTCAATTCACCACAAATCTCATCAATTGTCTTCAAAACCATTGTTATCCTATGCATTAAGTCACATTTCCATGTTGGAAAGTTAATAAAGGTTCATTACAATATTCACATCAAGAAAAAACAAGGAATTGTGTTAGATGAGGTAATTAATATTGCATTACAATTATTTATTACTGTACATTGGTCCAAAACTGAAATGAGAGATTTTTCAACAAGGCGCTAAATCAATCATTAGCTTAGTGCATGATATTGATACTCAAATGATGAAACATTTACAACCCTTGTCTTATGACGAGAAGAAATTTCACATATTGACAACTGTAAGAGGATACAATGTTTCAATGTTTTGCAACTGCACAAAAGTCAAGTAAAAATATTTCAAACAGTTAAATTCAACAACTTGTTCTTATGTGATTATTATTAAAATATGTATCATTAAATTATTTTTCACTCATTTGTTGTAATTTCCAAACTTCTTGATCGTTGTAGCAAATCAAGTTGTTAAAATCCAGATTACACATTGTGCTCTCAATAAATTTCTTTATCATCAATTCACTTTCAATTTTATGTTACTATCTATGTCAAAATGTCAAGTCAAATTATGTTATTTTTCTTACTATTACACTAGGACAGTCAACAAGATTTTATTCATCAAAAGGTCATTATTTTAATAGGACATTCAAGATCATTTCACTATTTTAAATTCATACTAATGTTCCAAATTAAGGTCATGTCATTGTTTCACTAGGACAGTCACAAAGATATTGTCACAATTCTCAATGCACCATAGTGATTCAAATGTATTACAAGATTTTTGTCGTATACATTATGCTAACCAACAAGAAGAATGAAAAATACAACATCCTAAGTACCAAGGTCTTCTCAATACACAGTCCTAATCCAAACAAAAAACACAAGAACCAATAATCCTTACCCGAGATATTTCACTGTCATGGCTTTGTTGTCCCTTACCTCAGGAATCTGAATCTTCCCTCAAATAGTCTACACACTTTAGAGATAAGATCAAGCAGACCGAAAATTTCAGATGATATGGTTGTTTATTAGACTAGTACCCTTTTTATAGTGTTTTATTAGGCTTAGAGAGGGATTTTAAGTGTTATATGTTGGAGGAGATTTAAGAAATTTAGGCCATAGTGCATTAAAATATTCAAGTATATCTTTGTAAACTAAGTTAGGAGGACCGAAAATCTAGACATAAGCTTAGGCTTAGGTAGATTAGAATAGGAATTTTTTTATAAATTATAGAAATGTTTTCTAAGTGAATGTTGGATGAGAATAAGAGTTTATATTGAGAGTTAACTATCAAATATTCAGTATTTATTAATTAACTTATGTCTAAAGTAAGGAATTCATCAGCTTAATAAATTAAGGAGGAGAGATAAGGGTTATTAATGTTCTGCAGGGTTTGAAGTATGATATTCAAAATTTCTTCCTCCTCCATGCTAAAGATAAATTTCCCCCACAAGATGAGCCAAGAGTAGAGCTCCAATACCACTGTAATATTCCTTTTTAGGAATTTCTGCAATATCTCCAATGAGGACGTTGTATAAGGAAAACCATTCAATAAAAATGCATAAAAGGACTTGGATCCTCTAATATATTCTATATGTAGCTTAAATATGAAATGGCATTAGAAACAAATCATTCTAGCTACACTAAACAGATCTACCTGGCTCATGTATGCCCAAAAACACCCCAAGTCCACAACTTCATAAAATAGAACTACTAGAGACCGCAACAGCGTAATTTTTATTATGAAATCTACATAAAAATATGATTTCATGCATATCTGGAGCTTTCATTAATCATGGAATCAGAAATGAAATGTTTGACCTCTTTTACATGCACATCGGAACACCCCGGTAAGGGTTTCTGGCAAAATAGCAACATAAAGTGCAGCACTGCAGAAAATAAAATTGTACCCAACAACTCTGTATTAGAAAATACTAAATGTAATATGAAATATACAAATAATACAGAAATTGGCCCAAGGCCTTCCTCGATAGATCTCCCGGAGCGAAATAGACACCTCCTCCTCTTAAACAAGCACAAAATAGGAATGTGTGACCCAGCTGCTGCTGCTACTGTAGAAATGACACAATGAATGGGAGTGACTACACTGTATCTGATGTAGAATGGTTCTCCTCAAGATAAATGATGGAAATTGAGCTCATGACCTCCTCCTTAGATCTCCCAATCTGTTAGACCAAAGGTGAATATGGAATTCCTGCATGAGAATTCTTTGCACTAAACAGTGTTGCAAATCCGGCTAAATAGCTAAAGCTTGAAATCAGTCAAAATACCAAAAGAATATGAATATTGAATGCCTTCCCTTGCTGATATCTCCTCCATTTTTTCCTTGGTGAGCTTCCTCTTCCCAGACCCCACTCATTGATGATGTTTCTTCCTTGAGATAAGGGTTATTAATGTTTTGTAGGGTTTGAAGTAGGATATTCAAAATTTCTTCCTCCTCCGTGCTAAAGATAAATTTACCCACAAGCTGAGCCAAGAGTAGAGCTCTGATACCACTGTAATATTCCTTTTCAATAATTTCTGCAATAAATCCAATGAGGATGTTGTATAAGGAAAACCATGCAATAAAAACACAGAACAGGACTTGGATCCTCTAATATATGCTATATGTAGCTTAAATGTGAAATGGAATCAGAAACAAATCATTCTAGCTACACTGAACAGATCTCCCCAGCTCATGTATGCTCAAAAACACCCCAAGCCCACAACTTCATAAAATAGAACTACTGGAGACTGCAACAGCATAATTTTTATTATGAAATCTACAGAAAAAGATGATTTCATACATATCTTGAGCTTTCATTAATCATGGAATCAGAAATGAAAGGTTTGACCAATTTTACAAGCACATCGGAACACCCCAGTAAGGGTTTCTGGAAAAATAGTAACATAAAATGCAGCACTGCAGAAAAAAACGTTGTGCCCAAAAAATCTGTATTATAAAATACTAAATTAATCTAAAATATAAAAATAATATAGAAATTGGCACAAGGCCTTCCTCAATAGATCTCCCGGAGTGAAATAGACACCTCCTCCTCTTAAACAAGCACAAAATAGGAATGTGTGACCCAGCTGTTGCTACTACTACAAAAATGACGCAGTTACTGGGAGTGACTGCACTATGTATGATGTAGAATGGTTCTCCTCAATATAAATGATGTAAATTGAGCTCAAGACCTCCTCCTTAGATCTCCCAATCAGCTAGACGAAAGGTGAAGATGGAATTCCCGCATGAGAATTCTTTGCACTAAACAGTGTTGCAACTCTGGCTAAACAGCTAAAGTTTGAAATCAGTCAAAAGACCAAAACAAGATGAATACTGAATGCCTTCCCTTTCTGCTATCTCCTCCTCCTTGTCCTTGGTGAGCTTCCTCTTCCCAGACCCCACTCATTGATGATGTTTCTTCCTTAAGAAGATTCCCCTTTCAAAACTGCGCTGCCCTAGCTAGTTTCCCTCCTCTTGTACAACATTTTTGACTTGGTCAACTGGATCTAGCTCATTGATTTTCCCCTCTTTCACACCAAGGTGGCCTTATTGGTCCTCCTAATTCAATCTCTTTTCACACTGGGATATGCTTTATTGTCCTCCCTACTCTTTTAATTAAAAAATGGAGCAGTTATAATATTCCAAGTAGTAGTGGCTAATTGGGAATATTACAGTATGAAATGTTGTTATGAATGTTGGATATGAATATGTTGCTCCTGGAAGGCTGATATTGATGAACAAGGTGAAAAGATGATTCCTCCACCCGTTTCCTAGCTGAAATGCTAGAAACAACCTCCCCCTCTCAAACCCTCAAGCAGGAATGTGTAATTCCTGAGACTGAATGTGTTGTAGAGAGGAGCTGAATGTGGCACAAATTCTTTATGATGTATGGAATCTCAAAGAAACCTTTCCATAGTAGGCACTCAAAGTCCCCCATTGGTAAGGTTTGGATTTCCGCTCGGAAACACCCATGTTCTAAACAACACTGTAGACTTAGCTAAACAGCTGAAGCGTGCATAGAAATGTCATATGAAAATTCCAGATCTAAATAGATCGAAAATAATAATCTAAAGCATTCCTTATATTTCTTCCTTCATCTCCCTTATATGGTTTACGAGCTTTCCATATCCCTGGCCCACCTCATAACTATGTTGCACATGTGGCCACTAGCCTCCATGAAGATTGTGTTGTCTCTTCATGTTCTCCACCATCTCTACATTTAATTCCCATTCTCTCCATAATGTGTGAATTAGATGCACAACTTCCTCCACTATTTCATCATTAGTGATATATGATCTTACTTTTAATGCACCATGATCTCATTTTACTTCCTCCATGATCTCCACTCTTCCTTCATTTAAGAAGCTTCTCCACTACTCCATAATGCATATCTAACTCTAAATTATCTGCATACACAAATCAAAAGTGGATTTCATTCATATATGGGGTTTATGGGTCCCTCCACCCTCTTATTTACTTAATTAACTAAGAAAATTAAGAACTGTAATATTCCAATTATCTGATGAAAAATTGGGAATATTACAACTAATATTATTAGGCAGCAAATATATTTCTAAAAGTTCCTAGGTTATTGTACACACATAGTATCATTTTCAATTCACAATATAATGGTCATGGTTATTTCATAAACTCATATGTTGAATCATGGTTCACATAAAGGATATGAATTATTATTAATGCATGTTTTATTTACAAGTTATTCCATTCAAGTCAAGTATCTGATGCTTGTTTAATATATTATTTCTTCATGAACTACTTGTTGCAATTAAGTCAATATACATTAACTGTTATAATTATAAATATCAGGCCATCAAGAAGGCTTTAGGCTTTAATCCAATAAAATTTTCAATTCACCACAAATCTCATCAATTGTATTCAAAACCATTGTTATCCTATGCATTAAGTCACATTTCCATGTTGGCAAGTTAATGAAGGTACATTACAATATTCACATCAAGACAAAACAAGGAATTGTGTTAGATGAATTAATTGATATTGCATTACGATTATTTATTACTGTACATTGGTCCAAAACTGAAATGAGAGATTTTTCAACAAGGCACTAAATCAGTCATTAGCTTAGTGCATGATATTGATACCTAAATGATGAACCATTTACAACCCTTGTCTTATGACAAGAATAAATTTCACATATGGACAACTGTAAGAGGATACAATGTTTCAATGTTTTTCAACTGCACAAAAGTCAAGTAAAAATATTTCAAACAGTTAAAGTCAACAACTTGTTCTTATGTGATTATTATTAAAATAGGTATCATTAAATTATTGTTCACTCATTTGTTGTAATTTCCAAACTTCTTGATCATTGTAGCAAATCAAGTTGTGAAAATCCAGATTACACATTGAGCTCTCAATAAATTTCTTTATCATCAATTCACTTTCAATTTTATGTTACTGTCTATGTCAAAATGTCAAGTCAAATTATGTTATTTTTCTTACTATTACACTAGGACAGTCAACAAGATTTTATTCAACAAAAGTTCATTGTTTTAATAGGACAGTCAAGATCATTTCACTATTTTAAATTCATACTAATGTTCCAAATTAAGGTCATGTCATTGTTTCACTAGAACAGTCACAAATATATTGTCACAATTCTCAATGCACCATAGTGATTCAAATGTATTACAAGATTTTTGTCATGTACATTATGCTAACCAACAAGGAGAATGAAAAATACAACATCCTAAGTACCAAGGTCTTCTCAATACACAGTCCTAATCCAAACAAAAAACACAAGAACCACTAATCCTTACCTGAGATATTTCACTGTCATGGCTTTTTTGTCCCTTACCTCAGGAATCTGAATCTTCCCTCAAATATTCTACACACTTTAGAGATAAGATCAAGCAGACCGAAAATTTCAGATGATATGGTTGTTTATTAGACTAGTACCCTTTTTATAGTGTTTTATTAGGCTTAGAGAGGGATTTTAAGTGTTATATGTTGGAGGAGATTTAAGAAATTTGGGCCATAGTGCATTAAAATATTCAAGTATATCTTTGTATTTACTAAGTTAGCAGGACCGAAAATCTAGACATAAGCTTAGGCTTAGGTAGATTAGAATAGGAATGTTTTTTATAAATTAGAGAAATGTTTTCTAAGTGAATGTTGGATGAGAATAAGAGTTTATATTTATATTTAACTATCAAATATTCAGTATTTATTAATTAACTTATGTCTAAAGTAAGGAATTCATCAGCTTAATTAATTAAGGAGGAGAGGTAAGGGTTATTAATGTTCTGCAGGGTTTGAAGTAGGATATTTAAAATTTCTTCCTCCTCCATGCTAAAGATAAATTTCCCCCACAAGTTGAGCCAAGATTAGAGCTATGATACTACTGTAATATTCGTTTTAAGGATTTTCTGCAATATCTCCAATGAGTACGTTGTATAAGGAAAACCATGCAATAAAAATGTAGAACATGACTAGGATCATATATTATATGCTATATTTAGCTTAAATGTCAAATGGTATTAGAAAAAAATCATTCTAGCTACACTAAACAGATCTCCCATCTCATGTATGCTCAAAAACACCCCAAGCCCACAACTTCATAAAATAGAACTACTGGAGACTGTAACAGCGTAATTTTTATTATGAAATATACAGAAAAATACTATTTCATACATATATAGAGCTTTCATTAATCATGGAATCAGAAATGAAAGGTTTTACCTATTTTACAAGCAAATCGGAACACCCTTGAAAGGGTTTCTGGAAAAATAGCAACATAAAATGCAGCACTGCAGAAAATAATGTTGTACCCAACAAATCTGTATTATAAAATACTAAATTTAATCTGAAATATACAAATAATACATAAATTGGCTCAATTCCTTCCTCAATAGATCTCCCGGAGTGAAATAGACACCTCCTCCTCTTAAACAAGCACAAAATACGAATGTGTGACCCAGCTGCTGCTGCTACTGCAGAAATGATGCAGTTACTAGGAGTGAATGTACTATATATGATTTATAATAATTATCCTCAAGATAAATGATGGAAATTGAGCTCAATACCTCCTCCTTAGATCTCCCAATCGGCTAGACAAAAGGTGAAGATGGAATTCCCGCATGAAAATTCTTTGCACTAAATAGTGCTGCAACTCTGGCTAAACAGCTGAAGCTTGAAATCAGTCAAAAGACAAAAACAAGATGAATACTGAATGCCTTCCCTTGCTGCTACTACCTCCTTCTTATCCTTGCTGAGCATCCTCTTCCCAGACCCCACTCATTGATGATGTTTCTTCCTTGAGAAGATTCCCATTTCAAAATTACGCTGCCTTAGCTAGTTTCCCTGCTCTTGTACATAGTTGTTGACTTGGTCAACTGGATCTCGCTCATTTCTTTTCAGATATTTGACACAAAGGTGGCTTTATTTGTCCTCCTAATTCAATCCCTTTTCACACTGGGATATGCTTTATTGTCCTCCCTACTCTTTTATTTCAAAAATGGAGCAGTTATAATATTTCAAGTAGCAGTGGATAATTGGGAATATTAGAGTATGAAATGTTGTTATGAATGTTGGATATGAATATGTTTCTCCTGGAAGGTTGATATTGATGAACAAGGTGAAAGGATGATTCCTCCACCCGTTTCCTAGCTGAAATGCTAGAAACAACCTCCCCCTCTCAAACCCTCAAGCAGGAATGTGTAATTCCGGAGACTGAATGTGTTGTAGAGAGGGGCTGAATGTGGCACAAATTATTTATGATGTATGGAATCTCAAAGAAACCTTTCCATAGTAGGCACTCAAAGTCCCCCATTGGTAAGATTGGGATTTCTGCTTGGAAACACCCATGTTCTAAACAGCACTGTAGACTTAGCTAAACAACTGAAGCGTGCATAGAAATGTCATATGAAAATTCCAGATCTAAATATATCAAAAATAATAATCGAAATCATGCCTTATATTTCTTCCTTCATCTCCCTTATATGGTTTGCGAGCTTTCCATATCCCTGGCCCACCTCATAACTATGTTGCACATGTGGCCACTAGCCTCCATGAATATTTTGTTGTCTCTTCATGTTCTCCACCATCTCTACATTTAATTCCCACTCTCTCCATAATGTGTGCATTAGATGCACAAATTCCTCCACTATTTCATCATTAGTGCTCTATGATCTTACTTTTAATGCACCATGATCTCATTTTACTTCCTCCATGATCTCCACTCTTCCTTCATTTAAGAAGCTTCTCCACTACTCCATAATGCATATCTAACTCTAAATTATCCGCATACACACATCAAAAGTGGATTTTATTCATATATGGGGTTTATGGGTCCCTCCACCCTCTTATTTACTTAATTAATTAAGAAAAGTAAGAAATATAATATTCCAATTATCTGATTGAAAATTGGGAATATTATAACTGATATTATTAGGTAGCAGATATATTTCTAAAAGTTCCTAGGTTAATGTACACACATAGTATCATTGTCATTTCACAATATAATGGTCATCGTTATTTCATCATCTCATACTTTGAATCATGGTTCACATAAAGGATATGAATGAATATTAATGCATGTGTCATTTACAAGTTATTCCATTCAAGTCAAGTATTTGATGCTTGTTTAATATATTATGTCTACATGAACTGCTTGTTGTAATTAATTCAATACACATTAACTGTTATAATGATAAATATCAGGCCATCAAGAAGGCTTTAGGCTTTAATCCAATAAAATTGTCAATTCACCACAAATCTCATCAATTGTCTTCAAAAACATTGTTATCCTATGCATTAAGTCACATTTCCATGTTGGCAAGTTAATACAGGTTCATCACAATATTCACATCAAGAAAAAACAAGGAATTGTGTTAGATGAGGTAATTGATATTGCATTATGATTATTTATTACTGTACATTGGTCCAAAAATGAAATGAGAGATTTTTCAACAAGGCGCTAAATCAATCATTAGCTTAGTGCATGATATTGATACTCAAATGATGAACCATTTACAACCCTTGTCTTATGACGAGAAGAAATTTCACATATTGACAACTGTAAGAGGATACAATATTTCAATGTTTTGCAACTGCACAAAAGTCAAGTAAAAATATTTCAAACAGTTAAAGTCAACAACTTGTTTTTATGTGATTATTATTAAAATAGGTATCATTAAATTATTGTTCACTCATTTGTTGTAATTTCCAAACTTCTTGATCGTTGTAGCAAATCAAGTTGTGAGAATCCAGATTACACATTTCGCTCTCAATAAATTTCTTTATCATCAATTCACTTTCAATTTTATGTTACTGTCTATGTCAAAATGTCAAGTCAAATTATGTCATTTTTCTTACTATTACACTAGGACAGTTAACAAGATTTTATTCATCAAAAGGTCATTGTTTTAATAGGACAGTCAAGATCATTTCACTATTTTAAATTCTTACTAATGTTCCAAATTAAGGTCATGTCATTGTTTCACTAGGACAGTCACAAAGATATTGTCACAATTCTCAATGCACCATAGTGATTCAAATGTATTACAAGATTTTTGTCGTTTACATTATGCTAACCAACAAGGAGAATGAAAAATACAACATCCTAAGTACCAAGGTCTTCTAAATACACAGTCCTAATCCAAACAAAAAACACAAGAACCAATAATCATTACTGGAGATATTTCGCTGTCATGGCTTTGTTGTCCCTTACCTCGGGAATCTGAATCTTCCCTCAAATAGTCTACACACTTTAGAGATAAGATCAAGGAGACCGAAAATTTCAGATGATATGGTTGTTTATTAGACAGCTAGTACCCTTTTTATAGTTTTTTATTAGGCTTAGAGAGGGATTTTAAGTGTTATCTGTTGGAGGATATTTAAAAAATTTAGGCCATAGTGCATTAAAATATTCAAGTATATCTTTGTAAACTAAGTTAGGAGGACTAAAAATCTAGAAATAAGCATAGGCTTAGGTAGATTAGAATAGGAATTTTTTTATAAATTAGAGAAATGTTTTCTAAGTGAATTTTGGATGAGAATAAGAGTTTATATTGAGATTTAAATATCAAATATTCAGTATTTATTAATTAACTTATGTCTAAAGTAAGGAATTCATCAACTTAATTAATAAAGGAGGAGAGATAAGGGTTATTAATGTTCTGCAGGGTTTGAAGTAGGATATTCAAAATTTCTTCCTCCTCCATCCTGAAGATAAATTTTCCCCCACAAGCTGAGCCAAGAGTAGAGCTCCGATACCACTGTAACATTCCTTTTCAGGAATTTCTACAATATCTCCAATGAGGACGTTGTATAAGGAAAACCATGCAATTAAAGCTCAGAAAAGGACTTGGATCCTCTAACATATGCTATATTTATCTTAAATATGAAATGGAATCAGAAACAAATCATTCTAGCTACACTAAACAGATCTCCCCAGCTCACGTATGCTCAAAAACACCCCAATCCCACAACTTCATAAAATAGAACTACTGGAGACTACAACAGCGTAATTTTTATTATTAAATCTATAGAAAAATATGATTTCATACATATCTTGAGCTTTCATTAATCATGGAATCAGAAATGAAAGGTTTGACCTCTTTTACAAGCACATCGAAACACACCGGTAAGGGTTTCTGGAAAAATAGCAACATAAAATGTAGCACTACAGAAAATAATGTTGTACCCAAAAAATATGTATTATAAAATATTAAATGTAATCTGAAATAGAAAAATAATACATAAATTGGCCCAAGGCCTTCCTCAATAGATCTCCCGGAGTGAAATAGACACCTCCTCCTCTTAAACAAGCACAAAATAGGAATGTGTGACCCAGCTGCTGCTGCTACTGCAGAAATGACGCAGTTACTGGGAGTGACTGCACTGTATATGATGTAGAATGGTTCTCCTCAAGATAAATGATGGAAATTGAGCTCAGGACCTCCTCCTTAGATCTCCCAATCAGCTAGACCAAAGGTGAAGATGGAATTCCTGCATGAGAATTATTTGCACTAAACAGTGTTGTAACTCCAGCTAAATAGATGAAGCTTGAAATCAGTCAAAATACCAAAACAAGATGAATACTGAATGCCTTCCCTTTCAGTTATCTCCTCCTTCTTATCCTTGGTGAGCTTCCTCTTCTCAGACCCCACTCATTGATGATGTTTCTTCCTTGAGATAAGGGTTATTAATGTTTTGCAGGGTTTGAAGTAGGATATTCAAAATTTATTCCTCCTCCATGCTGAAGATAAATTTCCCCCACAAGCTGAGCCAAGAGTAGAGCTCTGATACCACTGTAATATTCATTTTCAGGAATTTCTGCAATATCTCCAATGAGCACGTTGTATAAGGAAAAAAATGCAATAAAAAACATAGAACAGGACTTGGATCCTCTAATATATTCTATATTTAGCTTAAATATGAAATGGCATCAGAAAAAAATCATTCTAGCTACACTAAACAGACCTCCCCAACTCATGTATGCTCAAAAACACCACAAGCCCACGACTTCATAAAATAGAACTACTGGAGACTACAAAAGCGCAATTTTTATTATGAAATATACATAAAAGGATGATTTCATACATATATATAGCTTTCATTAATCATGGAATTAGAAATGAAAGGTTTGACCTCTTTTGCAAGCACATCGGAACACCCCGATAAGGGTTTCTGGAAAAATAGCAACATAAAATGCAACACTACAGAAAATAATGTTGTACCCAAAAAATTTGTATTAGAAAATACTAAATGTAATATGAAATAGACAAATAATACAAAAAATTTCCCAAGGCCTTCCTCAATAGATATCCCGGAGTGAAATAGACACCTCCTCCTCTTAAACAAGCACAAAATAGGAATGTGTGACCCAGCTGCTGCTGCTGCTACTGCAGAAATGACGCAATTACTGGGAGTGACTACACTTTATATGATGTATAATGGTTCTCCTTAAGATAAAAAATGGAAATTGAGCTCATAACCTCCTCCTTAGATCTCCCAATCAGCTAGACCAAAGGTAAAGATGGAATTCCCGCATGAGAATTCTTTGCACTAAACAGTGCTGCAACTCCGGCTAAACAGCTGAAGCTTGAAATAAATCAAAAGACCAAAACAAGATGAATACTGAATTCCTTCCCTTGCTTCTATCTCCTCCTTCTTATCCTTGGTGAGCTTCCTCTTCCCAGACCCCACTCATTGATGATGTTTCTTCCTTGAGAAGATTCCCCTTTCAAAACTGCGCTACCCTAGCTAGTTTCCCTCCTCTCAACGCTATTGACTTGGTCAACTGGATCTAGCTCATTTATTTTCCCCTCTTTCACACCAAGGTGGCCTTATTTTTCCTCCTAATTCAATCCCTTTTCACACTTGGATCTTCTTTATTTCCCTCCCTACTCTTTTATTTCAAAAATGGAACAGTTATAATATTCTAAGTAGGAGTGGCTAATTGGGAATATTATAGTATGAAATGTTGTTCTGAATGTTGGATATGAATATGTTTCTCCTGGAAGGCTGATATTGATGAACAAGGTGAAAGGATGATTCCTCCACCCGTTTCCTAGCTGAAATGCTAGAAACAACCTCCCCCTCTCAAACCCTCAAGCAGGAATGTGTAATTCCTGAGACTGAATGTGTTGTAGAGAGGGGCTGAATGTGACACAAATTCTTTATGATGTATGGAATCTCAAAGAAACCTTTCCATAGTAGGCACTCGAAGTCCCCCATTGGTAAGGTTGGGATTTCTGCTCAGAAACACCCATGTTCTAAACAACACTGTAGACTTAGCTAAACAGCTGAAGTGTGCATAGAAATGTCATATGAAAATTCCAGATCTAAATAGATCAAAAATAATAATCTAAATCATGCCTTATATTTCTTCCTTCATCTCCCTTATATGGTTTGCGAGCTTCCCATATCCCTGGACCACCTCATAACTGTGTTGCACATGTGGCCACTAGCCTCCATGAAGATTGTGTTGTCTCTTCATGTTCTCCACCATCTCTGCATTTAATTCCCACTCTCTACATAATGTGTGCATTAGATGCACAACTTCCTCCACTATTTCATCATTAATGCTATATGATCTAACTTTTAATGCAACATGATCTCATTTTACTTCCTCCATGATCTCCACTCTTCCTTCATTTAAGAAGCTTCTCCACTACTCCATAATGCATATCTAACTCTAAATTATCCGCATACACACATAAAAAGTGGATTTTATTCATATATGGGGTTTATGGGTCCCTCCACCCTCTTATTTACTTAATTAATTAAGAAAAGTAAGAACTGTAATATTCCAATTATCTGATGGAAAATTGGGAATATTACAACTGATATTATTAGGTAGTAGATATATTTCTAAAATTTCCTAGGTTACTGTACACACATAGTATCATTTTCAATTCACAATATAATGGTCATCGTTATTTCATCACCTCATATGTTGAATCATGGTTCACATAAAGGTTATGAACGAATAACTTGTTAGATGAGGTAATTGATATTGCATTACGATTATTTATTACTGTACATTGGTCCAAAACTGAAATGAGAGATTTTTCAACAAGGCGCTAAATCAATCATTAGCTTAGTGCATGATATTGATACTCAAATGATGAACCATTTACAACCCTTGTCTTATGACGAGAAGAAATTTCACATATTGACAACTGTAAGAGGATACAATGTTTCAATGTTTTGCAACTACACAAAAGTCAAGTAAAAATATTTCAAACAGTTAAAGTCAACAACTTGTTCTTATGTGATTATTATTAAAATAGGTATCATTAAATTATTGTTCACTCATTTGTTGTAATTTCCAAACTTCTTGATCATTGTAGCAAATCAAGTTGGGAAAATCCAGATTACACATTGTGCTCTCAATAAATTTCTTTATCATCAATTCACTTTCAATTTTATGTTACTGTCTATGTCAAAATGTCAAGTCAAATTATGTTATTTTTCTTACTATTACACTAGGACAGTCAACAAGATTTTATTCATCAAAAGGTCATTGTTTTAATAGGACATTCAAGATCATTTCACTATTTTAAATTCATACTAATGTTCCAAATTAAGGTCATGTCATTGTTTCACTAGGACAGTCACAAATATATTGTCACAATTCTCAATGCACCATAGTGATTCAAATGTATTACAAGATTTTTGTCGTATACATTATACTAACCAACAAGGAGAATGAAAAATACAACATCCTAAGTACCAAGGTCTTCTCAATACACAGTCCTAATTCAAACCAAAAACACAAGAACCAATAATCCTTTCCTGAGATATTTCACTGTCATGGCTTTGTTGTCCCTTACCTCAGGAATCTGAATCTTCCCTCAAATAGTCTACACACTTTTGAGATAAGATCAAGCAGACCGAAAATTTTAGTTGATATGGTTGTTTATTAGACTAGTACCCTTTTTATAGTGTTTTATTATGCTTAGAGAGGGATTTTAAGTGTTATGTGTTGGAGGATATTTAAGAAATTTAGGCCATAGTGCATTAAAATATTCAAGTATATCTTTGTAAACTAAGTTAGGAGGACCGAAAATCTAGACATAAGCTTAGGCTTAGGTAGATTAGAATAGGAATGTTTTTATAAATTAGAGAAAAGTTTTCTAAGTGAATTTTGGATGAGAATAAGAGTTTATATAGAGAGTTAACTATCAAATATTCAGTATTTATTAATTAACTTATGTCTAAAGTAAGGAATTCATCAGCTTAATTAATTAAGGAGGAGAGATAAGGGTTATTAATGTTCTACAGGGTTTGAAGTATGATATTGAAAATGTCTTCCTCCTCCATGCTGAAGATAAATTTCCCCCACAAGATGAGCCAAGAGTAGAGCTCTGATACCACTGTAATATTCCTTTTCAAGAATTTCTGCAATATCTCCAATGAGGACATTGTATAAGGAAAACCATGAAATAAAAATGCATAACAGGACTCGGATCCTCTAATATATGCTATATGTAGCTTAAATATGAAATGGAATCAGAAAAAAATCATTATAGCTACACTAAACAGATCTCCTTAGCTCATGTATGCTCAAAAACACCCCAAGCCCACAACTTCATAAAAAAGAACTACTGGAGACTGCAACAGCATAATTTTTATTATGAAATCTACAGAAAAATATGATTTCATAAATATCTATAGCTTTAATTAATCATGGAATCATAAATGAAAGGTTTGACCTCTTTTACAAGCACATCAAAACACACCAGTAAGGGTTTCTGGAAAAATATCAACATAAAATGCAGCACTGCAGAATATAATGTTGTACCCAACAACTCTTTATTATAAAATACTAAATGTAATCTGAAATAGACAAATAATACAGAAATTTGCCCAAGGCCTTCCTCAATAGATCTCCCGGAATGAAATAGACACCTCCTCCTCTTAAACAAGCACAAAATAGGAATGTGTGACCCAACTACTGCTGCTACTGCAGAAATGACGCAGTTACTGGGAGTGACTGCACTGTATATGATGTAGAATTGTTCTCCTCAAGATAAATTATGGAAATTGAGCTCAGGACCTCCTCCTTAGATCTCCCTTTCAGCTAGACCAAAGGTGAAGATGGAATTCCCACATGAGAATTCTTTGCACTAACAGTGCTGCAACTCTAGCTAAATAGCTGAAGCTTCAAATCAGTCAAGAGACCAAAAAAATATGAATACTGAATGCCTTCCCTTTCTGTTATCTCCTCCTTCTTATCCTTATTGAGCTTCCTCTTCCCAGACCCCACTCAATGATGATGTTTCTTCCTTGAGATAAGGGTTATTAATGTTCTGCAGGGTTTGAAGCAGGATATTCGAAATTTCTTCCTCCTCCATGCTGAAGATAAATTTCCCCCACAAGCTGAGCCAAGAGTAGAGTTTCGATACCACTGTAATATTCCTCTTCAGGAATTTCTGCAATATCTCCAATGAGAACGTTGTATAAGGAAAACCATGCAATAAAAACGTATAACAGGACTTGGATCCTCTAATATATGCTATATTTATCTTAAATATCAAATGACATCAGAAACAAATAATTCTAGCTACACTAAACGGATCTCCCCGGCTCGTGTATGCTCAAAAACACCCCAAGCCCATGACTTCATAAAATAGAACTACTGGAGACTGCAACAGCGCAATTTTTATTATGAAATCTACAGAAAAATATGATTTCATACATATCTGGAGCTTTCATTAATCATGGAATTAGAAATGAAAGGTTAGACCTCTTTTACAAGCACATCGAAACACCCCAATAAGGGTTTCTGGCAAAATAGCAACATAAAATGTAGCACTGCGGAAAATAACATTGTACCCAAAAAATTTGTATTAGAAAATACTCAATGTAATCTGAAATAGACAAATAATACAGAAATTTTCCCAAGGCCTTCCTCAATAGATCTCCTGGAGTGAAATAGACACCTCCTCCTCTTAAACAAGCACAAAATAGGAATGTGTGACCTAGCTGCTGCTGCTACTGCAGAAATGACACAATTAATGGGAGTGACTGCACTGTATATGATGTAGAATGGTTCTCTTGAGGATAAATGAAGGAAATTGAGCTCATAACCTCCTCCTTAGATCTCCCAATCAGCTAGACCAAAGGTGAAGATGGAATTCCCGCATGAGAATTCTTTGCACTAAACAGTGCTGCAACTCCGGCTAAACAACTGAAGCTTGAAATCAGTCAAAATACCAAAACAAGATGAATACTGAATGCCTTCCCTTTCTTCTATCTCCTCCTTCTTATCCTTGGTGAGCTTCCACTTCCCAGACCCCACTCATTGATGATGTTTCTTCCTTGAGAAGATTCCCCTTTCAAAACTACGCTACCTTAGCTAGTTTCCCTCCTCTTGTACAACGTTGTTGACTTGGTCAAATGGATCTAGCTCATTGATTTGCCCCTCTTTAACACCAAGGACGCCTTATTTTTCCTCCTAATTCAATCTCTTTTCACACTGGGATATGCTTTATTGTCCTCCCTACTCTTTTATTTCAAAAATGGAGTAGTTATAATATTCCAAGTAGTAGTGGCTAATTGGGAAGATTATAGTATGAAATGTTGTTCTAAATGTTGGATATGAATATGTTGCTCCTAGAAGGTTGATATTGATGAACAAGGTGAAAGGATTATTCCTCCACCCGTTTCCTAGCTGAAATGCTAGAAACAACCTCCCCCTCTCAAACCCTCAAGCAGGAATGTGTAGTTATTGAGACTGTATGTGTTGTAGAGAGGGGCTTAATGTGGCAAAAATTCTTTATGATTTATGGAATGTCAAAGAAACCTTTCCATAGTAGGCACTCTAAGTCCCCCATTGGTAAGATTGGGATTTCTGCTCGGAAACACCCATGTTATAAACAACACTGTAGACTTCGCTAAACAGCTGAAGTGTGCATAGAAATGTCATATGAAAATTCTTGATCTAAATAGATCAAAACTAATAATCTAAAGCATGCCTTATATTTCTTCCTTCATCTCCCTTATATGGTTTGCGAGCTTTCCATATCCCTGGCCCACCTCATAACTGTGTTGCACATGTGGCCACTAGCCTCCATGAAGATTGTGTTGTCTCTTCATGTTCTCCACCATCTCTGCATTTAATTCCCACTCTCTCCATAATGTGTGCATTAGATGCACAACTTCCTCCACTATTTCATCATTAATGCTATATGATCTTACTTTTAATGCACCATGATCTCATTTTACTTCCTCCATGATCTCCACTCTTCCTTCATTTAAGAAGCTTCTCCACTACTCCATAATGCATATCTAACTCTAAATTATCCGCATACACATCAAGAGTAGATTTTATTCATCTATAGAGTTTTAGGTCCCTCCACCCTCTTATTTACTTAATTAATTAAGAAAATACAGCCCTTAATATTCAATTATCGATGGAAAATTGGGAATATTACAACCCAGTAAATGGAATATGTTCTAGGGATTCCTAGGTTACGCACATAGTATATTTTGTCGATTCACGATATAATGGTCATCGTTATTTCATCCATCTCATATGTTAGTCTATGGATTTATAAAGGATATGAATGAATAACTTGTTAGATGAGGTAATTGATATTGCATTACGATTATTTATTCTTGTACATTGGTCGGCGAAATGAGAGATTTTTCAACAAGGCGCTAAATCAATCATTAGCTTAGTGCATGATATTGATACTCAAATGATGAACCATTTACAACCCTTGTCTTATGACGAGAAGAAATTTCACATATTGACAACTGTAAGAGGATACAATGTTTCAATGTTTTGCAACTGCACAAAATTCAAGTAAAAATATTTCAAATAGTTAAAGTCAACAACTTGTTCTTATGTGATTATTATTAAAATAGGGATCATTAAATTATTGTTCACTCATTTGTTGTAATTTCCAAACTTCTTGATCGTTGTAGCAAATCAGGTTGTGAAAATCTAGACTACACATTGTGCTCTCAATAAATTTCTTTATCATCAATTCACTTTCAATTTTATGTTACTGTCTATGTCAAAATGTCAAGTCAAATTATGTCATTTTTCTTACTATTACACTAGGACAGTTAACAAGATTTTATTCATCAAAAGGTCATTGTTTTAATAGGACATTCAAGATCATTTCACTATTTTAAATCCATACTAATGTTCCAAATTAAGGTCATGTCATTGTTTCACTAGGACAGTCACAAAGATATTGTCACAATTCTTAATGCACCATAGTGATTCAAATGTATTACAAGATTTTTGTCTTTTAAATTATGCTAACCAACAAGGAGAATGAAAAATACAACATCCTAAGTACCAAGGTCTTCTCAATACACAGTCCTAATCCAAAAAAAAACACAAGAACCAATAATCCTTACCCGAGATATTTCACTGTCATGGCTTTGTTGTCCCTTACCTCAGGAATCTGAATCTTCCCTAAAATAATCTACACACTTTAGAGATAAGATCAAGGAGACCGAAAATTTCAAATGATATGGTTGTTTATTAGACTAATACCCTTTTTATAGTGTTTTATTAGGCTTATAGATGGATTTTAAGTGTTATCTATTGGAGGATATTTAAGAAATTTAGGCCATAGTGCATTAAAATATTCAAGTATATCTTTGTAAACTAAGTTAGGAGGACCGAAAATCTAGAAATAAGCATAGGCTTAGGTAGATTAGAATAGGAATGTTTTTATAAATTAGAGAAATGTTTTCTAAGTGAATGTTGGATGAGAATAAGAGTTTATATTGAGAGTTAAATATCAAATATTCAGTATTTATTAATTAACTTATGTCTAAAGTAAGCAATTCATCAGCTTAATTAATTAAGGAGGAGAGATAAGGGTTATTAATGTTCTGCAGGGTTTGAAGTAGGATATTAAAAATTTATTCCTCCTCCATCCTGAAGATAAATTTTCCCCAACAAGATGAGCCAAGAGTAGAGCTCCGATACCACTGTAACATTCCTTTTCAGGAATTTTTGCAATATCTCCAATGAGTACGTTGTATAAGGAAAACCATGCAATTAAAGCTCATAAAAGGACTTGGATCCTCTAATACATGCTATATTTAGCTTAAATATGAAATAGCATCAAAAACAAATCATTCTAGCTACACTAAATAGATCTCCCCAGCTCATGTATGCTCAAAAACACCCCAAGCCCACAACTTCATAAAATAGAACTACTGGAGACTGCAACAGCGTAATTTTTATTATGAAATCTACAGAAAAATATGATTTCATACATATCTTTAGCTTTCATTAATCATGGAATCATAAATGAAAGGTTTGACCTCTTTTACAAGCACATTGGAACACCCCAGTAAGGGTTTCTAGCAAAATAACAACATAAAATGCAGCATTGTAGAAAATAACGTTGTACCCAACAAATTTGTATTAGATAATACTAAATGTAATCTGAAATAGACAAATAATATATAAATTGGCCCAAGGCCTTCCTCAATATATCTCCTGGAGTGAAATAGACACCTCCTCCTCTTAAACAAGCACAAAATAGGAATGTGTGACCCAGCTGCTACTACTACTGCAAAAATGATGCAGTTACTGGGAGTGACTACACTGTATATGATGTAGAATTATTCTCCTAAAGATAAATGATGTAAATTGAGCTCAGTTTCTCCTTCTTAGATCTCCCAATCAGCTAGACCAAAGGTGAAGATGGAATTCTCGCATGAGAATTCTTTGCACTAAACAGTGCTGCAACTCCAGCTAAACAGCTGAAGCTTGAAATTAGTCAAAAGACCAAAACAAGATGAATATTGAATGCCTTCCCTTTCTGCTATCTCCTCCTTCTTATCCTTGGTGAGCTTCCTCTTCCCAGACCCCACTCATTAATGATGTTTCTTCCTTGAGATAAGGGTTATTAATGTTCTGCAGGGTTTGAAGTAGGATATTCAAAATTTATTCCTCCTCCATGCTGAAGATAAATTCCCCCCACAAGCTGAGCCAAGAGTAGAGCTCTGATACCACTGTAATATTCCTTTTTAGGAATTTCTGCAATATCTCCAATGAGGACGTTGTATAAGGAAAACCATGCAATAAAAATGTATAACAGGACTTGGATCCTCTAATATATGCTATATGTAGCTCAAATATAAAATTTCATCAGAAACAAAACATTCTAGCTACATTAAACAGATCTCCCCAGCTCATGTATGCTCAAAAACACCCCAAGCCCACAACTTCATAAAATAGAACTACTAGAGACTACAACAGCGTAATTTTTATTATGAAATCTATAGAAAAATATGATTTCATACATATCTGGAGCTTTCATTAATCATGGAATCATAAATGAAAGGTTTGACCTCTTTTACAAGCACATCAGAACACCCCAATAAGGGTTTCCGGCAAAATAGCAACATAAAATGCAGCACTGCAGAAAATAATGTTGTACCCAACAAATTTTTATTATAAAATACTAAATGTAATCTGAAATAGAAAAATAATACAGAAATTGGCCCAAGGCCTTCCTCAATAGATCTCCCAGAGTGAAATAGACACCTCCTCCTCTTAAACAAGCACAAAATAGGAATGTGTGACCCAGCTGCTGCTGCTACTGTAGAAATGACGCAGTTACTGGGAGTGACTACACTGTATATGATGTAGAATGGTTCTGCTGAAGATAAATGATGGAAATTGAGCTTAGGACCTCCTCCTTAGATCTTTCAATCAGCTATACCAAAGGTGAAGATGGAATTCTCGCATGAGAATTCTTTGCACTAAACAGTGCTGCAACTCCGGCTAAACAGCTGAAGCTTGAAATCAGTCAAAAGACCAAAACAAGATGAATATTGAATGCCTTCCCTTGCTTCTATCTCATCCTTCTTATCCTTGGTGAGCTTCCTCTTCCCAGACCCCACTCATTGATGATGTTTCTTCCTTGAGAAGATTCCCCTTTCAAAAATGCGCTGCCCTAGCTAGTTTCCCTCCTCTTGTACAACGTTGTTGACTTGGTCAACTAGATCTAGCTCATTTATTTGCCCCTCTTTCACACCAAGGTGGCCTTATTTGTCCTCCTAATTCAATCCCTTTTCACACTGGGATATGCTTTATTGTCCTCCCTACTCTTTTATTTCAAAAATGGAGCAGTTATAATATTCCAAGTAGCAGTGGCTAATTGGGAATATTACAGTATGAAATGTTGTTCTGAATGTTGGATATGAATATGTTGCTCCTAGAAGGCTGATATTGATGAACAAGGTGAAAGGATGATTCCTCCACTCGTTTCCTAGTTTAGATGCTAGAAACAACCTCCCGCTCTCAAACCCTCAAGCAAGAATGTGTAATTCCTGAGAGTGAATGTGTTGTAGAGAGGGGCTAAATCTGGCACAAATTCTTTATGATGTATGGAATCTCAAAGAAACCTTTCCATAGTAGGCACTCGAAGTCCCCCATTGGTAAGGTTGGGATTTCCGCTTGGAAACACCCATGTTCTAAACAACACTATAGACTTAGCTAAACAATTGAAGCGTGCATAGAAATGTCATATGAAAATTCCAGATCTAAATAGATCAAAAATAATAATCTAAAGCATGCCTTATATTTCTTCCTTCATCTCCCTTATATGGTTTATGAGCTTTCCATATCGCTTGCCCACCTCATAACTGTGTTGCACATGTGGCCACTATCCTCCATGAAGATTGTGTTGTCTCTTCATGTTCTCCACCATCTCTACATTTAATTCCCACTCTCTCCATAATGTGTGGATTAGATGCACAACTTCCTCCACTATTTCATCATTAATGCTATATGATCTTACTTTTAATGCACCATGATCTCATTTTACTTCCTCCATGATCTCCACTCTTCCTTCATTTAAGAAGCTTCTCCACTACTCCATAATGCATATCTAACTCTAAATTATCCGCATACACACATCAAAAGTGGATTTTATTCATATATGGGGTTTATGGGTCCCTCCACCCTCTTATTTACTTAATTAATTAAGAAAAGTAAGAACTCTAATATTCCAATTATCTGATGGAAAATTGGGAATATTACAATTGATATTATTCGGCAGAAAATATATTTCTAAAAGTTCCTAGGTTATTGTACACACATAGTATCATTGTCAATTCACAATATAATGGTCATCGTTATTTCATCATCTCATATGTTGAATCATGGTTCACATAAAGGGTATGAATGAATATTAATGCATGTGTCATTTACAAGTTATTCCATTCAAGTCAAGTATCTGATGCTTGTTTAATATATTATGTCTTCATGAACTGCTTGTTGCAATCAATTCAATATACATTAACTGTTATAATGATAAATATCAGGCCATCAAGAAAGCTTTAGGCTTTAATCCAATAAAATTGTCAATTCACCACATATCTCATCAATTGTCTTCAAAACCATTGTTATCCTATGCATTAAGTCACATTTCCATGTTGGCAAGTTAATAAAGGTTCATTACAATATTCACATCAAGACAAAACAAGGAATTGTGTTAGATGAGGTAATTGATATTGCATTACGATTATTTATTACTATACATTGGTCCAAAACTGAAATGAGATATTTTTCAACAAGGCGCTAAATCAATCATTAGCTCAGTGCATGGTATTGATACTCAAATAATGAACCATTTACAACCCTTGTCTTATAACGAGAAGAAATTTCACATATTGACAACTGTAAGAGGATACAATGTTTCAATTTTTTGCAACTGCACAAAAGTGAAGTAAAAATATTTCAAACAGTTAAAGTCAACAACTTGTTCTTATGTGATTATTATTTAAATAGGTATCATTAAATTATTGTTCACTCATTTGTTGTAATTTCCAAACTTCTTGATCGTTGTAGCAAATCAGGTTGTGAAAATCCAGATTACACATTGTGCTCTCAATAAATTTCTTTATCATCAATTCAATTTCTTTATCTTCTCCCCCTTGGACTTGCTACATGTGTCTTGAAGTTGTCATTTTTTCCATATTTTCTATTTTTCAATGGTAGACCTATGCCACACACTGCTACATAGACTCCCCCTGTTCAGTATTCAAGGATTCGACTTGCCAGATCTTTTAGAATGGTGTGTGACCTAATGGATCATCTTGATTCATGTCATCATGTGAAGCAACTTCTAATTCCTCATGACATTTTACTTTTACGAATCATGACAGCATAACTGTTGAGACCTTATTTGCTTGATCTTCTTCTTGTGCCTACAATATCGAGCCATAGGCCCATAGTTATGACACGAAGCATTCAATGTTGTACATCGGTGATTCTATCTAATATCTACAATCACGTTATATATGGCCATAGTTATGGAATTTGATAAATTCAATGTTTGGCCCGTTTGGCATGTATTCTCAGCTTACAAAATCATTGTAGAACTTGTCTTGTGATTCTGCAAACTTGCCTTTAGGATTTTGTGGATGATAATGGTACATATCAAATACTTCGCTATCCCTAGCCATATGTCCATAGTTAGTACATAAAAATAATTAACCATTAAATGAATGTGTATACCTGGATGGTTCATTCAGAAGCGGTGATATTTGATAATTGTACTTGTAAACAACTTTAAAATCCATGCCCATATGTCCAAAGGTAATCCATGAAAAATAATAATCATTAAATGGACGAATATACCTAGATGATTCTATATACTCATTCTTCTTTGAAGGCAGTGTCACAGTATTTTGTTGTCCTTTGTCGATAGTTTGTTTGGCATTCTTCTTTAGAGATGCAATGTTCTTCTTCTTTGATTTTTTACTTTGATTGGTATTTTCTTCATTCTTACCTAATGAAGCTTTAGATTTTGTTCCTTCATCGAAAGGCACATTACCTACTTCTTTTGTCTCCAATTTCAATAGTGCCAATTCTTTATCTTTCCTTTCCATTACCTACATTTGTTCCTTGAACTTGTTTATTTCATCAAAGGTTGCGTCAAGATATTCTTGATTTTCAGAAAGGTCTTCTTGAATCGAATTTTCAAAAATTTTGTTCTTATTTTTCCTTCTTCTATTTGTAGAGTGACCTTTTATGCTTCTCCACTGAGAACTTGTATCTATTCTTTTTTCCTTTTATTTTCCTTCATGAACATTTATATTTTCGCAATAACTATATCCAATACTTTTTTCTTTTGATCAACTTCAATTTCATGCCTCTGAATAGATTCCTTTAATTGGCTTTCCAGGTATTTATTTTCAAATTTCTCTTCCTGTACTTGTTTCTTAAGCCTTTTAATGATTTTTTCAGATTCTTCATTCTTCTCATTGAGTATTTTGGCACATCCTATTTCTATTTCCAATTTTTCTTCCAAAAATTTTTCCCTTTCACTCTTGAGTTCATTTATTACTCTGACCACTTCATTTTAAAATTTTATCTCACTCATTTCCTCAAATTATTTACTATAATCAATGGTTTTATTCCTTGATACTAGGATTCACATGATTATCAACATCTATACCTTGACCTGCATACTTTTTTTATTATATATTGTGAAGCCTTTCCCAAACAATTTTGGTTATTGAGCATTGACCAACTTTTACGAGATCTGGAAAAATAAAAAAGGGTATTCATAGCTTTTGTATTTTTCCTTTTAGCTTCATTGGTAGATGTGCCTCTAGACACAATAAATTTATATACATCATGAGCTTCTAGATGGACTACCATTCTAGATTCCCATATCCAATAATTATCTTCATCGAATTCAGGAGTTATTGCACAATACTAATTTTCTTCAGATGTTACAACACCTAAAACTTCCTTTGAATGATTGGTGGCTTTATTCTTTGATTTTCCCATCTCTCTAATCTGATATATGTCTTCCAAAAACTAAGTTGTTACTGAAGGAACCAAGCTCTGATACCAATTTTGGGAAATACTAAGAGGTGGAGTGAATTAGTATTTCTTAGCAATTAGCACTTTTAATTTTTTTTCATAGCATTAGTTAATATTTAGTTATTAATATTATTGTTATCTCCTGATAATCATAAACATATAACAAAAGTAGATAACACCATACAACAATGCAGAAAGATAAATTAGTGGACACAAAAATTTTAGGTGGAAAACTCCCTATTGGTCAAAAACCACCAAACACGTCTTTAGTAATTGTCTTCTACCTGTTAAAATAAAATTTATTACATCAAGGTCTCAGGTACAACAAAGGGAGGCTTCAACCCCATAATTCATAAGCTACAACCTATAGGACTCTACTACACCCTAATAACCCACTGCAACTTGAACGATGCCTCAACACCCTATATGTCAGTCCACAACCTAACGAGTGCCCCAACACTCTATTTTCAAATTGTTATTGGAAGGATGCTTCGTCACCCTATATTTTATCAGCCCTAAATGAAAGGACACCACAACACCCAATGCAAGATACAACCTACCCTAACACCACCCTTCCACCTTGAAGTGTTATCAAGCCACAAACTGAAGGTAACTCCAAGCACCCTTAAGAGACGGTGGACCAAGTTTCACAATTTTCAGACTGCATCCCCCTATGCTTTGAATCAATTGAAGAATGTTGTAAAGAAGATACTACTATACCCTCTCAAATCCTGGTATCTAATGAAAATTGTACAATACTGATATGCCCAAACTTTTCACTGAACAATATTTTACGTCACACTCACTTCTTAAACACACATCACTATCACTACTCAACTACACATCAATGTCACTGCACAACTACACATCACTGTCAATGCACAACTGCATTTCTCATCATCAAGAGCTCACAATTATGGCTACCAATATCACTACAATGAACACCATGTGTTTTTGCGGATGATGAACACAAATTTCTAATAATGGCATACTCCAAGATGCATTAGATCATCCCTATGACCTGCTACCAATGCTCTCAAGAACTTCCCACTAAGAGCTACTAGCTTATGTATTTTCACTTTTGATCACTAGTCATATCCTGCTATCCATATTTACATCAATAATTTAATACACAATATGATATTATCCTCAATTATCTGTTACCCTGTAAGATCGCAATTATGTCATTTACTATAAGACATCCTAGGTTATTGTATTCATAGGTCCATGTCATTTATAAGTACAATCTATAAGTCAAGGTCTTATTTTCAAGTCACTATGTCAAATCTAGGATCTTAGTTATCAATGTTATATATGTAATTTTCTATATTAAAACAATGGACCCTTAATCAAGTTTGAGGATATGTGGGACACGATGACCACTACAATGTATTCATGAACTCATTTTTATCACTGATATTATTAGCCAAGAGAGATATTGCTCAAATTTCCTAGGTTACTATAGATACATAGCATCATTGTTAGTTCACAATATACATGGTCATGTTTATTTCATCATCTTATATGTTGAGTCATGGTTCACATAAAGTATATCAATGAATATTAATTCATGTGTCATTTCTGAGTTATACCAGTCAATTCAAGTCTGTGCTACTTCTTTACTAGATTATATCTTACTAAAATTCTTGTTGTAATTAAGTCAATATACAGTCACTATACTAATGCTAAACATGAGGTCATCAAGGAGGATTTAGGCTTAATCCAATAAAATTTTCTAGTCACCACATATCTCATCAATTTTATTCAACAATATCGTTTTCATGTGCATTAAATCACATTTCCATGTTCGTAAGTTAATCAAGGTTCATGAAAATATTCATATTAAGTCAAAACACGGCATTATGTCAGACAAGGTAAGTGTTATCACATAGCGATTATTTGCTACTATACATTGGTTCATAACTACAATTAGAGGTTTTTAAACAAGGTGATAAATAAATCATTGGCTTAATGCATGATATTGATACTCAAACGGTGAACCACTTACAACCATTGTCTTATGATGAGAAGAACTATCATATATTGACAATTGTAAGAGGATACAATGTTTCATTTTTTTTTAAGTAAACAGAATTCAAATAAAAATATTTCTAATAGTTAAATTCAATAAAGAGGACACAAGGAGCTACAAGTATTTGTAGACTCAGAAATTCTGATAAAAAAATATATACTCGAAAGGACAGTTCAATGATGTTGGGCTAAACAAAAATCTGCAAAGGCTAAGATATATCCTTCAAGAATTCACCTCCTTCAAATGCTTTCACATACTAAGAGATTCAAACAAAGAAGCTGACACTTATGCCAACAAAGGTTGTCTTCTGGTTCAAGGAGAGCTCAGTATAAATGATGGAATACCTGTTCAAATTTGCATACCATAATTGTAATTCAGAATGTAATAGGGATTTGCCAGCAGTTTGTACTAAAGGTTGCACAGGCCTTGACCCAACCTGATCTTCATTATCAATAAAATCACATAACCGTCCGAGTTAAAAAAAAAATAGGTATCATTAAATTAATTTTCACACATTAGGTTGTAATTTCCAAACTTCTTGATTGTTGAAGTTAATCAAGTTGTCGAAATCTAGATTACATAATGTGCTCTCAAGACATTGTTATATAATCAGTTCACTTTCAAGTTACTATAATTGTCTATGTCAAAATTTCAAGCCAAATTATGTTATTGTTCTTATTGTTACACTAGGATAGTCAACAAGAGTTTAGTCATCAAAATCTCATTGTTTTATTAGGATAGGAAAGATCATTTCACTATTTTAAAGTCATATCAATGTTACCAATTAAGGTCATGTCATCTTTCCATTATGATGGTCACAGAGATATTTTCACAATTCTCAATGCATCACAATGATGCAAATGTATCTCAAAAAAAATTTCATATACACTATGCTAACCAACAAGGAGAATGAAAAATACAACAACTTCCTAAGTGCCAAGGTCTTGTCAATGCACAATCCTAATCCAAACAAAACACACAAGAACCAATAATCCTTACTTGAGAGATTCTGTGGCCCTAGCTTTTTTGTCTCTTGCCTCAAGAATCTGTATCTTCCCTCAAGTACTCCGCACACTTTAGAGATTATATATCAAGCTTACCAAAAAAATTAGATGATATGTTTGTGTATTGAGAATGTTATACTTTTATATTAGAATATGTCCCTTTTTATAATGGTTTTTTAGGATTAGAGAGGGCTTCTAAGTGTTATACGTTGGAGGAGCTTCATGAAATTTAGGCCATATTACATTAAAATATTCAATTATATATTTGTAAACTAAGTTAGGAGGACCACAACTATAGACTTAAGATTAGGCTTAAGTATATTAGTATAATAATGTTTTTATAAATTAGAGATGGGATTTCTAAGTGAACGTTACATGAGAATAGGAGTTTACTTTGAGATTTGACTACAAAATTTTCAGAATTTATTAATTAACTTATTTCTAAAGTAAGGAAGTCGTTAGATTTATGGAGGAGAGATAAGGGTTATTTATTAATGAAGGGCTCTTCTTGTGAGCACGAAATTTTTTGATATCCATCCTTAAATCGTCTCTCCATGAGAGATGATGTCGAACCCTTAGAATTTATTTTTATACCCATATCCAATCAAATATGCCAAGTCACCACCCCTTGGGGTTTAGCCCAGAAACTGGAGTTTTACCTTCAAACTCAATTATCTCTCAAACAACGAGGAACCACATGGCATACCACATACCATTGGAAATATCACAACAAGGATAATCCAATTATGTGGATCTCCAAGCCAAAGTTAATGTTTTGACCTTTTAAAAACCCTCTAAAAATTTGAGGTACATCCTTAGTCGAGGGAAACCAAACCCTTGGACTTTGGCTTTCAACCATCCAATAGTGTATTTATGAACTTAATGTAATTCGACAACTACTAAGAGGCATTCATTATCCATTTGACATCAATGACTGGTGTTTTTAGTCAAATTCAAACTGAGTTAACTCCATGGGTTGAGATTAATGACAATGCCATCCAACACCTATTACCAGGATAAATGGGGAAGTTGAGTTAATCTACATGATGAATCAATATTTCTTGAAAGACTAGACCCTGTGCATAAAGCTAGACCTGAATAGAAAAGTTGGGATACTTCCAATGAATCACCAAGTGTTGTCATTGCTACAAGGCCCTCCAAATTTCGGTCTATATTCAAATTTTAGAGCCTCCCTTTGATCACATGAACTATTGTTTCTAGTCATTAGACTCGTAAGTTTTTAAGTCCCTTTTTGAAGGAATTCCAAGTGTCTTCTTTTGTTAAGGGAAGTGTCGCTCTTTGTGAAAGACAATTATGGCACATATTTAAGAGGTAACTCTAGTCCCTTGTTTTGCATTAATTTCTTCTATCCATCATAGGGACATGCAATGGTCTCGTTCTCAAGGTATCATGCACTTTCTTGTTGCATTTGACACTTTCCTCAAAAGGTGCATCTTAAGTATCACACTTGGAGGTAAGTGTTGTTTTGTTGTGGTTTAAATGGATGGATGTTTATTTTGGGTGTTTATTATTTCATTGTCATGTGTTTGGTTGTTTATGAGTGTGTGATCATGTTCAAGTTGTTAGTCATCAGTATTTTTCACCTGTTGATGATGACTAGTTTCTTAAGCCAAGTTTTCTAGAAGCTGATCTCCAATTTGTCAAATCTGTCATCTAGAAAACACCCCTAAACAATTTTTGTCCTCCTACCTTTTTCGGTCAGCCTATGATGAGAAAAAACCTAGCTGTCAAGTCCTATCTAGTTTCAGTCATATAATCATGTCCATGAGTTGTCATAGCTAAAGGTTATCTGTTGTCATTTACCCTCATTCCCAAGTCATTCATTATCCAACTATTGATAAAATGTCGGCCACCCTATCTCTGGTCATATGTCATTTTGAGATCTAATCATACCAAAGAAAATACTCAAAATCTGTCAAGATCACCCCTAAGTTAGGTAGTGGCACTTTAGGGAATCCCTTCCTTAGCAAAAACATCCTGAGCCAAAAGCCTTTGTTCATTACCATCCAACCTTGAATTAGCACTTAATCTGCAAAAAAAAATCTTGATACATCCATAGGTCACGCCACTAAGATGTCTTTTTGTCTCAGTCCGGAAGAAATTCTACAAAGATCCAAAGGAGAAGAAGATAAGTATGTTCACTGTCTAAATAACATGCTTAAGGTCAAGCAAAATTTCCATCAAACCCCAAGGAAGCTCTTCAGAGTTCAAAGTCATTTGTCTGTTACATCTTTGCAGGGGTGTGATTGCATAAATGATCCATGTGTAAAGGAGCAAAAGAACAAGGTCAAAAGAGGTCCCGCATGGTGAACTAGCTTGTCCTCAGTAAAAAAAAGTGAAATACAGTGAGTGAAGAGCTACTAATGGGTGTGGTCTAAAAAGCCAGAGTTATCTAAAGAAACAGAGCGCAACCTCCAAGTCCTATTAATGAAAAGAGCTCAATGTTTGGCTGATTAGAAGTATTCTCAACACCACCTCCAAAATGAAATCTCAACTGGCATCTGCAAACACAATCAAGAGAAGTTAGTCAACTATGTCTAGCAAGAAAATACTTTACATACACAAGTCATGTGTTTTCTGGTCTTAGGGTTCACAAAGATCTTTTACAAAGAAAACATATCTCAGAACACATCTCATAGAGCAGATTAATGACTATTTTGACATGACACTAAGCAGGAGCGTATGATTTGAAGAAAGGTAACACATTTTGGGAATAGCTGAAATATATTATCTACAGTGCTAACCTCCTTCATTAAAGCAGATGGTTAAGAGCACAGTAAAAACCTCCTCCTTTAGAAGATCAGATGGTTAGAAGATCAGTATAACCTCCTTCATTAAAAATAGATGGTTGGAAACAAGATGAGAAACTCTTTCATGAAAAAAGGGCAGAGAGTTAAATTGTCAAAGTGATTTCTAGAATTGTCAATCACCTCCTTCCAAGAGATAGGCAAAGGATGCATCAGTAGTTTTTGAAATGGTTTTTGAGAAAATTTCCTTTTGAAGGACAAGTTTGATAAACAGTAATAAAACAATAAGAGTTCATAGGTTAAAAACCTATTTCACATCAAACAAAAGATGGCATTTTGATGTTGAAAATGTCTTTGTCCTCTGTTTATAGAGGCCCCCTCCAAGCTGTGATAAGGATGAAACTTGGGCTAAGGACCTTCATCTAAACAGCCAAGGAAAGAGAGTAGCTAACTGGGTTTAACAGTAGCCTCTGCATATGCATACAAACAAGATAGTTAAGGTACGGAAAAGACATAATCTTCATAAAGTTACCTTAGTGATTTTTAAAGTCATTTCCTTGATGAATGGCAGTAAGAAAGATCTCGTTTTGAAGGAGGCCTCCTCACCATGGATATGAGTGTTTTCAAAAGAGCTGACATAGCATTATTTCTATAAGTCTTTTTCAGATAATGGGTCTTTAAGGTATTTTAAAAGTGATATAATATTGAAGGTAGTAATTGATATTTTTGTAAAAAAACCTTTTCAAAAAGGCATAAACCCTCCCAAACTGACTGCAAATGCATTAGAACTTTTTCAAATTTTAAAGAAGGAGAAGGTCGTTTAAAAGGCCCTCATCAAAGTTTAAACACTTGAATCAAACATTTGATAGCCTAATCACCTAAGAAAGAAGTCATTTGCTCGGGCGATTTTGCAGTTTTCAAGCTTAGGGTTATGCGCGACACGCCTGTACACCTGTGCGGCATGCCTGTAGGCACCCAAACACAGGGTTTGAACGGAGGTGCGGTGCGCCTCTGCCTGCGGTCACCGAGCGCCCAAAGTTGACCCGACACCATTTTGCGCAGCGATCTCTCCTATAAATGACCCGCTCATCCACCAGTCTTCAAAAAACTCCTTTGAACGCTACTCCAATGATCAACAAAGTCCACAAACTCATTTTCAAGGTATTTCTTCACTTCTTGGTCAAATTTGGAGTTAAAGAAGGGTATTCTTGTTGTGATTTCATAAAATAAACTATGGTTAAAGGGAAGGGGGTCAAAATATGAAAATTTAAAGGGGTCACTCTACAAGAAGAGGATTGTTTTTGTTTAAGAGAGGAAACAACATTTGAGAAGGGAAATTTATTCAAAGGAAAACTACAGTGCTTTTTCTAAAGGGCAGAGTCCTTTGTTTTAAATCAGTCCCTTAAGACAGCAAGTTCAGAAGACCTTTTTCTTGTTTCAAATAAACTACAGAAGACAGTGATCTAAGGAGAGATAGAGTTCTTTAGGAGGTTTATTATTCACATAAAAGAGGGCAATCTTATTCCAAAGCAGAACACAGTATTTTCAAGAGAATACAGTCTATGCTTTAAATTAGTGACTTGAAACAGTGCTACCCAAAGAGACATTGTTTTTCAAAGGGACATATCTAACTCTCCAAACAACCACAGTAAACAGTCAGTCAAAGGAAGGGGATTTTATATTATCGAGATGAAAAGAGTTGTGTCATTTGAGCCAGTTGGTAGGCTAACTAAAAATAGACTTGGTTTTTCTCAAAGAGTAAAGGGTGTTGATTGAAGATTTATCACAGTAAAAATTTGAGACAGTTGCCTTAGTGACTCAGCCAAGAATCTCAAAAGAAAAATTCCTCCCAAGCAAGATAGCAGAAGTGGTCCTCACAAAAGGTATGAACCTTTTTCAACTGAAGAAGTAAATACCCATCCTTTAGTGCTTTTTAACTTTCATGAAGTAGGATGTTTGGAGTTTTGTCAAAGGGTTCAGGAGGTGAAAAGTTATCTTCCCTTGACACATCTATTTGCTTTAAGGCTGCAAGGGAAACATGTTCATCTAGCAAGCTTAGACTTCAAGCTCTCTCCTAGATCTATTTCTAGAGCTACCAAAATTCCATATGTCAGAGAAAAATGGTTTACGCAGAGCTACCTAGATTCAGATCAATATAAACCCTTTTTGAAACTAGAACATCGAGATGCATGCCCATCTATTTTTCCTTTTTCATATTTTTTGAACAGCTATGCTCCTCTCATGAAGATAATCATGAAATATTTCACATGCGAAGGGAGGTTTTCCCGGGTTTATGCTTACCATATCGGGCTACTCATGCACTTCACAACAACCTAATTGCTAAACCTACCCTTTTTCCTCTATAAAATTATTGAAAAGATGGATTCTATAGTTCAAAAGAAACCTTCCTCTCAGCAGCAAGCTTGTCTTTTCCATCATTCCCTTATCAAGATTGTCATTCTGCATCAACTTGAGAAAAAGGGAATTTCTTGGGACACTTTCATTTCACATCTCGATTTCACCACTGCTTCTTCATCCCATGCGTCTCCTTCACCATCCACTCATCATCTTTCTCCTTCCTCTAGTAAACCCACTCCTAAGAAGCAAAAATCTCCTATGATTGATCAAGAAGAAGAGCACAGTGAGAAACAGCAACACAGTGATGAAGAAGAGCACAGTGAGAAAGAGCAGCACAGTGATGAAGAAGAGCATAGTGAGAAAGAGCAGCATAGTGATAAAGAGAAAAACAATGAAGAGTGGAATGATGAAGAAATGGAATAGTTTGATGAGGAACACAGTAGTCACAAAGAGGAAAATATTGGTAGCCCATACAACAGTAAGCATGATGAGGATGAAGCACAAAACATTGAGGATACAGAGCCTAAAATTCCTGAAGAAAGCAGGGAAAAAAGTGAACAAGGCAGCCCCCAAGGAGACATGCAAGGTGACAGTCAAAGAATTCATGAGGAGGGTCAAAACAGTCCTCAAAAGGACACCTTTAATGAAAGAAAGGAAATCCCACCATCCAGGAAGGATGATGATGGGAGTAGCAAAAGCAAAGACCAAATAGAGCATGTGCTAGCTGCCTCTCCTAGGCAAGGAGCCATGCTTTCTTCTCCAAAGGTAACAAAGCTCCGAACATCAAGAAAGAAAGTGGCTCAAATTTTAACTCCAAATGTTACTAGAGCACTTCGAAGCAAAGGGAAGTTCTCCAAGCAATCCATTGTTGAATTACCAAAGAGGAGGAGGAACAAGAAGGCCACCCAAAGCAAGGAAAAAGAGAAGGAGGAAAGTAGCCATGAGAAAGAGAGGGATTTTGACATAATTCAGATAAACAGTGATGACAGTGACAATGAGGCCAGAATCCTAGAGTCTCTCTTGCTAAATAGAGAAGAACAAATTCATGATCTAAGAGAGGATCTAGAGAGGTCTAAAAACCTCATTCATTTTCTGCAAACACAAAACAAGCAAATGAGTGTCCACATGGCAGTTTATGAGACACGAGCTATCAAGTATCAATAAGAAGCCTCCAAAGTGAAAATTAAGTTGGAAGAACTCATGGGCGAATTCAATGATAGTGAAGAAGAATATCAGCCAAGGAGGAAGAGGCCAAGGACTATGGGACTCAAAAGATCTTTGGAGAAACAAAAAGAGGAAGAGGCTGCCCTTTTCAAATCTTTTCCTCTTACTACTTTATTCACCCAAGAGATAGAAAAAAATAGAGAAGAATTGCTTGATAGGGTGAATTAACACTTGTATAATAAGTTGGAAAAGGCCAATAGAGACATTAACCTTCAAATAAAAATGACCGGGCACTATAAGAAGCTTAATCAATTTGCCCGAAGGAAATTGAAGGCTACTCAAGAAAAGCTCAAGGAGGCTCGAAAGAGGCGCCCAGCACAAAAAGTGAAAAAAAGCATATCAAGGCTTGAAATTTTGGCCTCCGCTTCTCAGCATGCTTCTGAAAACCCATGAGGGTCATGCTCGCCAAAATTGGGCATAATTCGACAAGTTTTTGTTTTTTGACATTTTTGGGCTTTTTGCAAAAAATCATGGGCATCGCCATTTTTGTTTGAAGCATCCTCAAAGGATCAAAATGGTATAATTGGATGCCATAATTTCAGGGTCATATAATCAGAAAATTTTAGATCAATTGAAGATGTTTTGGTCCCCCAAAGTGGCGAAAAACAGCCACTTTTTCAACACTCTGAGCCGCATATCAGCAAAGGATAATTTCTTGGATTTTCCACACAGGTCAGATTTTCACAAGCTTCCAGTGATCATTTTGGGAAAAAAAAAGCCTTTTTAGAAACTAGACATCTAGGGCTTTCCAACGAGCCATCACGGTCATTTTTTTGACATCGGGAAGTCGTCCAAAGGTTGCCCGCAAAACAAGGAATTTTCTGTTGCTATATTTTTGAAGTATTTTTGTAAAAATGCAGTTTTCTGAAGTGGCTTTTCCAAATGTGCATTTAGACTTTTTTGGCCATTTTCAGTTGGGAAAATTCAATTTAATTTCATTTTTTAGTATTTTTAGGATATTTTTATAGTTATTTTGTGCCTTGGGCTTTACAAAGCCTCAAGGACAAAATCAGATATTTTTGATGGGCCAATGAGCTTACTAGTTGCACTAGGAGGTTCTCCTTCATCTTGGCTTATATATTGCAAGAGACTTCATTGTAGACAAGACTGAACTTGATGATATAGAGCAATATATGGTTGTACAATCTTGGAAGAAATACTTGTCTCATTCATTGGATAGTTTCTTGAATGTTTAAGATGATGAAAGAGGACTACTGTTGGATTCCTTGACTTGGTAAAATGGTATAGTCTCCCTCTCTGTTATGTTTCCTTAGTTTTCATACACATTTCATGCTCTTTTCTTTCTATAAGACAGTAAAGAATAGATTTGAGACATGCCCTTGGAGGCACCTCAGATTTCCTGTTTCATTATAGCTTCTATGTTTTCTTCCTTCTTAGTCATATCAAAGAATTCTTAATTTCTCTTTGATCACTGAAGAAATTGTTTGCTTGTTTCATTTATGGTTGTTATGCATGCTAAGTATGATTCACGGTATGCCCTGATTACTCATGGCTAGTAAAAACTTCCACCTCTGAAACCTTTCTTTGAATGTTTGATTGTCCTAGTTGAACCAAGGAGGCCTTGTATCGATCTTGCACTTTGCCTAAAACTCTGCAATCTTAGTTCAAAGTGCCCGATAGCTCAAAATACTATGTCTAGGAGTTTCCTCTTAGTAGCTTGAGTTATTTGTTTGTCTTAATTGTCTTTCCCCAAAGTCTGATAGAAATTTCCTAAAGTTAGAGAGTCATATATCTCTATGTATTGCTTGAATGTTTATTTCTATGCATTTATCAGTTTGTAGTTACATTTATCATGATTAATGGTTAGCCCTACCATATAAATGTTTGCTATTGAACTATTTATGTTTGAAAGCCTTTGTCCTTCACAAACTTAGTGTCCATCCCACTTCACTTTATCTTAAGATCCATTTTACCTTGATCAAATCGGTCCTTCAACATACCTTGTATCACCATTTGAAGCTTTCTCGACCTTTTCAACCCCATAGCCCAATTGATCTAACAATATTTTTATCTATTTAGTCTTTGATCAGTTCCTCCCTCTAAAAACAAAACCAAAAACCTACTTCATAACTAGCCTAAAATCAGAAACGTAAGAAGCAAAACACATAGATATCCCTTACAAAAATAGAGAGAGCCCTCTCTGAGTCCAGGAAGGCTAGGTCCTTGGGCTCCAAATTTGGTTTGATGTTACCCTGTCACTTGGCTTTCCAATCAGCCAAATCACGGGACCCTAACATAATGGCAATCACGGTGGGACACTGAGTGATAAAAAAACTTAGACTTCCCTAAACATTTCAGCAGCCTTAAGAATACTATCTGGTTGACTTATCCCACCGCTCACTAACATAATGGCGATCACGGTGGGACTTTGAGTTAGTGACAATCTAAGTACACCTTATGACTCCAGAAATCCCTTGTCTTCAAGAATATATAGTGAATCAACCACCTCATCACCACACTAACATAATGGCAATCACGGTGGGACTCTGAGTTAGTGACATTCTAAGTACACCTTAGGACTCCAGAAATCCCTTGTCTTCAAGAATATCTAGTGAATCAACCACCTCATCACCACACTAACATAATGGCGATCACGGTGAGAATAATTGAGTACATAACAATCTAGCAAACTCTTGTAGATTCATTAGTCTTTCAAAATTTTAAATAGGCAAGTAGGCCATAGAATCATTGAGAGTAAACTCTTTTTGCTTCACCACCCTAGCAAAGTGATGAATCAGGTTTAGAACACTCTAATAAACCATAGGCTGCACATAAAGACTCAAAAAACCCCAAAAAAACATCCCCAGATTGGTTTTTCCTAGCTATTGGTGGTGGACCATAAGTACATCTCTATAAAAACAATCAAAAATCCACCTGGTGACTCCATTAGCCTCCAATACGCCTAAAACTCCATAAAAACCAAAAATTTCATAAACCATATTATTCTGTTGACTCATCTTTTCCAAAACTCAAAATTCATGGTGCAACCTCTGTAATCAGTGACAAACTAATTATAACTTAGCGATTCAGAAAACTTCACCTAAACATAGGAGATAAACATAATAAACTTGCAAATAGAACCATGGATTTCCCAATAGTCTAGCAAACGGTTGAAACTAAGTGTTAAGTCTTTCTTGCAAGTCTCCACCTCAAATTTTGCTAAAAAAATATTTCCTGAAAGCATCTTTGACAGTATTGGTGGTGGACCATAGATCTCAAAGAAATCCACTTGGCAACTCCACTAACCTTCATTTTTGTTTTGACCATTTTTCACGTTAGCAAAACCCCTAAAGAGGTCATCCATCCAAAACAATCACAACTATCATCCTCTTTAAACTCTGAATTTGAAATCTGGCTTCATGAAGAATCAATACCAGATCTCATCCAGACCCAAATCCCCCTATCATAGTTTATAACCCAGAGAAGATTTTGTGGCAAACTTCTGAAACTAGCAACTTAACTATCGATAGGTCCATCCGTAAAGCAAGATCTGTACCTAAACATCTCACATCCTTTTAGGATTCCCCGTTTGACTTAAAATCAGCAAAAACCCTTTTTAGAAGCAAGTCACAAAGTAAAATCAACTTTGACGATCTTGATCCCTTAGATTTGCAACAGAGTCCTAGTAGAGAAGCCTCACCTACTACACCTCCCGACTTTCAACTTCTCCACCAATTTGGCTCTTACCACCCCAAATCTTCTCAAAATCAATTCACAAGTCCAAGTACATCTGCCACACCCATTCAAACCGCCATTGTTCAAATCACCTCAACTCATCCTACAAGCCCTCATATTGTAAATCAACCATTAGCTCCCGCCATGGCAACTTGGTATGCACCCTTGGTACTACCACAACCTTTGACACCTTTACAACATGACTACCAATCCAAAATCCTGCACTTCACCGAAGTTGAGGCAACCACCGCCCAACAACATGTAGATAGAATTAGCGATGCCTTTGAATACATGGAAATAGAAGACGAGACCATAAGAATGAGGATGTTCGCCCAAAGCTTGTGCAGAGAACCCAAGAAATGGTTTAAGAGCTTAACTCCAAAAAGCATACATGATCTCCCATAACTCTACCAAAATTTCATAAATAGGTGGGAAATCAGAAAAAACCCCATTCAAATCCTTTCTGAGTATAACAATCTAAAAAGGGATAATGGCGAAAGTGTGCTGCACTAGGTTCAACAGTGTTTATAACGCCCTCCCGCCTCACTTCAAACCTCCACTTAGCTCAGCCTTATCAAAGTTTCCCGAAGACTTCAACCTAAACATGACGTATCAACTAAGAGACATGGACCCCGCAACCTTATAGGAAATGCAAAATGTGGCTATGAGTGCAGAAGCCAACTTAGCAGAAAAAAGAGCTAGGACCAAATCAGAGAAGAAAGTCACATACCGAGATGAGGTCGCCCCTTCAGTCTCTTCTTCAGATCCTAGAATAGATGACCTGGTTAGATCCATGGAAAAAATATGGGAAAAGATAAGTGAAAAGGCACCTCTTAGGGACAACCAGCCAAACCCCCAAAACAGGAACCGGAACCAAAACTTTAAAAGAGACCAGCCTCAAAATAAACTAAGGGAAAATTACCAACAAATCAGACCACCCTTCAATGAAAAGTATGTTGATGAGGAAGAGAGTGATACAGAACCAATTGATGAAAGTCATCTAAACCTAATAGGTTCTAAAAACGAGGCTGAGGTTTTCCTCACGGAAGAAGAACAAGTTTTCTTCTCCCCGAATCAAAATGAAACCAACTATGAGGACCCCGAAGATCCTGCTATAGGATTTTAGAACACCATAATAGAAGCTCACAGGCTGTATGATCTTAGGAGTAGGAAAAACCAAGACAACTCCAAGAAAGGTAGCTCAGACACTGTTATTACTAAAACCCCTGATACCATCCTTAAAAGAGCAGTGGATAACAACAAAATCGTGGTCAAGAAAACTGACCAAAACAAAGATAAAGCTATTCAGACAAGCCTTGGCCCAGATTGTCCTAGTACCTCTACTAAGATTCTCGAGATGGTTGTGTTGAACAAAATCCCGAACGAAAGTCAGCAAATTAAGAACATAGAGAAATTCATGGCTGTAAAAACTGAACCAAATCTATCTAAACTACAAGCACCCTTCAGTTTTGAAGGGGAAATCACCAAAATAAAGATCACCATGCCTCTCACTGAACTTCTTGCCCAAAGCTCTTAAAAATCCCAAGCACTAAAGTTCCTGAACATAGGAAATGATGCAGACACCCTACATCTAGCTGATGATACCCCTGAGGTGTTGTTTGGGCCAAAAATAGAAGGGAAATTCCAAGAAGGAACCACTCTTCCCTTTTACATCAGTCTGAATATACATGACCAAATTTTACACGACGCCATGTTGGATTCCAGGGCCTCGCACAATCTCATTCCAAAAGTTGTGATGAAAAGATTAGGCCTAGAAATAACAAAACCTTATAAGGACTTATATTCATTTGATTCAAGCAGAGTCAAGTGTCTAGGCCTGATCAAAGATCTTTTTTTCAGTTTAGCCCAAATACCTGCAAAACACCTAATCATGGACATAGTGGTAGCAAACATTCCTCCCAAGTACGGAATGCTTTTATCCAAAACTTGGGGAGCCAAGCTTCAGGGAAATATTCAACTTGATATGTCCTATGCCACTATTCCCGTGTTTAACAAAACTAGAATACTCTATCGGGAATCACACATGAAATATATGGTCAGCAGCCAAGAAAGGCCAGATAACATCCCGATGTACTCCTTACATTCAGATCTGAATTCCTTCATTTTACACACTGATGAAGACATTGAGGAACAGCTAGGAGAATTTGAAACAAATTTAGGCGCACCACATCAGCCACCCTAGGTTCTCCATGATGAGCTGGACACTCAAAATTATCATGACCCTGAGCAGTTATGTCTTGAGGAAAGATAATTCGATTATTTTGAAACAGAAATGGAGCAGGAAGCACAAAACATTATATACCATCAAACAAATTTCTCAAACCATCAACAAACATCAGCAGTAACATCAGGAGACTTTTTCAGAACAGAGGCATTAGAAGACTTGCATATTACAAACCTTTTTGGAAATCAGGGGTAGGGAAGCTTAATGTTCTTACCATTCCTGAAGGATTTATCATCTCATAACTCTAACCCCTCAAATCAAACCTTGACTGTAGCCACAACAGCTAAAAATCTCGGAAAAATGCCTGATAAACCTCTTATGAAAGGATATGATGACTGTAGTCCAAATATACCTGAGTTGTTTGAACTAGCTAACATTCTACCACTCCACCAATGACTTAGAACTACTAGAATTTTCAATATTGTTCAAGATACTACTATGTGTAGGGAAAACAGTGAGAAGCACTGTGACACTACCATCACTCCAAGAAATAGCTTCAACAAAAGAAAATACAAAAATCTTGACCAAACATTAATAATCGAAGACAAGACAGCTGGACATAGGATCTGTGTTGATTTTAGAAACACAAATACACACCCTTGGGACAAAAATTATATCTTTTCTACCCAAGACCATACTATACAAATGACAGGTGCTTCTAATCATGTGTCTTTACAAAATGATGTTTTAGGGTATCACCAAATAATTCTTTTGCAAAGCGAACAACTCAAAGAATTTTTCAAGTATGCTGGAAGTAGTTCCATCTTCAAACCCAGAATTACAAAACCACCAGACACCAAAGGCATGCTCCTGAAAGCCATTTTTTCAGTTCTAAATTTCTGCATTCTAATGTACCTTGATGATGTCATCATATACTTCAAAAATGACAAAGAGTATCTGCATTATTTAAAAAATATGTACAGCAAAAGGAGAAGTGGAGATCAAAGGTATAAAGAATTACAACGAGAAGACACAGGGTTGTTTAGAGATTCATGCATGAATCCTTATGTTATGCTTGAAAGAGAAAATTTTCCAAACTTTTTTTTTCAAGAGCTGAGTGGACCAAGAGTGTGAGATCCTTATGAAGATAAGATGCTCAAGTTTCACCATTTTTAGGATTTCTAGTTCCATTTTTTTCAATCATTGTATATATCATTGTTTGAAGAAATAAATAAAAAACAGAAAATTCAAAAACAACAGAAAAATTAGAAAAAGAGGGCAGTTTAGAAAATAGGAAGAAAGCCCCATGTTCAAAAAATAGTCATTCAGAAAGTGCCCAAGTCTAAATGCCACTACTAGTGCTCAAAAATGTCTTGTTCAGTTATCTAGCCTATTCATAACTGAACATGTTTTAAATTTATTTGCTGATAAGTTAGTGAGAGAAGAGATAGTCAAATTCTGTAAGCTTGACTTGTCAAAGAAAATAGATTAGGAAAAGATACTGGTTCCACATGCTCAAAACAGAACCAAAGAGGAAAACAGGGATGAAAAACAAACTGTGTATCCTAGCCCTGATTTTTTTAAATTTCATTTTCATGCAAAATAATATTTGTGTGCAGCTTGTTTTTCATGCCACAAGTACATGACAAATCATACTATCTAATCTTGATTTGGTCATTTTTCAATTTCATGTTTTAGATTAGAGAATGAAATCTTGTCAAACATCTTAATCTTGACAGTCGATCTATTATAGGTAGAGAAACAAAGGAGTTCATTAGTTTAATCTAAACTCCCGGTGGATATAAGTGTAGAAGTAGATAGTGTCATTTCTCAAAAATATTATGCCAAAGGGTTGCTAGTCCAAATGCACCCGAAAGAAGAAAAAAATGTTAGGAAATGTAGCTAGGTAGGTAGAAATGACTTTGATGCTAATCATGTTGTCAATTTTCAGAAATAGCATCAAGAAAGAAAGAAATTTGTGCCAATGGATAAAGGAACTGGTATTCAAAAGACAGAGATCTGAAATTCTGGACACCTCCTGAAAAGGAGCTGCCCTCCCCAAATGGAGCCTCTGTTAGTCATCAGTATTTTTCACCTGCTGATGATGACTAGTTTCTTAAGCCAATTTTTCTAGAAGCTGATCTCCAATTTGTCAAATTTGTCATCTAGAAAACACCCCTAAACAATTTGTTTCCTCCTACCTTTTCCGGTCAGCCTATGATGAGAAAAAACCTAGTTGTCAAGTCCTATCTAGTTTCAGTCATATAATCCTATCCATGAGCTGTCATAGCTAAAGGTTATCTGTTGTCATTTACCCTCATTCCCAAGTCATTCATTATCCAACTATTGATAAAATGTCTGCCACCCTATCTCTGGGTCATATGTCATTTTGAGATCTAATCATACCAAAGAAAATACTCAAAATCTGTCAAGATCGCCCCTAAGTTAGGTAGTGGCGCTTTAGGGAATCCCTTCCTTGGCAAAAACATCCTGAGCCAAAAGCCTTTGTTCAGTACCAGCCAGCCTTGAATTAGCGCTTAATCTGCAAAAACAAATCTTGATACATCCATAGGTCACGCCAATAAGATGTCTTTTTGTCTTAGTTCGAAAGAAATTCTACAGAGATCCATAGCATAAGAAGATAAGTATGTTCACTGTCTAAAGAACATGCTTAAGGTCAAGCAAAATCTCCATCAGACCCCAAGCAAGCTCTTCAGAGTTAAAATCATTTGTCTGTTACATATCTGCAGGGTGTGTCTTCTTGCTGTCATTTCATAAAATGAACTGTGGTTAAAGGGAAGGGGGTCAAAATATGCAAATTTAAAGGGGTCACTCCACAAGAAGAGGAGTGTTTTTGTTTTAAGAGAGGAAACAGTATCTGAGAAGGGAAATTTATTCAAAGGAAAACTACAATGTTTTTTCTAAAGGGAAAAGTCCTTTTTTCAGTACCAGCCAGCCACTAAGATGTCTTTTTGTCTCAGTCCGGAATAAATTCTACAGAGATCCAGAGCAGAAGAAGATAAGTATGTTCACTGTCTAAAGAACACGCTTAAGGTCAAGCAAAATCTCCATCAGACCCCAAGCAAGCTCTTCAGAGTTAAAAATCATTTGTCTGTTACATCTCTCCAGGGTGTGTATTCTTGCTGTGATTTCATAAAATGAACTGTGGTTAAAGGGAAGGGGGTCAAAATATGAAAATTTAAAGGGGTCACTCCACAAGAAGAGGAGTGTTTTTGTTTTAAGAGAGGAAACAGCATCTAAGAAGGGAAATTTATTCAAAGGCAAACTACAATGCTTTTTTTAAAGGGAAAATTCCTTTGTTTTAAATCAGTCCCTTAAGACGGCAAGTTCAGAAGACCTTTTTCTTGTTTCAAATAAAGTATAAAAGACAGTGATCTAAGGAGAGACAGAGTTCTTTAGGAGGTTTATTATTCACATAAAAGAGGGCAGTCTTATTCCAAAGCAGAACACAGTATTTTCAAGAGAATACAGTCTATGCTTTAAATCAGTGACTTGAAACAGTGCTACCCAAAGAGACATTTTTTTTCAAAGGGACATCTTTATCTCTCCAAACAACCACAGTAAACAGACATTCAAAGGAAGGGGATTTCATATTGTCAAGATCAAAAGAGTTGTGTCATTTGAGCCAGTTGGTAGGCTAAATAAAAACAGACTTGGTTTTTCTCAAAGAGTAAAGGTTGTTGATTGAATATTTATCACAGTAAAAATTTGAGACAGTTGCCTTAGTGACTCAGCCAAGAATCTCATAAGCAAAATTCCTCCTAGGAAAGATAGCAGAAGTGGTCCTCACAAAAGGTATGAACCTTTTTCAACTGAAGAAGTAAATTCCCATCCTTCAGTGCTTTTTAACTTTCATGAAGTAGGATTTTTGGAGTTTTGTAAAAGGTTTCAGGAGGTTAAAATTTATCTTCCCTTGACACATCTATTTGCTTTAAGGCTGCAAGGGAAACATGTTCATCTAGCAGGCTTAGACTTCAAGCTCTCTCCTAGATCTATTTCCAGAGCTACCAAAATTCCATATGTCGGAGAAAAATGGTTTAAGAAGAGCTACCTAGATTCAGATCAATATAAACCCTTTTTGAAACCAGAACATCGAAATGCATGCCCATCTATTTTTCCTTTTTCACATTATTTGAACAGCTATGCTCCTCTCATGAAGATAATCATGAAATATTTCACATGCGAAGGGAGGTTTTCCCAGGTTTATGCTTACCATATTAGGCTACTCATGCACTTCACAACAACCCAATTGCTAAACCTACCCTTTTTCCTCTATAAAAGTATTGAAAAGATGGCTTCTACAGTTCAAAAGAAGCCTTCCTCTCAGCAGCAAGCTTGTCTTTTCCATCATTCCCTTATCAAGATTGTCATTCTCCATCAACTTGAGAAAAAGGGAATTTCTTGGTACACTTTCATTTCACATCCCGATTTCACCACTACTTCTTCATCCCATGCATCTCCTTCACCATCCACTCATCATCTTTCTCCTTCTTCTAGTAAACCCACTCCTAAGAAGCAAAAATCTCCTATGATTGATCAAGAAGAAGAGCACAGTGACAAAGAGCAGCACAGTGATGAAGAAGAGCACAGTGAGAAAGAGCAGCACAGTGATGAAGAAGAGCATAGTGAGAAAGAGCAACATAGTGATAAAGAGAAAAACAGTGAAGAGGGGAATGATGAAGAAATGCAACAGTTTGATGAGGAACACAACAGTCACAAAGAGGAAAAAATTGGTAGCCCATACAGCAGCAAGCATGATGAGGATGAAGCACAAAAAATTGAGGATATAGAGCCTAAAAGTCCTGAAGAAAGCAGGGACAAAAGTGAACAAGGCAGCCCTCAAGGAGACATGCAAGGTGACAGTCAAAGCATTCATGAGGAGGGTAAAAATAGTCCTCAAAAGGACACCTTTGATGAAAGAAAGGAAAGCCCACCAGCCATCAAGGATGATGATGGGAGTAGCAAAAGCAAAGACCAAATAAAGCATGTGCTAGCTGCCTCTCCTAGGAAAGGGGCCATGATTTCTTCTCCAAAGGTAAAAAAGCCCCGAACATCAAGAAAGAAAGTGGCTCAAATTGTAACTCCAAATGTTACTAGAGCACTCCGAAGCAAAGGGAAGTTGCCCAAGCAATTCATTGTTGAATTACCAAAGAGGAGGAGGACCAAGAAGGCCACCTAAAGCAAGGAAAAAGAGGAGGAAAGTAGCCATGAGAAAGAGAGGGATTTTGACATAATTCAGATAAACAGTGATGACAGTGACAATGAGGCCATAATCCTAGAGTCTCTCTTGCTAAATAGAGAAGAACAAATTCATGATCTAAGAGCGTATCTAGAGAGGTCTAAAAACCTCATTCATTTTCTGCAATCACAAAATAAGCAAATGAGTGTCCACATGGCAGTTCATGAGACACGGGCTATCAAGTATCAAAAAGAAGCCTCCAAAGTGAAAATTAAGTTGGAATAACTCATGGGCGAATTCAATGACAGTGAAGAAGAAGATCAGCCAAGGAGGAAGATGCCAAGGACTATGGGACTCAAAAGAGCTTTGGAGAAACAAAAAGAGGAAAAGGCTGCCCTTTTCCAATCTTTTCCTCTTACTACTTTATTCACCCAAGAGATAGAAAACAATAGAGAAGCATGGCTTGAAAGGGTGAATGAAAACTTGGAGAATAAGTTGGAAAAGGCCAATAGAGACATGAACTTTCAAATAAAAATGACCGGGCACTATAAGAAGCATAATCAATTAGCCCGAAGGAAATTGAAGGCTACACAAGAAAAGCTCAAGGAGGCTCGAAAGAGGCGCCCGAAACAAAAAGTGAAGAAAAGCATATCAAGGCTTGAAATTTTGGCCCCCTCTTCTCAACATACTTCTGAAAACCCATGAGGGTCATTCTCGCCAAAATTGGGCATAATTCGACAAGTTTTGGTTTTTTGACATTTTTGGGCTTTTGGCAAACAATCATGGGCATCGCCATTTTTTTTGAAGTATCCTCAAAGGATAAAAATGGTATCATTGGATGCCATAATTTTGGGGGCATCTACTTATAAAATTTCAGATCAATTGAAGATTTTTTGATCCCCCAAAGTGGCGAAAAACAGTCACTTTTTCAACACTCTGCCCCGCATATCAGCAAAGGCTAATTTCTGGGATTTTCCACACATGTCAGATTTTCATAGGCTTATAGTGATAATTTTGGGGAAAAGAAAGAATTTTCAGAAACTAGACATCCAGGGCTTTCCAACGAGCCATCACGGGACTCATTTCGACATCCGGAGGTCCTCGAAAGGTTACCCGCAAAACAAGGAATTTTCTGCTGCTATATTTCTGAAGTATTTTTGTAAAAATGCAGTTTTCTGAAGTGGCTTTTCCAAATGTGCATTTAGCCTATTCTCGCCATTTTCAGTTGGGAAAGTCAATTTAATTTCATTTTTTAGCATTTTTAGGATATTTTTATAGATATTTTGTGCCTTGGGCTTTGCAAAGCCTCAAGGAAAAAATCAGATATTTTTTATGGGCTAAGGATCTTGCTAGTTGCACTAGGAGATTCTCCTTCATCTTGGCTTATATATTCCAAGAGACTTCATTGTAAAAAAGGTTGAACTTGATTATATAGAGCAATATATGGTTATACAAGTTTGGAAGAAATACTTGTCTCATGCATTGGATAGTTTCTTGAATGTTTTGGATGATGAAAGAGGACTGTTGTTGGATTCCTTAACTTGGTAAAATGGTATAGTGTCCCTCTCTGTTATGTTTCCTTAGTTTTCATACACATTTCATTCTCTTTGCTTGCTATAATACAGTAGAGAATAGATTTGAGACATGTCCTTGGAGGCACCTCAGATTTCCCATTTCATTATAGCTTCTATGTTTTCTTCCTTCTTAGTCATATCAAATAATTCTTAATTTCTCTTTGATCACTGAAGAAATTTTTTTCTTGTTTCATTTATGGTTTTATGCATGCTAAGTATGATTCACGGTACGCCCTGCTTACTCATGGCTAGTCATAGCTCCACCTCTGAAACCTTTCTTTGAATGTTTGATTGTCCTAGTTGAACCAAAGAGGTCTTGTATCGATCTTGCCCTTTGCCTAAAGCTCTGAAATCTTAGTTCAAAGTGCCCGATAGCTCAAAATACTATGTCTAGAAGTTCCCTCTTGGTAGCTTGAGTTATTTGTTTGTCTTAATTGTTTTTCCCCAAAGTCTGATAGAAATTTCCTAAAGTTATAGAGTCATATATCTCTATGTATTGCTTGAATGTTTATTTCTATGCATTTATCAGTTTGTAATTACAATTATCATGATTAATGGTTAGCCCTACCATATAAATGTCTGCTATTAAACTATTTATGTTTGAAAGCCTTTTTCCTTCACAAACTTAGTGTCCATCCCACTTCATTTTACCTTAAGATCCATTTTACCTTGATCAAATCGGCCCTTCAACATACCTTGTATCACCATTTGAGGCTTTCTCGACCTTTTCGACCCCATAGCCCAGTTTATCTAACAATATTTTTATCTATTTAGTCTTTGATCAGTTCCTCCCTCAAAAACCTAAAAACAAAACCAAAAACCTACTTCATAACTAGCCTAAAATCAGAAACATAAGAAGCAAAACACATAGATATCCCTTATGCAAATAGAGAAAGCCCTCTCTGAGTCTAGGAAGGCTAGGTCCTTGGGATCCAAAGTTGGTTTGATGTTACTCTGTCACTTGGCTTTCCAATCAGCCAAATCATGGGACCCTAACATAATGGCGATCACGGTGGGACCCTAAGTGATAAACAAACTTAGACTTCCCTAAACATTTCAGCAGCCTTAGGAATACTATCTAGTTGACTTATCCCACCGCTCACTAACATAATGGCCATCACGGTGGGACTCTGAGTTAGTGACAATCTAAGTACACCTTAGGACTCTAGAAATCCCTTGTCTTCAAGGATATCTAGCGAATCAACCACCTCATCACCACACTAAAAAAATGGCGATCACGGTGGGACTCTGAGCTAGTGACAATCTAATTACACCTTAGGACTCTAGAAATCCCTTGTCTTCAAGAATATCTAGTGAATCAGCCACCTCATCACCACACTAACGTAATGGTGATCACGGTGGGACTAACTGAGTACATAACAGTCTAGCAAACTCTTGTAGATTCATTAGTCTTTCAAAATTTAAAATAGGCAAGTAGTCCATAGAATCATTTAGAGTAAACTCTTTTTGCTTCACCACCCTAGCAAAGCGATGAATCAGGTTTAGAACACTCTAATAAACCATAGGCTGCACTTAAAGACTCAAAAAACCCCAAAAAACATCCCCAGATTGGTTTTTCCTAGTTATTGGTGGTGGACCATAAGTACATCTCTATAAAAACAACCAAAAATCCACCTGGTGACTCCACTAGCCTCCAGTAGGCCTAAAACTCCATAAAAACCAAAAATTTCATAAACCATATTATTTTGTTGTCTCATCTTTTCCAAAACTAAAAATTCATGTTGCAACCTCTGTAATCAGTGACAAACTAAGTATAACTTAGCGATTCAGAAAACTTCACCTAAACATAGGAGATAAATAGAATAAACTTGCAAATAGAACCATGGCTTTCCCAACAGTCTAGAAAACTGTTGAAACTAAGTGTTAAGTCTTTCTTGCAAGTCTCCACCTCAAATTTTTCTAAAAAACATTTTCCCGAAAGAATCTTTGGTAGTATTGGTGGTGGACCATAGATCTCAAAGAAATCCACCTGGCGACTCCACTAGCCTTCATTTTTGTTTTGACCATTCTTCACATTAGAGAAACCCCTAAAGAGGTCATCCATCCAAAACAATCACAACTATCATCCTCTCTAAACTCTGAATTTGAAATCTGGCTTCACAAAGAATCAATACCAGATCTCATCTAGACCCAATCCCCCTATCATAGTTGATAACCCAGAGAAGATTTTGTGGAAAACTTCTGAAACTGGCAACTTAGCTACCAATAGGTCCATCCATAAAGCAAGCTCTGTACCTGAACATCTCACATCCTTGCAGGATTCCCCGTTTGACTTAAAATCAGCAAAAACCCTTTTTAGAAGCAAGTCACAAAGTAAAATCAACTTTGACGATCTTGAGCCCTTAGATTTGCAACAGAGTCCTAGTAGAGAAGCTTCACCTACTACACCTCCCGACTTTCAGCTTCTCCACCACTTTGGCTCTTACCACCCCAAATCTGCTCAAAATCAGTTCACAAGTCTGAGTACATCCGCCACACCCATTCAAACCACCACTGTTCAAATCGCCTCAGCTCATCCTACAAGCCCTCATATTGTAAGTCAACCATTAGCTCTCGCCATGGTAGCTTGGTATGCACCCTTGGTATTACCACAGCCTTTGGCACCTTTACAACATGACTACCAATCCAAAATCCCACACTTCACCGGAGTTGAGGCAACCACCGCCCAACAACATGTAGATAGAATTAGTGATGCCTTTGAATACATGGAAATAGAAGACGAGACCATAAGAATGAGGATGTTCACCAAAAGCTTGGGCGGAGAACCCAAGAAATGGTTTAAGAGCTTAACTCCAAAAAGTATACACGATCTTCCAGAACTCTACCAAACTTTCATAAATAGGTGGGAAATCAGAAAAAAAAACCCCATTCAAATCCTTTCTGAGTATAACAATCTAAAAAGGGATAATGGGGAAAGTGTACTGCACTAGGTTCAACAGTGTTTATAACGCCCTCCTGCCTCACTTCAAACCTCCACTTGGCTCAACCTTAGCAAAGTTTCCCGAAGGCTTTGACCCAGACATGACTTATCAACTAAGAGACAACGACCCTGCAACCTTAGAGGAAATGCAAAAAGTGGCTATGAGTGCAGAAGCCAACTTAGCAGAAAAAAGAGCTAGGACCAGATCAGAGAAGAATATCACATACTGGGATGAGGTCACCCCTTCAGTCTCTTCTTCAGATCCTAGAATATATGACCTAGTTAGATCCATGGCGAAAATATGGGAAAAGATAAGTGAAAAGGCACCTCTTAGGGACAACCAGCCAAACCCCCAAAACAGGAACTAGAACCAAAACTTTAGAAGAGACCAGCCTCAAAATAAACCAAGGGAAAATGACCAACAAATCAGGCCACCCTTCAATTAAAACTATGTTGATGAGGAAGAGAGGGATACAGAACCAATTGATGAAATTCATCTAAACCTAATAAGTTCTGATAACGAGGGTGAGGTTTTCCTCATGGAAGAAGAACAAGTTTTCTTCACCCCGAATCAAAATGAAACCAACTATGAGGACCCCGAAGATCCTGCTATAGGATTTTAGAACGCCATAATAGAAGCTCACAGGCTGTATGATCTTAGGAGTAGGAAAAACCAAGACAACTCCAAGAAAGGTAGCTCAGACACTGCTGTTACTAAAACCCCTGATACCATCCTTAAAAGAGCAGTGGATAACAACAAAATCATGGTCAAGAAAACTGACCAAAACAAAGATAAAGCTATTCATACAAGCCTTGGCCCAGATTGTCCTAGTACCTCTGCTAAGATTCCCGAGATGGCTATGTTGAACAAAATCCCGAACCAAATTCAGCAAATTAAGAACATAGAGAAATTCATGGCTGAAAAAACTGAAGCAAATCTATCTAAACTACAAGCACCCTTCAGTTTTGAAGGGGAAATCGCCAAAATAAAGATCACCATGCCTCTCACTGAACTTCTCACCCAAAGCTCTTACAAATCCCAAGTGCTAAAGGTCCTAAACATAGGAAATGATGCAGACACCCTACATCTAGCTGATGATACCCCTGAGGTGTTGTTTGGGCCAAAAATAGAAGGGAAATTCCAAGAAGGAACCACTCTTCCCTTTTACATCAGTCTGAATATACATGTCCAAATCTTACAGAATGCCATGCTGGATTCCGGGGCCTCGCACAATCTCATGAAAAAAGTTGTGATGGATAGATTAGGCCTAGAAATAACAAAACCCTATAAAGACTTATATTCATTTGATTCAAGCAGAGTCAAGTGTCTAGGCCTGATCAAAGATCTTTGTTTCAGTTTGGCCCAAATATCTGCAAAACACCTGATCATGGACATAGTGGTAGCAGACATCCCTCCCAAGTACGAAATGCTTTTATCGAGAAATTGGGGAGCCAATCTTCAGGGAAATATTCAACTTGATATGTCCTACACCACTATTCCCATGTTTAACCAAAATAGAATACTCTATCAGGAATCACACATGAAATATATGGTCAGCAGCCAAGAAAGGCCAGATAACATCCCAATGTACTCCTTGCATTCAGATCTGAATTCCTTCATTTTACACACTGATGAAGACATTGAGGAACAGTTAGGAGAATTTGAAACAAATTTAGGCACACCACATCAGCCACCCCAGGTTCTCTATGATGATCTGGACACTCAAAATTATCATGACCCTGAGCAGTTATGTCTTGAGGAAAGAGAATTCAATTCTTTTGAAACAGAAATAGAGCAGGAAGCACAAAACATTACATACCATCAAGAAAATTTCTCAAACCATAGACAAACATCAGCAGTAACATCAAGAGACTTTTTCAGAACAGAGGCATTAGAAGACTTGCATATTACAAACCTTTTTGGAAATCAAGGGCAAGGAAGCTTAATGTTCTTACCATACCTAAAGGATTTATCATCTCATAACTCTAGCCCCTCAAATGAAACCTTGATTGTAGCCACAATAGCTAAAAATCTAGGAAAAATGCCTGATAAACCTCTTATGAAAGGATATGGTGACTGCAGTCCAAATATACCTGAGTTGTTTGAACTAGCTAACATTCTACCACTCCACCAAAGACTTAGAACTGCTAGAATTTGCAAGATTGTTCAAGATACTACTACATGTAGGGAAAACAGTGAGAAGCACTATGACACTGCCATCACTCCAAGAAACAGCTTCGACAAAAGAAAATACAAAAATCTTGACCAAACATTGATAATCAAAGACAAGACAGCTGGACATAGGATCTGTGTTGATTTTAGAAACACAAATACACACCCTTGGGATAGAAATTATATCTTTTCTGCCCAAGACCATACTATACAAATGACAAGTGCTTCTAATCATGTGTCTTTACAAAATGATGTTTCAGGGTATCACCAAATAATTCCTTTGCAAAGCGAATAGCTCAAAGAATTTTTCAAGTATGCTGGAAGTAGTTCCATCTTCAAACCTAGAATTGCAAAACCACCAGACACCAAAGACATGCTCCTGAAAGCCATGTTTTCAGTTCTAAATTTCTGCATTCTGATGTACCTTGATGATGTCATCATATACTTCAAAAATGACAAAGAATATCTGCATTATTTGAAAAATATGTACATCAAAAGGAGAAGTGGAGATCAAAGGTATAAAGAAGTACAGTGGGAAGACACGGGGTTGTTTAGAGATTCATGCATGAATCCTTATGTTATGCTTGAAAGAGAAAATTTTCCAAACTTTTCTTTTCAAGAGCTGAGTGGACCAAGAGTGCTAGGAGATCCTTATGAAGATAAGATGCTCAAGTTTCACCATTTTCAGGATTTCTAGTTCCAGATTTTTCAATCATTGTATATATCATTGTTGAAGAAATAAATAAATAAATAAAAACAGAAAATTCAAAAACAATAGAAAAAGTAGAAAAAGTGGGCAGTTTGGAAAACAGCAAGAAAGCCCCATGTTCAAAAAACAGTCATTCGGAAAGCGCACAAGTCTAAATGCCGCTACTAGTGCTCAAAAATGTCTTGTTCAGTTATCTAGCCTAATCATAACTGAACATGTTTTAAATTTATTTGTTGATAAGTTAGTGAGAGAAGAGATAGTCAAATTGTGTAAGCTTGACTTGTCAAAGAAAATAGATTAGGAAAAGATAGTGGTTCCAAATGCTCAAAACAGAACCAAAGAGGAAAACAGGGATGAAAAACAAATTTTGTATCCTAGCCCTGATTTTTCTAAATTTCATTTTCATGCAAAAATAATATTTGTGTGCAGCTTGTTTTTCATGCCACAAGTACATGACAAATTAGACTGTGTAATCCTAATTTGGTCTTTTTTCAATTTCATGTTTTATATTAGAGAATGAAATCCTGTCAAACAGCTTAATCTTGACAGCCGATCTAGTATAGGTAGAGAAACAAAGGAGTTTATCAGTTTAATTTGAACTCCCGGTGGATATAAGTGTAGAATTAGATAGTGTCATTTTTCAAAAATATTATGCCAAAGGGTTTCTAGTCCAAATGCACCCGAAAGAAGAAAAAAATGTTAGGAAATGTAGCTAGGTAGGTAGAAATGACTTTGATGCTAATCATGCGGTCAGTTTTCAGAAATAGCATCAAGAAAGAAAGAAATTTGCACCAATGGATAAAGGCTCTGGTATTCAAAAGCCAGAGATCTGAAATTATGGACACCTCCTGAAAAGGAGCTGCCCTCCCCAAATGGAGCCACTGTTAGTCATCAGTATTTTTCACCTGTTGATGATGACTAATTTCTTAAGCCAATTTTTCTAGAAGCTGATCTCCAATTTGTCAAATCTGTCATCTAGAAAACACCCCTAAACATTTTTTTTCCTCCTACATTTTCCGGTCAGGCTATGATGAGAAAAAACCTAGCTGTCAATTTCTATCTACTTCCAGTCATATAATCCTGTCCATGAGCTATCATAGCTAAAGGTTATCTGTTTTCATTTACCCTCTTTCCCAAGTCATTCATTATCCAACTTTTGATAAAATTTCTGCCACACTATCTCTGGTCATATGTCATTTTGGGATCTAATCATACCAAAGAAAATACTCAAAATCTGTCAAGATTGCCCCTAAGTTAGGTAGTGGCGCTTTAGGGAATCCCTTCCTTGGCAAAAACATCTTGAGCCAAAAGCCTTTATTCAATACCAGCCAGCCCTGAATTAGCGCTTAATCTACAAAAACAAATCTTGATACATCCATAGGTTGTGCCACTAAGATGTCTTTTTGTCTCAGTCCAGAAGAGCCAAAAGCCTTTATTCAATACCATCCAGCCCTGAATTAGCGCTTAATCTGCAAAAACAAATCTTGATACATCCATAGGTTGTGCCACTAAGATGTCTTTTTGTCTCAGTCCGGAAGAAATTCTACAAAGATATAGAGCAGAAGAAGATAAGTATGTTCACTGTCTAAAGAACATGCTTAAGGTCAAGCAAAATCTCCATCAGACCCCAAGGAAGCTCTTCAGAGTTCAAAGTCATTTGTCTATTACATCTCTACAGGGGTGTGATTGCATAAATGATCCATGTGTAAAGGAGCAAAAGAACAAAGTCAAAAGACGTCCTGCATGGTGAACTAGCTTGTCCTCAGTAAAAAAAAAGTGAAATACAGTAAGTGAAGAGCTACTAATGGGTGTGGTCTAAAAAGCCAGAGTTATCTAAAGAAACAGAGCGCAGCCTCCAAGTCCTATTAATGAAAAGAGCTAAATGTTTGGCTGATCAGCAGTATTCTCAACACCTCCTCCAAAAGGAAATCTCAACTGGCATCTGCAAAAACAATCAAGAGAAGTCAGTCAACTATGTCTAGCAAGCAAATACTCTGCATACACAAGTCATGTGTTTTCTGGTCTTAGGGTTCACAAATATCTTTTACAAAGAAAACATATCTCAGAACACATCTCATAGAGTTGATTATTGCCTATTTTGACATGACACTAAGCAGGAACATGTGATTTGAAGAAAGGTAACATATTTTGGGAATAGGTGAAATATCTTATCTACAATGCTAACCTCCTTCACTAAAGCAGATGGTTAAGAGCATAGTAAAAACATCCTCCTTTAGAAGAGCAGATGGTTAGAAGATAAATATAACCTCCTTCATTAAAAGTAGATGGTGGGAAACAAGATGAGAAACTCTTTCATGATAAAAGGGCAGAGAGTTAAATTGTCAAAGTGATTTCTAGAATTGTCAATCACCTCCTTCCAAGAGATAGGCAAAGGATGCATCAGCAGTTTTTGATATAGTTTTTGAGCAACTTTTCTTTTGAAGGACAGGTTTGATAAACAGTGACAAAACAATAAGATTTCATAGGTTAAAAACCTATTTCACATCAAACAAAATATGGCATTTTGATGTTGAAAATGTCTTTTTCCTCTGTTTATAGAGGCCCCCTCCAAGCTGTGATAAGGATGAAACTTGGGCTAAGTACCTTCATCTAAATATCCAAGGAAAGAGAGTAGCTAACTGGGTTTAACGGTAGCCTCTGCATATGCATACAAAGAAGACAGTTAAGGTAAGGAAAAGACATAATCTTTATAAAGTTACCTTAGTGATTTTTAAATTCATTTCCTTGATGAATGGCAGTAAGAAAGATCTCGTTTTGAAGGAGGCCTCCTCACCATGGATATGAGTGTTTTCAAAAGAGCTGACATAGCATTATTTCTATAAATCTTTTTCAGATAATGGGTCTTTATGGTATTTTGAAAGTGATATAATATTGAAGGCAGTAATTGATATTTTTGTAAAAAACCTTTTCAAAAAGGCATAAACCCTCCCAAACTGACTGCAAAGGTATTAGAAATTTTTCAAATTTTAAAGAAGGAGAAGGTCGTTTAAAAGGCCCTCATCAAAGTTTAAACACTTGAATCAAACATTTGACAGCCTCCTCACCTAAGAAAGAAGTCATTTTCTCAGGTGATTTCACAGTTTTCAAGTTCAGGGTTATGCGCGGCGCGCCTGTAGGCACCCGAACACAGGGTTTGAATGGAGGCGCAGCGTGCCTATAGCTGTGCATGGCACGCCTGTGCCTGCGATCACCGGGCACCCAAATTTGACCCGACACCATTCTGTGTGGTGCTCTCTCCTATAAACGGCCCGCTCATCCACCGGTCTTCAAAAAACTCCTTTGAACGCTACTCCAACGATCAACAAAGTCCACAAACTCATTTTCAAGGTATTTCTTCACTTCTTGGTCAAATTTGGAGTTAAAGAAGGGTCTTCTTGCTTTGATTTCATAAGATGAACTGTGGTTAAAGGGAAGGGGGTCAAAATACGCAAATTTAAAGGGGTCACTCCACAAGAAGAGGATTGTTTTTGTTTAAAGAGAGGAAACAACATCTGAGAAGGGAAAATTATTCAAAGGAAAACTACAGTGCTTTTTCTAAAGGGCAGAGTCCTTTGTTTTAAATCAGTCCCTTAAGACAGCAAGTTCAGAAGACCTTTTTCTTGTTTCAAATAAACTACAGAAGATAGTGATCTAAGGAGAGACAGAGTTCTTTAGGAGGTTTATTATTCACATAAGAGAGGGCAATCTTATTCCAAAGCAGAACATAGTATTTTCAAGAGAATACAGTCTATGCTTTAAATCAGTGACTTGAAACAGTGCTACCCAAAGAGACATTGTTTTTCAAAGGGACATATTTATCTCTCCAAACAACCACAGTAAACAGTTAGTCAAAGGAAGGGGATTTCATATTGTCAAGATCAAAAGAGTTATGTCATTTGAGCCAGTTGGTAGGGTAACTAAAAACAGAATTGGTTTTTCTCAAAGAGTTAAGGGTGTTGATTGAATATTTATCACAGTAAACATTTGATACAGTTGCCATAGTGACTCAGCCAATAATCTCAGAAGCAAAATGCCTCCTAGGCAAGATAGCAGAAGTGGTCCTCACAAAAGGTATGAACCTTTTTCAACTAAAGAAGTAAATGCCCATCCTTCAGTGCTTTTTAACTTTCATGAAGTAGGATGTTTGGAGTTTTGTAAAAGGGTTCAGGAGGTGAAAATTTATCTTCCCTTGACACATCTATTTGATTTAAGGCTGCAAGGGAAACATGTTCATCTAGCAAGCTTAGACTTCAAGCTCTCTCCTAGATCTATTTCCAGAGCTACCAAAATTCCATATGTCGGAGAAAAATGGTTTAAGCAGAGCTACCAAGATTCAGATAAATATAAAACCTTTTTGAAACCAGAACATCGAGATGCATGCCCATCTATTTTTCCTTTTTCATATTTTTTGAACATCGATGCTCCTCTCATGAAGATAATCATGAAATATTTCACATGCGAAGGGAGGTTTTCCCGGGTTTATGCTTACCATATTAGGCTACTCATGCACTTCACAAGAACCCAATTGCTAAACCTACCCTTTTTCCTCTATAAAAGTATTGAAAAGATGGCTTCTACAGTTCAAAAGAAGCCTTCCTCTCAGCAGCAAACTTGTCTTTTCCATCATTCCCTTATCAAGATTGTCATTCTCCATCAACTTGAGAAAAAGGGAATTTCTTGGGACACTTTCATTTCACATCCTGATTTCACCACTGCTTCTTCATCCCATGCATCTTCTTCAACATCCACTCATCATCTTTCTCCTTCTTCTAGTAAACCCACTCCTAAGAAGAAAAAATCTCCTATGATTGATCAAGAAGAAGAGCACAGTGAGAAAGAGCAGCATAGTGATGAAGAAGAGCACAATGAGAAAGAGCAGCACAATGATGAAGAAGAGGATAGTGAGAAAGAGCAGCATAGTGATAAAGAGAAAAATAGTGAAGAAGGGAATGATGAAGAAATGGAACAGTTTGAGGAGGAACACAGCAGTCACAAAGAGGAAAATATTGGTAGCCCATACAGCAGCAAGCATGATGAGGATGAAGAAAAAAACATTGAGGATACAGAGCCTAAAAGTCCTAAAGAAAGCAGGGACAAAAGTGAACAAGGCAGCCCTCAAGGAGACATGCAAGATGACAGTCAAAGCATTCATGAGGAGGGCCAAAACAGTCGTCAAAAGGACACCTTTGATGAAAGAAATGAAATCCCACTAGCCAGCAAGGATGATGATGGCAGTAGGAAAAGCAAAGACCAAATAGAGCATGTGCTAGTTGCCTCTGCTAGGCAAGGGGCCACGCTTTCTTCTCCAAAGGTAACAAAGCCTCGAACATCAAGAAAGAAAGTGGCTCAAATTGTAACTCCAAATGTTACTAGAGAACTCCAAAGCAAAGGGAAGTTGCCCAAGCAATCCATTGTTGAATTACCAAAGAGGAGGAGGACCAAGAAGTCCACCCAAAGCAAGGGAAAAGAGGAGGAAAGTAGCCATGAGAAAGAGAGGGATTTTGACATAATTCAAATAAATAGTGATGACAGTGAAAATGAGGCCAGAATCCTAGATTCTCTCTTGCTAAATAGAGAAGAACAAATTCATGATCTAAGAGCGGATCTAGAGAGGTCTAAAAACCTCATTCATTTTCTGCAAACACAAAACAAGCAAATGAGTGTCCACATGGCAGTTTATGAGACACGGGCTATCAAGTATCAAAAAGAAGCCTCCAAAGCGCAAATTAAGTTGGAAGAACTCATGGGAGAATTCAATGACAGTGAAAAATAAGATCAGCCAAGGAGGAAGAGGCCAAGGACTATGGGACTCAAAATATCTTTGGAAAAACAAAAAGAGGAAGAGGTTGCCCTTTTCCAATCTTTTCCTCTTACTACTTTATTCACCCAAGAGATAGAAAAAAATAGAGAAGCATGGCTTGAAAGGGTGAATGAACACTTGGATAATAAGGTGGAAAAGGCCAATAGAGACTTGAACCTTCAAAGAGAAATGACCCGGCACTATAAGAAGCTTAATCAATTAGCCCGAAGGAAATTGAAGGCTACACAAGAAAATCTCAAGGAGGCTCGAAAGAGGCGCCCGGCACAAAAAGTGAAGAAAAGCATATCAAGGCTTGAAATTTTTTCCTCCGCTTCTTAGCATGCTTCCAAAAACTCATGAGGGTCATGCTTGCCAAAATTGGGCATAATTCGACAAGTTTTGATTTTTTGACATTTTTGGGCTTTTTGCAAAAATTCATGGGCATCGCCATTTTTTTTTGAAGCATCCTCAAAGGATGAAAATGGTATCATTGGATTCCATAATTTTAGGGGCATCTACTCAGAAAATTTTAGATTAATTGAAGATGTTTTTGTCCCCCAAAGTGGCGAAAAACAGTCACTTTTTCAACACTCTGCCCCGCATATCAGCAAAGTCTAATTTCTAGGTTTTTCCACACAAGTAAGATTTTCATAGGCTTATAGTAATCATTTTGGGGGAAAATAATCATTTTCAGAAACTATAAATCCATGGCTTTCCAACGAGCCATCACGGGCCTCGTTTCGACATCGGTAAGTCCTCCAAAGGTTGCCCGCAAAACAGGGAATTTTTTGTTGCTATATTTTTGAAGTATTTTTGTAAAAATGCAGTTTTCTGAAGTGGCTTTTCCAAATGTGTGTTTAGCCTTTTTTTTCCATTGTCAGTTGGGAAAAGTCAATTTAATTTCCTTTTTTATCATTTTTAAGATATTTGTATAGATATTTTGTGCCTTGAGCTTTGCAAAGTCAAGGACAAAATCAAATATTTTTGATGGGCCAATGAGCTTGCTAGTTGCACTAGGAGGTTCTCCTTCATCTTGGCTTATATATTCCAAGAGATTTCATTGTAAACAAGGCTGAAATTGATGATATAGAGAAATATATGGTTATACAAGCTTGGAAGAAATACTTGTCTCATGCATTGGGTAGTTTCTTGAATGTTTTGGATGATGAAAGAGGACTGTTGTTGGATTCCTTGACTTGGTAAAATGGTATAGTGTCCCTCTCTGTTATGTTTCCTTAGTTTTCATACACATTTCATGCTCTTTGCTTGCTATAAGACAGTAGAGAATATATTTGAGACATGCCCTTGGAGGCACCTTAGATTTCCTGTTTCATTATAGCTTCTATGTTTTCTTCCTTCTTAGTCATATCAAATAATTCTTAATTACTCTTTGATCAGTAAATAAATTGTTTGCTTGTTTCATTTATGGTTTTATGCATGCTAAGTATGATTCACGGTATGCCCTGCTTATTCATGGCTAGTCATAGCTCCACCTCTGAAACCTTTCTTTGAATGTTTGATTGTCCTAGTTGAACCAAAGAGGTCTTGTATCGATCTTGCCCTTTGCCTAAAGCTCTGAAATCTTAGTTCAAAATGCCCGATAGCTCAAAATACTATGTCTAGGAGTTCCCTCTTAGTAGCTTGAGTTATTTGTTTATCTTAATTATTTTTTCCCAAAGTCTGATAGCAATTTCCTAAAGTTAGAGAGTCATATATCTCTATGTATTTCTTGAATGTTTATTTCTATGCATTTATCAGTTTGTAGTTACATTTATCATGATTAATGGTTAGCCTTACCATATAAATGTCTAATATTTAAGTATTTATGTTTGAAAGCCTTTGTCCTTCACAAACTTAGTGTCCATCCCACTTCATTTTACGTTAAGATCCATTTTACCTTGATCAAATCGGCCCTTCAACATACCTTGTATCACCATTTGAGGCTTTCTCGACCTTTTCGACCCCATAGCCCAATTGATCTAACAATATTTTTATCTATTTATTCTTTGATCAGTTCCTCCCTCAAAAACCTAAAAACAAAACCAAAAACCTACTTCATAACTAGCCTATAATCAGAAACATAAGAATAAAAACACATAGATATCCCTTACACAAATAGAGAGAGCCCTCTCTGAGTCCAGGAAGGCTAGGTCCTTGGACTCCAAAGTTGGTTTGATGTTACCCTGTCACTTGGCTTGCCAGTCAGCCAAATCACAGGACCCTAACACAAGTATTGTTGCATGCTCTAGTCTCATCCCTCTTCCTTATTGATCCCACACTTAGTCAATTTTGGAGTTTTCTTCTCTTTGCAACTTGCCCGACCAAAGACCTATCTTTCTATTTCATGTAACTATGCATTGCATAGTCACAAGCCATAGTAAAGAATTATCTATCTCTTGTAACTACACACTATGCAGTCATAGGGAAATACATCCATCAACTTTGAACTATGTAATCTTAGTGCTGATTCATTATCAAACTTACTTTCCCATAATGCAATCCTTGCTCAAATTTACCGTCATTATGAACTACACACTTTCATTTAGTAGTTAGGTCATGTATGAGTCTTTATAGTACTCAAATGTGTAGTACATTGACCCTCATCTTCCAAAACTATGCACTGCACAGTCACAGTGAGTAGGTTTTTCATCTCTGCCTCCCTAACTTCCCCAACTACATAGTCATGTCTCCTTATCTCTCAGCTACTGTGAACTGCACAATTACAAATACTAGACCCTCACTCCCTACCTCTTGCTCTTATGCACTACACAATCCTTGGGTCTCCTCCTCAATCTTTACCACTATCCTAGCTCATTTAGTATGTTCCATGAAAAATGAGATAGACTAGGAGATTTTGGGATTGATGTCATCTTGTCATGAGTGAATTGCATTTGATGGTTTTATTATCTTGACATGATAGGATGGTACTAAAGGAAGATACCAAGGAGATGTTATAAGAAGATACTTGTGAAGCTGAAGACGTAAAGAGATCATCAAGCGAAGAGGTAATTAGACACTAGATCATGGGAGAAGAATGAATATCAAGATCACATGGAAGACTCCATATCCTAACCAGCCTCTCGGAGAATGAAGCTTAAGAACAAGAAAGACCTATCATGAACATGTAAATATAGCAACAAGGAGAAAATCTTTGCATTAGTATACTACAATGAATTTCCATGTCACTATTTCCAATTCATGCTTCTCAAAGTGTCACCATAAAATTCATGTTTTTCATTGTATTTTTTCGAATGTAATATTTTATTTTGAAAAAAATGACAAAATGTAAAATGTCTAGAAGCCCAAAGGTCACACATAGAATGTGAAAATTTATGTAGAAGCTCAAAGGTGTCATAAAAATTCAAAAAGTCACAGGGGAGATCAAGATTCATGAGGGAATCTCAAGAGTCATAAGGGAGGTGGGGAATCACCTCATTTGTTATATATACACCCTCATATCTCAGGAAAAGGAATTTTCACTTTGGCTTCTCAAGTTATGCATATGAGAGAAGATTAGTATTTTGAGAAGCTAATAGTTTCTTAACGTTCCACTATTGGAACTAGTTTTGTATCATGGTAATGGTGTATCTTAGGACTTTTAATTTATAATTCAAATATCTTTGAGCCATAACACTTTCATGAATAAGTCATGAATGATTGTAAGACTATTATTCCATTGTTTGTGATGTATGTTTATGTTTCTACATACTAATGAAAATGAACTATTTCATTGCCTTTAGTATGCATCTTTGAATTGTGTGTCTCTTATTTTCATGGCTGTTGTTTCTTTGTGAATTGTTTCAAGAGATAGATAATGATTACTTCAAATATGTGTGTGTGTTTTTCCTTATTAAGATAGTACTATTATTTTTCTCTTAAATACTCACTTTCATTCCCCTTCCATGAAGGAACCATTATACACTTTGTAGTTGAATACATCATAAGGTGAACTTACTTGCGTATATCGAAAGTATATGCATTTTTCTCTTATGTTGTTTATTGCAGCCAAGCAAAATCATTAAGTATATGGCAGTCGGGCTTATTCCCATGATGGAGCTCCTACTCCAAACGATGTGAGGTCTGATTGGGAATTCATATTAGGGAGACCCCTGATTGTTGGTGCCATCCAACACTATCAACACATTGCCAATTGGATGCCACCATGTCCTAAAGCATTCTTCTTGGGTTTTTCTGCTTATGCACCAATCAAATATTCCAGGGTTATTATTCTAGGATGATGTATCCCCATGGGACCACCTTCTAACCAATCACCATGATGACGGGAAGATGTGACTCCCATGATGATGTCATATGTACTCTTGTGCCACATTTCACTAGCCAACAAGTGCCACATGTCATCCATTTTTTGTCCACTTGGCCACCAAAAAAAGCCAAATATGCATGCCATGTGTCACATCCTCATTGGTGCAATTTGTCTCACTGAAATCATGTTAATTTCATCATTCCATTGTTTCTCCATGTCATCCATATGAGCCAATCAAAATGTACCATGTGCCTTATTGCCCACATCCTCCGAGAGCCATATCATCCCAGAGGTTTGGACTTGCTCCTGCCTTTGAAACTTCTAAGAAAAATCTTTCGAGGTGAGCTATTAGTGGGGTCCTTCGCTATTGTGAGCCTTTTCCAATCAACTCTTATCACTCACCCACCTATTTTTCCACATATTTTCATCTCCCTCTCCTCGGAACTTTGGCCTTGCGTTCTCTTTGTATATTTTAAGGTCAGACTTCCAGGTAGATGTGGTTGTGGGGAATTCCTTGCTTTGTTTTGCACCGATTACTGCTCCTTCTACCATTTTATTTACTCTACGACTTCCTCACAATGCCATGTCGCTCTGGAGAAACAACATGTATTTGTTAGAAACCCAGAAAATATTAATAAGGGGTGAATCAATATTGTAGGTATTTTAAAACTTCATTTTTCTTATGTAATAATACTAGGACACCATGAAATATTTTAGCAATTAATTTAGATGAGAATGACAAGAAATAATATCAGTAACATAAGGAAGACACAGAGGTTTTCTTAATGGAATAACTATAGCTACTAATTCAAGTGAAAAAGGATCGGGGAACGCGATTAGGTCTGCGACTGCTGGACTGCCGCCGTCATGGACACGCCTGGGGGCAGAGAGCCCTCTCCCCCCCCTCCTATCTCTTCTGCTGCAGCCTTTCGGAACCTCATTTCTCTGAAAGGGAAGAAACGCCCTCTTCCTGAAGTCCCAACGTTCATTAAAAAATTAGATGAAATACCAGAGATCGCTTTGCCTGAAGAGCAGACGATCAAAATAGCACTCGCCTTAGCTGACAGAGGTTTGGTCGGGCAGTTTATGGGCCGCTGGCCATCAACAAAAGTGACAGATGAATGGGTCCAATGGAACTGGAGGCCTCTGCTAAAAAACAACGTGATCTGTTACGCTGTTGGTCGAGGATTCTTTATTTTCGAATTCACTTCCAAGGAAGACCGCGACCTGGTGTTCAGAAATGGTCCATATTTCATGGGAAACCAGGGCCTTTTCCTCAACAAATGGACCCCTGACTTCGACCCTTCTGTCGATGTCCCGAAGGAGGTTCCTGTTTGGGTCCGGCTCCCCAATCTGCCGATCCACTGTTGGAGCTTCCAAGCCCTGCAGAAGATTGGTAACAAGTTGGGACGTTTCATAGACAAAGCTGACAATAGGGGCCAATACACCTGCGCCAGAATATGCGTGGAAGTTGACCTAGAAGCTGGTCTCCCGGAAGCCATAAAACTCACAGTCGGAGATTGGCAGCACTTTCAGAAACTGGATTACGAGCAACTGCCCTTTAAGTGCCGAATCTGCCACGAACATGGTCACTTCCAACGAAACTGTCCTAAAGCCCCTGCAAGGGATAAGGTGGAAGAAGAAGGATGGAAAGAGATAAAAAAGGGCAAGGTAGTCTCAAAGCCCTCAGAACAGCCAAAATCTGGAACTATAGAGAGACCCAAGCCCACCTCCCAGGCCAATCCAATCACAAAAGAAGGGCCCTCTGTGAGATCTTTCTCCGGTGGGAACGCAGAAACCAATGGAGCCCAAAAAGATCCGGAAGACTTGACGAAGGAAGTAAAAGAAGCTGGTGCTGAAACAATCACCCCCCCAGCATCAGGAGGCAATGAAGGTAATATAGACAAGGAAGACCATATCAGCCTGGCTTCCGAATCTGATGAAGACTCAGAAGGAAGAACCTAAGAATTAGACAGTTCACATGCCACCCCTATCAAATCAGCCAGGGGTCGAAAATCCAAGAAGAAACAGAGAGAGGAGAAAACTTATCTGGATGTTCTCCAAGGCTCTCAAAAAAATATCAAGGGAATGATGAATACGAGATCAGGGCGCAAGCACGGCTCGGCTCCAAAAGGAGCCACAAGCTCCCAAGCCGTTAAATAATGAAGTACGTCTCCTGGAATTGCAGAGGATTAGGCAGCAGGCTAAAAGAAGATGCCCTGAAAGATATAGTAAGAATGTATTCGCCTGAAATCCTCCTCATCCAGGAGACAAATATGGAGGAAACTCCCCTCCTCCATGCTAGCAAAACCTTCTGGCGCAAAGGCTTTGGTTGTGCCGTCAGTGCAAGAGGCGCATCCGGTGGAATCGCTACATTCTGGGATAGCTCTATCTATGACCTGATTCAAAAAGACAGCTCCACCCATTGGCTGTTCACGAAGCTTCTCCATAAAGACTCCGGACAACAAGTAAGTATGTTCAATATATATGCTCCTGTTCTTCCTTCTGAGAAAAAATTCTGTTGGGATTCGATCTTGACCTATCTTTCGCTGAATAATCCTGAAAACATTATCATAGCTGGTGATATGAATGTCACTCTTGCTGTAAATGAGAAAAAGGGAGGCTCCCTGGTCAGGGATCCAGCTAGAGAATGGGTTGAAGACCTCATGTTGGGATGGGAATTGGAGGATATCAAGCCCACAGCAGGGAAGTTCACCTGGTCTAACAAAAGGGTGGGGCCAAATCATATTGCAGCTCGGTTGGACAGATTTCTGGTCCAATCCTCTTTCCTAACTTGCGGTCTAACGGCCTCGTCCAAAATTCTGCCAAACAGCACCTCTGATCACAAACCAATTATTCTCGAGCTGTCCACGGAAGAAAATCTGGGCCCTATCCCCTTCAGATTCAGCTCACTATGGCTTCAGCATGAGGGGTTCCAAGAGATGGTTTCAGATGCCTGGAAAAGCCCTGTTCATGGCTCCCCTTTCTACGTGTGGGAAGAAAAAATGAGGGGGCTCAAAAAAAGGCTCAAGGAGTGGGCCAGAACGCTGAAAACTCCCTCCTCCAAACGTAAGAAGGCCTTGGACAGTCTTGCTGCCCACCAAATAACTTTGGAAAACTCAGTTGTTTCCCAAGATCTTCTTCAGAGAGAAGTTGAGCTGCAAAAAGAGTTCCATAAAGCAAGTAGGGAAGAAGAAGAACTATGGAGGCAGAAATCTAGAGCTCTCTAGCTTCAAGCCGGGGACAAAAATACTAGCTTCTTCCACAAACATGCTGAAGCTCGCAAGCAATTCAAAGCTGTTAAAGAAATACATCAGCAAAATGCGGTAGTTAAGGATTTTGAAGACATCAAGCGGGCAGCTCATTCTCACTTCAAAGATCTCTACTCTGCCCCCGATGATCCACCTATGAATCCCCATGCCTATCCGATGAATTTGATTCCTCAATGTGTTCAAGATGCTGACAATTCTATGCTGACTGCTCCAATCAGTATGAATGAACTTAAAAATACACTGGACAGTATGGAACCAGACAAAGCTCCTGGTCCAGATGGGTTCCCTGTTAGATTTTATCTTTCCTGTTGGGACATAATCAAAAATGACCTCTTGAGAATGATCAGAAAATCTCAATCTTGTACAAAGATCGGAGGCGGAATCAACTCAGCTTTTCTGGCTTTGATTCCAAAAGAGAAAGGTGCTGCTGATTACAGCAGATTCAGGCCAATCTCGTTGTGTAACTCCAGTTACAAGCTTATCACTAAAATTATATCCAATCGCCTCAAGAAAATCTTACCGACCATCATCCCTGAAAACCAAGGAGGTTTCATCAAAGGGAGAAAGATTCTTGACAACATTGTGCTGGTTCAAGAAGCTGTTCATTCAAGCTATCACCGTAAGGAGAAAGGTATGGTGATCAAGCTGGACTTGGCAAATGCATTTGACAGAGTAAAGCATGAATTTCTGTTTATGGTTATGAAGAAAATGGGTTTCTCTTCAGCCATCATTAACTGGATAAAAGCCTGCATTGCCTCTCCTTGGATAGCACCTTTGGTTAATGGTCGACCTTCAGATTTTTTCCAAGCCTCTCGGGGCCTAAGACAAGGCTGCCCTTTGTCCCCGCTTCTTTATGCCATTCAAGCCTCTGTTCTAAGCTTTCAACTGGACCATAATCAACAGACTCAAATCCTGCCTGGTCTTCGTATGGTTCATCAGGTCAAAGATATAAACCATGCCCAATTTGCTGACGACACTTTATTGCTGGGGGGGGCAAGCATAAACTCTGCTAAATCCTTCAAGAAGGAGCTGGACATTTATAGAGAGGTCTCGGGCAGCAAGATCAACTTTTTAAAAAGCACAATCTATAGCTGGAACTGCTCGGTTAAGGAATTATCTGATATAGCAAGGATCCTTGATATGGAAGGGTCCTGGGCCTGGGACTCCTTTAAATACCTAGGGGTACCAATTTTCAAGTCCACTCCTAAAGCTGCCCATTGGCTGCCACTTCTGGACAAGATTAAAGGCAGAATTCATGCCTGGGGTGCTTCATGGCTGAATAACGCTGGAAAGATCATTCTGATGAAAGTTGTTCTCTCAAGTCTTCCGTTATATCAGCACTCTATCCTCCTTGCCCCAAAAACCTTCATCAACAAGATGGAAGCTCTCCTAAGGCGTTTTCTGTGGGAAGGGGGAAAAAATAACGAAAGAAGGTTGCATCTTGTGAAATGGGATATTATTAAAAAGCCTTTTATGGAAGGAGGGCTTCAAATTCGAGATCTGGCCGCCCAAAATCAGGCTTTGGGAACCAAGCTGCTATGGGACATAGTCTCTGGAAAATTAAGTTGGAGCAAGAAAGTCTTGTGGAGAAAATATTTCCATGGAAAGCGCCTTAGATGTTTGGACCAGCCTCCTAGAACCTCTAAAGGTTCTCCTGTGTTTAAACTCTGCTTCAAAGCTCTGGATCATTTCAGCAATAAGCTGTACTGGATTCCAGGCAATGGGCAAAAAATAAGAATCTGGGATGACTCTATCCTGGGTGACCAACCTTTAAATCAGATGGAAAATCTTACCAATATCAAAGAATGGCTCCAAGCTCGCAATTTAAATACCCTCTGGGACATCTCCTCTTGGACGGAGGATAGTCTTTGGGATTGCTGGCACCTGGGGGAGGTTCCTCAGAGGCTGGAAGGTGAAGCCTCAGTTCTCTTGGATAATCTTCAAGGAAAAGCTCCCCTAAAAGCTTCAGCAAAAGACAAACGAGGTTGGGGTTCTGTCTCAGGTTCATATACAGCATCTGAAGGCTACAAAAGCATTATGACCACCCCGAATGTTCCTCCAAATCCTGCCCAATGGAATTTTATTTGGAATTCCCCCTCTCTGCCCAAAATAGATTTTTTCTGCTGGACTTTAGCTCACAATAGCATCCTCACTTGTGACAATCTCCGCAAGCGTGGTATGGAAGGTCCATCCTGGTGCAATCTTTGCATCTTGGATGAAGAATCAGCAGATCATCTGTTCCTAACTTGCCCCTTTGCACTAGAAGTCTGGAAGGGGGTCCTTATGCTAAATCCGGATAATTTCGAGCTCCCCAGGAACATACCAAATCTTTTCCAAACCTGGAGCAAATTATCTCCTTTTGGTCTTTCCAAAAATCTCCTTCTCAAAAGTTGCTGGCTGTGGATCCCCAAGATTATTTGCTAGAAGTTGTGGCTGGAAAGAAACAATAGACTATTCAGAAACGAACGCTGCAAATCACCTAGAGTCATCTCCAAAGTCAAAGCTCTTTTGGGTGAAATTCTAGAAACCAAATATGCCAAAAAGACTGGTAATGCCCTGAACAGAGAAGAAGAACTCTGGTTGAATGGACTGGTCCCTAACCATAAGGACTATTCCACCCTTTCTGCAAGTGTCCATTCCACCTGGGAAATCAGACTGGAGGAGCATGAGTTCATCAAATGGAGGTCGGCACTGAATGAGCACTGCCTATTCTTTGACGGGGCCTCCAAAGGCAACCCTGGTATCGCAGGAGGCGGTGGGGTTCTCTTGGGCCCTGAGGGTTCTGAAGTGTTTCGGTTTGCTTGGGGTCTGGGCAAGGAATCAAACAATAGAGCGGAGGCTCTGGCTCTGTGGCAGGGCCTTCATCAAGCAATCAACGGTAACTACCTCTCCATTTCAGTCTTCGGGGACTCCAGGATCATTATACAAGCGCTGAACACCAAAAAGTACCCCTCTCAGATCCACTTATCAGCTATTCTCAGGAAAATTAGACTTATCTTGCCCAAATTTCATAAGATCTCTTTCTATCACATCCCCAGGAATTTAAATGCCCAGGCAGATATGGAAGCCAATCTTGGCGTGCTGCGAAGTAAAAGATCACTATCAGTCAACTATGTCGACTCCTTCTGCAACATTCCTTAAGCCAGGTATTCTCTGGGCCAAATTTCTGCTGGGCTTTCCTCTGTTCCCTTGGCCTTTCCAGTTCCCCTGCTATCTGAACCGCAACATCTTTAATGATCATCTGAAATCAATCCTGGTTCCCTCTCTTATGAAGCAGTATGGCCCTTCCTTTCATCTTCACGATCTCTGCTATTTCCTTGTTCTCTCTGCTGTACGCATCTGGGTTAGAGGCAGCTGTGTGATCCACTGCTGCATTTACGCCCTTTTCATTAGCTACAGCGCTCGCAATGGTAATAAAAAGCAGAGCTCCTATTACGATGGCCTAAAATGCCAAACGAAGGTCCTGAACGTTGGCCCGGAGAGATTTCAAGCCACCAGATCCACTCTGCCAGCGCTCATCTGCAGACTTGTCGGCAAGCTAAGAGCTTCTCAATTTGATTCCTTCTCCATTGCCTCATCGGATCATGTCAACGCTTATCGAAGAAATCTGCTGCTGGGTTATTGCAACCACTGTTACATTGTTTACAGCCTTAAGAGGGAAAATAGGCTCTGCGCTATCAGCCAGAGCAGTCATGTAATGGCAAAACGCCACTGTTTTGGCGCTCTTTAATAAAATCTAACCGTTCCTGTCTAAAAAAAAACATAAGGAAGACACAAATTCTTCAAATTTAACTTTCAATTCCTTCACAAGGCAAGCTACAGCTTATTGTTACAAAATTTGTTGGCTACAAATAGCAGGAAGCTACAACTCCCTGATTTATGAGCTAAAACTGAAAGGAGATTTTAACCAAGATTTTTTACCAACACCTACTGGAAGGAGTTACAAACCCTAATCTGCAAGCTACAACTTGCATGGACTCAATGTTTCATTTTTCATCCATTTTAAAACTAGAGCCATGATGTCAAATCCTTCTAAAAGATAAAAAAAATCTATCCGCGATCACCTTCAGCAGTCTGTGATTATTGATAAACTCACCATATACACGAACAATTTCAATTCAACCCAACTCACACATTGTTACAACACGCTTTCAAAATTCCTCAATCAATTTTTCTTATAAAGACATTTTCTACTAAATTAGGCTTATTTTCCTTTTAGTTTACCTGCACTTGTATCCTTCATGAATCTATTTTTTTAGCTTTTGTCAAGTTTCACTAAATCATCTAGATGTTCTCTCCAATTTATCATTCACTAATTACATGTTTCTATAAGAAAATTTGAGCTCAATTGTAAATTTTTCTATTCTGGCACTTTACAGGTTTTAGTTGAGCTTTTCTATTGTTGGTGTGCTCTAACTTTGGTATTACTGCCAATTTTACTGCTTATTTTTTTCAATTTTGTTGGATTTTCCTTTAATCCCCTAATGATTTGTATATTGGCCCCTTTGGCCATATGGGACCAAGGGTAGTGACCTTTCCTTTATTCCATGAGCGCCTTTGCTCCTTAAGCCCTAAGGGCTTATTTTATTTACAAAGTGCCTCCATGCCCTTAGTCCTTTTGTCACGTAGAACCATATCCTAGAACTAAATTTTCGACCTCAAAACCTTTTTCCTAACACTTTTTATTGTGCCTGTCATTTTCCTTCTTGCGTCAGCCTTGCGGGATTACATGTCCCATCAAGCCGCCTCTCCTCTTCTCCTATTGGTAATTGTTACCCGGTTGTACATTCCAACATGTCTCAATGCCTGTCATCTCGGGGATCTCTCTGCACCTTTAATTTAACTCCAGGTCTGGATATCAGGATGATGTGTCCCGGTGGGTCCACCCACTACACCAACAAGCCAATTAATTTCCAGCCCAAGTTGAGTTTTCTTTGACATTTGTCGTGTCAGCCTAACACTTAGTCGTCCCAATACTTTCTCCTTTGTGCTTGCTTAAAACATTTTAGGGTCCTATCTATGGGATGATATAATGCTCACATTATCAATTCCATGTGGTGCTATGTGAGTGGTTCATGTGTCACCTAGAAATGGCCCACTCAGGTTCCCAAAAACCATGAATCTGCATGACACATGTATCCATACCTGATTTCATGTTGACGTCATCTGCCATGTCAGAGGAGAGAGAAAGTGTCCTAAGCCTTGTTTTTTCATTAATTTCCTTTCTTAATTTTTAAGGATCCAACCTATTTATTTACACTACTGACTCTTCTCCTTGCGTCACATTTCTCGGCCAATCCATATATAGCCTTCAATTTCTATGCGCACCTTCGAAACCTACGAGATAGTTGTTGAAGTTTGCAACAAGAAACAGTGAAATTGGCATCTGGAAACAACATCCTTGATCCTAGTGAAAATTAAGCACCTACACTAGGTGGGGCCCACATAGGCTATTTTTAGGTGGATGTCTATTTATAGATGCATGAGAAAATTCTAATTATAGATTAGGTCTATTTATATATGTATGTGCAAGATCTATTTATAGATTGCATGTCTATTTATAGATGCATGTCGACTATTATTATGCCTTAATATTAGTTGGACAATAAACAATAATATATTCTCAATGAGCACCTGGAAATAGTTAAATGAAGTGGAAAATAAGTTAGCTAAGTGAATTTCGAGTTAAGAGGTTGGCTGGTGGGATATGCAGGTTGACTTGAGTTGTAATAGAGTGATTCTAGGTGTAACAGAGTTGGAAGTGCAATGGTGCATTAGTTAATGCAAGTTGTAAAACAGCTTAAATCATTTGAGTGAGTTAAATTCAGTTGTGGTAGTTTTAACTACAGATACACTAATGAGAGATCAAGTGAATTAAATATTAATTAATTCACATGTAGTGATCTCACATGCAACTAATGTTTTTACTATTATTAGTCGCATGCATGTCAGTTCCAATGGAGACCCAATTGAGATCTAGGTGAAAGGGAAGTGTAACTATCATTTGTGATATTAGCAGGCTACCTAGGTGTAGTTATAACAACACAGGATTCCCATGATACTCAGTGCAGTTGAGGAAGGTTGAAATTCTTTGTGATTAAGGATTACATTCATCAGGAACTGCGTGAGCAAGGCAGACTATCTGGAGATAGTAAATTGGCTAAGGAACTTGCCAATTTTTGTATGACAGTGTGAGACAATTAGCTGGTATACTGAGGGCTCTTGTGAGAAGAGTTTTGTATGTAATTGTTTCATGATTCCTTGTGGAATATACAATATATGATAGAGGGGTTTTGAGCAATAAACTTTCCCTAGGAATATCTGGTGTTGTGGTTTTGATCTATTATTCTCCATGCTTATATAATTGGCGATTATATTTTTTCCGCAAATATTTGTAGAAGTGATTATGTATTTAACAGTGGCATATAATTGTTAGATCAGGATATTCCAAGATATACATGCAGATTGTATAATTTCTAAATGGTACCAGAGTTGTGTTATAAATTTTCTACATGGTATAAGAGAAGGAAATATTTGGGTGCATGAGTTTGCATAGAATATCAGAAAAATTTGATGCAAAAATTTCAGAAACAAATAGCATATTTGAATTCCTTGCAAAAAAATACCCAAATTGAAAAAAAATCAGTCGAATCGGAGCTCGGATGAGGGAGATATCATCGATTTAAAATCAACTCTTTTTTTAGAAAATTTTGCAACGACGGGACAATTACAATGTGCGTGAGCCAAGAATCTACATGCACTAAGGTGCAATATGCATTTAAAGCTTTGAGGAGCAAAGCAGAGGTTAGTTAATTGGTGGTTGAGAGGGAGCCTCTCAACATGCAGCTTGACAAGCAGTCTCAGAAGGTTGTCGAGTAGCCACAACTGGAGATGTAGAAGAATATTTTTAGATTTGATGTAGATGTGATTTCTACAGAGCTTCCTACTATTGGGAAGTGTCAGAAAGCCATGCAATTGACCCTTTAGAGGGAGTTGAATTTGCATGCAAGTAAGAGTGAATCTCAAGATGTGTAGTAGCCATATGCGGAGAATCATGGAGTGGGAGCAACCACTCATGCAGAGAAATCTTGAGCCACATGGGCAGAGGGAATGCATGCACCTATACCACCAAGTGAGAGATGGGACGACATGCATGAATAATCCCAAGAAGAAATTTCTGGGCAAGATTCTTTGATATGGTGTGGATCTCATGAATCAAACCTGGCTACGAGGAGCCCATAGAGCAGTGGTAGGAGGATCAGTTGGATTTATGCAGTCAGATGTCATGAGGACATGAAATCAAAGCGATAGTGTCAGATACTGGAGCGCAGATCAGAGTTGGCAGCAAGTGCAGAGTGCATGGATGCAGGTGTCAACAGCACAGTGGTTCCTGAAGACATGTGTAGTGTCTAAGCAGAAGTCAGAAGACTTTGATGACATATGCATTATATTGATTCAGTTGTTTGGAGGCTATTTAGTTTCGGAAGTGTTGCATGAAAAGGTTGCATGTGCGAGAAACACTAGAGAAGTGTTGCATGCAAAGGTTGCATGGTGCATGCATGGCGCATGCAAGGGTTGCATGGAGTTTCATGTTGCATACAAGGACATTTATTTCTTGTTGAGAGGGAGTGTTGAAGTTTGCAACAAGAAACAGTGAAATTGGCATCCGGAAACAACATCCTTGATCCTAGTGAAAATTAAGTACCTACACTAGGTGGGGCCCACACAGGTTATTTTTAGGTGGATTTATATTTATAGATGAGGCCTATTTATAGATGTATGTGCAAGATATATTTATAGATTGCATGTATATTTATAGATACATGTCGACTATTATTATCCCTAAATATTAGTTGGACAATAAACAATAATCTATTCTCAATGAGCAATTGGAAATAGTCAACTGAAGTGGCAAATCAATTAGCTAAGTGAATTTCGAGTTAAGAGGTTGGTTGGTGGGACATGCAGGTTGACTTGAGTTGTAACAGAGTGATTCTAGTTGTAACAGAGTTGGAAGTGCAGTGGTGCATTAGTTAATGCAAGCTGTAAATCAGTTTAACTTAGTTGAGTGAGTTAAAGTCAGTTGTGGTAGTTGTAACTGTAGATACACTAGTGAGAGATCAAGTGAATTAAATATCTATTAATTCACATGTAGTGATCTCACATGCAACTGATGTTTTTACTATTATTAGTTGCATGCATGTTAGTTCCATTGGAGACCTAGTTGAGATCTAGGTGAAAGGTAAGTGTAACTATCAGTTGTCATATTAGCAGGCTAGCCAGGTGTAGTTATAACAAAATAGGATGCCCATGATACTCAAATTAGTTGAGGAAGGCTGAAATTATTTGTGATTAAGGATTGCATTCATCATGAACTGTGTGAGCGAGGCAGGCTGTCTGGAGACAGTAAATTGGCTAAGGAACTTGCCAATTTTTGTATGACAGTGTGAATCAATTAGCTGATGTACTAAGCGCTCTTGGGAGAAGAGTTTTGTATGTAATTTTTTCATGATTTCTTGTGGAATATAAAATATATGATAGAGGGGTTTTGGGCAGAAGCTTTCCTCGGGAATATCTAGTGTTGTGGTTTTGATCTATTATTCTTCATGCTTATGTAATTGGCGATTGTGTTTTCCGCAAAGATTTGTAGAAGCGATTATGTATTTAACAATGGCATATAATTTTTATATCAGGAGAATCCAAGATATACATGCATATTGTATAATTTCTACAATAGCCTTGTAGGCTGAGCTATCCCATGGGGACCTCCCATTATAAAAATTCTACCAATACAATTTCTTGTTGTTGCTACTAACTCTACCACGCTAGCGCGATTATATGTCTATTGTTCCTTGTACTATCATAATTCCATGCTTGTCCCTTGTCATATCCTTGTTTCCTGTTGGTTTCTGACTCCATCATACATGTGGTTTGTGATTTGGGGGGGGCGGGGGTGTTGGAATGAACCTCCATTGTCGATCAGACGATTGGAAATATTGGAAATCCGACCATTTCGACACTCTCTTCTGCATTAATTATTTCACATGTTGACCCATCAAAATATCTCTAATACATCATTGGGAATGCATGTCGGAAGATCTGTCAATGAACGTACATGGATTTTAACTGTCGCCTACATCAAACCTTCTAGCAATTTCTCCGCCATTTTTGAGAATACGCAAAAATATGTTGGAAATGTTGTCATTGATGGCAATAGAGGCAGCAGATGCAGAGATAGGAAAAGAACAGTAGCAAAAGACAGCAGGTAATATTTACAGAGAGCAGTTGAGGCAGAGGTCGAGCAATAAAGGCAGAGGCAGCAAATACAGAGGAAGAGATGAAATGGTCATGCAGTAGAGGCAAAGGCAGAGGCAGAGGCAGAGGCAAAGGCAGAGCCTTTATTCCGAGAATCACTACCCCAGCTGGTAGATACACTAAACATAAATTCCGAGAATCATTACCCAGCCGGAGGATTCATAAACACAATTCCGGGAATCTTAACCCAAGCGGAAAAGTATATATATGCATTAACCTTATTCCGGGAATCATTACCCCAGACGCCTATATATATATATATATATATATATATATATACAGCGCTTTATTCATGTTGCGCCTTATATGCAAAAGTCCGAACCATATATATATTTATACGGTGCGCAATATACAAAGGTAGGATGCAATGCTGCGTGGGCCCGACGAGCAATGTTGGCTTTAAACCATTGGCAAGTGCATACTTTATGATAAATGGAATGGACAGAAGAGCCTTATATGGTGGGACCCTCAACAATCGCATCGGAAAAAGGTTGGCAGCGGATCATATGAACTGCAAATTGCGATTGCGATTAAAGCCCGGACCTGATGGGCTTATAATCTGTGATTAACACATATTTGAATTCCGTCCTAATTGCATCGGAGCATCAGAGTATAGGCATATCAGAACATCCAACCAAAACTTGCGATTGTGATTGAAGCCCAGACCCAATGGGCATATAAAAAATACAATTCATATTTATTTAAGTTCCGATAAACATTGAGTAATCGCATCAATGGTCAATCGCATCGTAATAAAAGCGGAACATCGAAGAAATATATTAAAAGATTGTGATTGCGATTAATCGCATCGGATCGATCGCAAAGGTATCAATCGCATCGGAGTAAGGGAAGAACATCGGAGCATAATATTGAAAGTTGTGATTGCGATTAATCGCATCGCAACCATCGCAAAGGATCCAATCGCAATCGGAAGAATTCAATTGCGACTCATCACATCGGCACAATTGAGTGAACAGTGAATCATCGGAATCGGAGCATCAGAGCATTGGAATGTCGATACATTCAAATGGAAATTGCGATTGCGATCAATCACAATCGGAAGAAGTCGAGGAGTAATGTATAGCATCGGAAAGCGTGGCAAGTGGGCCCGGACATATGATATTCTATTGATTATATGGAATCAACACCTTATATTAATGTTTATAACGCTTGACTCGGGGAATATGCAAACATGGTGATATATTTATATATTGTGCTAAAGTCGAAACTTATAGAAAATGAGGTGCGTGCTGGGCATTCATTAAAGTAAATTTATGGGTTTTTACATTCGGCTGGAGAATATATATGTATATATATGTTGATCCATATAATAAATACGCTGGTATTTAATATAATGGTTTTTATAAAGTTCACGGATTGGGTTTACTACAAGAGCCTGCAAGGACGAAAAGGAGAAAGACAGCCTCAGAAAAATGTGCAGTAATCCAAAAGAACAGAAGAGGGTTGATTTGAAAATAAATTATATGGACAGAGAATGTGTAGGCAGGTAGCCCGAGCACAGAGATTGAGAGTGAAAAAACATTACCCAGACTCATATATATTTAAGAATAAAACCTGAAATGTGGTTACATATGTGGCTGGTGCACACAGGTACAGTAAACAGATGAATAGATGCATAAGTGAATAAAAAATACAGAACAGTCACTCAGTAGCAGCAGAAAAGATAAATCCAGTAAAGCCAAGTCCCGAAAAGGAGCTGAGTGGAATTTAAATGTGTAATTGAAGATGTAAATATTTTTGTTTTATATTGTTTGTGATGCAAAGGCAAGTGTCCAAAGGAAAAAGAAAAATCCCATTGTAACATTGAAATTTGTACATATTGTTATAATTTTAAAATGAGTTGGAAAAATAATGAGAGGACAGAAGCTAAAGAGTCATGACTGTTCACTCCAAATTCCTTGTGAAATACAAACAATCATGTGAGGAACTCTATCTATAATATCAACTGGATATGCATAAAAGAGGTTAGAGAGAGTAAGAATAGAGAATGAAAAGTATAGAAGATTGAGGCAGAGAAGATAAGGAAAAGAGGAGAAGAAAGAGATGCTATAGAATAGAGTTGATATCTGAGGTAAATCAACAAACACTTCTTTTGATAAATTGAGGAAGTTGGAACTTCCCTATCAAGTTGAAGCTTGATAGCTGTCAGTTGTAGCTGACTGAGGTTGGAGCCTCCTATAGGTTGGTGCCTGCAGAAAAAAAACAGTGGTGAGAGGGAGTTGGAGCTTGCCTTTGCATCACAACAATAATAAGATGTGGTTTTCTCCCTTTATGGGTTTCCACTTATATCTGGTGTCTCTGTGCATGATGTTTATGTGTTGATCTGATTTATATCATCTGCTTAATACCTGTTGCTCTCATATTAAGTCTACTGTTATATTATATTAATTCTTGTTGCTCACATTCTAAGATTACTTACATATTAAGTTGGACATGAAATGAAGGTGTAAATAAGTTTTAATGAAAAGTTTTAAAAGTCCATGAATGTGTTAAACTGATTCACCCCCCCTTCTCAGTTTAACTAAGGGTCCAACAAATAGACCTTCTCCAGAGACCTTTACCAGCTTAACTCTACAATCTTTTTCTTCTAAGGTTCTATTTTAGTGAAAACTAAACAACCCCATTTTTGACTTATTTATTTCAAATAATGGGGATCCTTCCCATGAATTTTGGCTAAATCACCTTTTATTATTTTCAATTAGTTAAGTGTCCTACAATTTTTCCACTTTTTCATTTTCAACGGATTTCTATTTTTATTGTTTCATTAAGTTCGACTTTTCACTAAATTTCCATCAATACTCATTTCATCTCATTTGGTTACACAATTTGCAAATGGTGTTCATCCAAAGTTCAATAATTTTACCTTATGGGTTAAAAAATGTACAAAATGTATATTATTTTAATTTTTGTAAATAAATTAGTAATTAATTGTAAATATTATTTCCTAGTTAATTTTTACTAATTATTTCATTTTTCACTAATGGTCCTACAAAATCGACACAATCAAATTGTAGAACAATTAAAATTATGTGTGTTCAGGTTCTCGGTAATTTATTCCAATTCTCAATTTTAAAATAAATTACAAGACTTGAAATATAAAATTGCAAAGTGGTTGTAGTTCATTTTGTTATATTTTTAATTACTAAGTGGTTATAGTTCATTTTGTCTTATTTTTAATTACCAAGTAGCTATAGTTTATAATGGAAGAGTCTCACTCCAAGTGGGTTCCACTTCACCTCACCTCTTCCCTTACTCTTTTACAAAAGTTTCGATAAAAAAATCTCAAAAACTTCTGATAGAAATCTCAATATAAAATACCTCTCATATACCAACCCAATATAAATAATCTATAATATTAAAATCCTGATATATAACCCAAAAAAAAAACCCGATATTTTAAGTTCTTATATAGGATATCGGACATCGAAAATTTTATTTGGTTCATATTTAAAACCTTCCGATATCAAACGACCTCTAATATCCAATATCATGCAATGGTTATTTTGCTTTGCCCAAGGTCTCCTCCACCTCATCGTAAAAGCCTCCTCTCTACTCCATTAAAGCCCCTCCTCATCTTTATGCGGCTCATACGCGAGCCCAAATGCCACTAGGACCATCCATTTGGGCCAATAGCCACTTCACCATTTTTATTATTTTTTTTAATTAATTAATTTAAATATTTTAATTTATTTAATTAGTTTTCAATTATTTTGTAAATTAATTAACATGTAATTAATATAATAATAATTTAATTTAATGATCTTAATTAATTTGTATATATTTTTAATAATTAATTAACTTTAATTGTCCAGATAAATAAGATTAGAAATTTTAATTAAATTTTTCTAGTTTTGGTTTAGGCAGCAATTTTTCAAGAATTCTGGAAATTTTGATCTTTCAACTTTGGAAACTCATAAGTTGAGTTTTATTTGGAAAAATGAGGCCGAGGATGGCTCGTTGGATAGATACAATCATGGAGAATATTTATGAAGTAGTTGTATAATCATATTAGGTCATTAAATGAGTCTAAAATTTAGCAAAATATTAAGCTCCAAATTTGCAACCAAATTAATTTTCCATGTTTAATTTTTTTCATTTTCATTTGCTCATGGCCTCTATTGAGTGAAAATTCATTCGAATATGTTCTCTTTGACCAATAAGATATTTACAAGAATGAATGGAAATGGAAAAAAAAAAAAAAATCCTTTTATTTATTTATTTATATATTTGAGTTTTTATTGGAGATGTTTTGTTTTCCAGATTTGTTATTCTTGTTTTTAATTTGCATTTTAATTTAATTTTGATTGGTTTTTGGAAAGAGAACAGTTGAGGAGATGAGTAAGAGAAGATTTGAATAAATGGAATTGCTACAACAAAAGAAGAAAAATAATTTGGACCAGTGAAAATTGTTAAAGCAGAATTATTCTTCAAACATCTCTCCTCTTTGGAATTCATTTTTGTAATTATAAACAGTGGTTTGTAGAATAGAACATGGATCCCTCTACTTGTAACTAAATGATCTTAGAGAACTATTGTAATAGGATATTATAGTCGTAGGTATTAGTAAAAATTTAGATTTGAGGTCAGGGTAAAACTTTGTGATTTGGGCTTCTTGTAAATATGCACTGCTGTAATGTATTGTGAGGTGTATTGTGGAGAGAAAGAGCATTTCTGGTTCTGAAAGAGAATATTTTTGGAAGCGTTGAAGTTTCTTAAGGACTGTAGACTGTAATGATATTTTGGTATGATTTAATAAACTTTCATTTTATATAAACTATTGTTTGAGATGGAAGTTAATTTTCCATTGCCAAAATTTCTTTTATTGGTTTCAATTTTATGTTCTAAATAGTAAATGACTTTTGATATTGAAAATTTTTGTATTATCATTAGTTTTAGGCTATTGAGGTTCCATAGGAGTTATATATGAGGAGAATAATAGGATTAAAATTAATATGAATTCATTGAGATTTAAATATATTCAACAGTAACTATTTATTTATGGATTTTTGGCTTCTGTGATCCATCGATAAATTATGCAGAAATATTTCGAAAATAATCACATTACAATGAACAAAGTCGACGCGTTTCGAACCAGCCAGTGTGGTTCATCATCAGGACTAGGTGAGAGAACAGATCCAATCGTTGAGTTTAAATAGATGTAGAAATGGCAAAGTAAAACAGTTAGAATAACAGCTAATTTGACTTTGAAAATAATAACAGTTAGTTCTAATAATTTAATTATTTACTTAATAAAACCTAACGGCTAGATTGACTATTAAAATTAATAACGGCTAGATCTATTTAATAGTTTAATTCATATATAAAAATCTTTTTATCTTATTAGTATTTATGTTCTTATAATTATTTATCTAACTATCTTAAAAAATAAATAAATAAATATAAAAAATAAAATAAATAAAAATAAATTAATTAATTCATTAATTAATTAAAAATAAAATTAAAAATAAAAATTAAATTAAATTAAAAAAATAAATAAAATATATATATATATAAAAAAAAAAAAAAAAAAAACAAAAAACAAAAAATATATATATATATAAATTAAATTAAATTAAATTAAAAAATAAAAATAAAAATAAATAAATAAATAAATAAGTAAATAATAAATAAAAATAAAAATTAATTAATTAATTAAAATAAATAAATAAAATAAAATAAATTTAAAAAGAAAAATTAAGAATATAAGGCAGGGATCCAACACCTGCTTATATTCCAACCGTCATCTCTATCGAGATTTACGGGTCTTTTTTCAATTTCAAGGGCCTCTCTTAACTTATGATGATGAAAATGATCAATCCTAGCTAAGACCTTAGCCTCTTCGATGCAGATATGATGATTAGTCCTTTCCACATGCTCAGCTAGGGTAGAGATGCGGGACCTTCCGTGCCTAATGTCAGCTACATGTTCACATATCCTTTGGCTAATAGACCTACTCGTTTCACCAATGTACAGCGTCCCACAGGAACAAGGAATAATGTAGACACCTTTTCCATCCCTAGGGTTCACCGGATCTTTAACCGATTTTAGAGAGCTGCGAATCGTGTTAAGGGGCTTGAAGGAGGAGGAAACCCTATGCTTCCTAAGGATCCTAGCAATCCTATCAGTGGTACCCTGAATGAAAGGAAGCCTTACATTGCAGGACCACTGATTAGGCTCATTTTTATTTTTAACTAAGGGACCTCTTTCTGCTTTAAGAAAAGCCTTAAGACCTTGCGACTTACTATAACCATTTTTACAAAAGACACTAAGGAGATGTGTCTTTTCACCCTCAAGGTGAGACTCATCAGAGATTCTCAACGCCCTTGTGGCTAAGGTGTTGAGGACGCCTAATTTTTGAGCAGGGAAATGATGCGAATCCGCGTGAAGATATTGCTCAGTATGGGTTTTCTTACGAAACACCTGATGAGAGAAAGAACCATCTTCCTTTCTAGAGATTAGAACGTCAAGGAAAGGAAGGCTACCATCCACTTCATAATCCATAGTAAATTTTATGGAGCAATATTGACTATTAAGATGAACGAAGAAACGATCAAGCTCTTCCTTACCATGAGGCCAGACGACACAAGTATCATCTACGAACCTTTTCCAAAGCTTTGGTTGGTGCAGAGCAGAGGAAAGTGCCTTGGATTCAAAGTCTTCCATAAAGATATTAGCAACAATCGGGGAAAGGGGAGAACCCATAGCAACACCACAAGTTTGCTCATAAAACTCACCTTTAAAACTAAAGAAAGTAGAAGTTAAGCAAATCCCAACTAAAAAGGCTGTGTCTGGATCAGTGATCCGATTAATGACTTCAATGGCCTCCTTAATGGGGATATTGGTGAAAAGAGAGACAACATGAAAACTTACAAACCTATATTCAGGATTCATTCTAACACCCTTTAACTCATTAACAAAAGATGCAGAATCTTTAACAAAGGATTCAGTACAACCTATGAGAGGTTTAAGCTTAAAGGCTAAATACTTAGCAAGAAGATAAGTCGGACCACCAATGGTGTTAACAATGGGCCGAAGGGGAGCACCTTCCTTATGGATTTTGGGAAGACCATAGATTCTTAGAGTAAGGGGATTGCTTTCAATCAACTTCTTACTAAGAGAACTCACGGAGCTACTTGACTTGATAGCCTCAGCAACTGCTCTCGAGACCTTTTTCAAGGGATTTTTGGAAAGTTTCTTGTAGCTCCCACTATTCTCCAAATGGTCTAACATTTTCTTCCTATAATCCTCTTTATTAAGAATTACAGCTGCACCTCCTTTGTATGCTTTAAGAACAACAATATCCTTATTATTATTTAAGGATTTTAAGGCCTCAAACTCAGGCTTACTTAGGTTGCTCTTGGGGGGCTTGGCTTTCCTTAATATGACCGCACAATCCTGCTTAATAATGTCCTTAGAGGAATCCGGTAAGTCTCTAATGCCAAATTCAATGTCGCAAATAATATCTTGAACCGGAATTTTCCTAGGCGCTAGGGAAAAATTAAAGCCTTTTTCTAGAAGCCTATAAACCGACGAGTCAAAGGAAAAGCTCGAGAGATTAACTACTTTATTACTAGAGATAATTTTATTGATATTAGTCTTATTATTAGAGTTGGTATTATCATTACTAAAACTACTTCTATTATCATTAATATTATTAATCTTGTCATTATTAATATTATTATCTATAGTAAAATCCTTATTATTATTCTTAATATTGTCATTTTTAATATTCTTAATCTTGTCATTACTAAAATTATTATCAATAGTAGAGTCATACTTAATCTTGTCATTATTAATATTATTATCTATAGTAGAGTCATTATTAATATTCTTAATACTGTCATTTTTAATATTCTTAATTTTGTCATTATCTATAATAAAGTCATTTTCATTTTTACTATTTAGTTCGTTAAATCTCTTATTCTTAATTTTTGACCATTTTTCATTTTTAATATTGATATAATATTTATTTATAATTAAATGTTTATTAATACTATTAACCACATTTAAATTACTTTTAGGGTTAATTTCTATTTTGCTAAAAGATTTATTAGGGCTGAGATGGTTAATAGGTAAATTAACACTGTTAGAATTTATAACCACCGCAGCCTCAAAACCTACGAGAAAGGAGTTACCTGAATTAGAAACGTTGGAAACGCAAGTGTATCCACTGTATTCCCCAGAAGACAGGCAGTTATCACCTAAATTTGAACCCAAAGAACAAATAGAATGACAAGGAGACATGCCGGAACCACGAACAGCGTAGAAACCTTCGATCTCATCCAGCTGGGCAACGCCTGATGACGTACTCGAACTAGAAAGGGGAGATCCCACATCAGAACATTGTCCATTAATCTGTTTGCCAGTGTCAGTAACACTGAATGAGGTTTCCGCAATCCCAAAGGAAGGCTCCCTTGTCCTCACAATATCATCTGAAACCAATCAATCTCTAGTCACTGAAGAAGGCGGAGAGCAGTCCATGCTGCTAGAAGAACATTGCAAATCACCAGCGAGGGAACGAGCCATAGAAACCACTGAATTGGAAGAAGCAGGAGGAACACCGAATTTTGAAACAGCTGGCAAGGAACCACGTACAACGCTGAGACCTTCGATCTCGTCAGATGAGCTCCTTGACCTTGAAAGGGAAGATCCAAAATTAGAACAATGTCCAATAATCTATTCATCGATTTCAGCAACACCGAATGAGGTTTCCTCAATCCGAAAGGAAGGCTGCCTTGTCCTCACAATATCATCTAAAACAATTAAATCTCTGGACATTAATGAAGGCGGAGAGCAGCCACTGTTGCTGGAAGAACACTGCAGGTCACCGGCGAGCGCATGAGTCATAGAAGACAACGAATCGGAAGAAGCAGGATGAACACAGAAATTTGAAATAGCTGGCGAGGAGATACCCGAAATCAAAGACTGAAGCGCCGAAATTTTACCAGCATTCACCCTACTCACTGACGGAATCGAATCCTAATTTGCGAGAGAAGACTTTTTGAAAAGCTTCAGAAATTTCAAAGAAAGTTTCTCCTTCCACAAAGCTTCCCAACGATTGGATTTAAGAGCGGACCTGGCATCAATTCTGGTCCATAAGTCTGATGGAATCGAATTGGACAAATTTAAATGCCAAGACAATAACTTTCTCGAAAGAAGATCAAGGCATCTTCTAACCTTAGAGATCTCGCAACGAATAAGCGCAAGGCTGGTTTTCAAAAACACATGCTGGTTACATTTTTATTTTGGATTCTCTTTCATTAATTAATTGAACTACTCCTCTAATTGATAGAAATTATATAATGAATTCAAGCATATAAACAGTCTTATTCCACTATTTAGTTATTTCATATTCTCTTGAATGAAATTATATAATGAATTCAAGCATATAAACAGTCTTATTCCACTATTTAGTTATTTCATATTCTCTTGAATTGAGATAAGGCCATCCTTTTCCCAGTCCGAGATAGGATTAGTTTACTTACATCTTAGAATAAATTAGCATCTATTGTTAATTTCTAAATTCTAAAAGTCCCCTCTTTCAAGGGAAAAACTTAGTTTGTGGCTTGGATGAGACCTAGATTAGCTTAAGGATCACTCTCTTTCCTGAATTCAACAAGAGGATTGATCTGTTGTCTCTTCTCTATTGGTAAGATAAATGAACACTTTAAGCTGACATAGATAGAGAGAAGGTAACTGGACCTAGTTTAACCATTTGGAACCATGATTTCAAACGAAAAAGGATCTACACTAAGGTCTCGACTGGGTGAATTTTCCCCAATGTCGAGGCAAACATTTCGAGCCTTCAACATTTTTGGCGCTAAAAGGAGGGCCTGAAGAGTTTTTGTCTTTTGGAGTTTTTGTATTTTAAAGTTTTGTTTTAATCACAATGGCTCCTTTCAAACTTCTCATTTGAAGTTGTTTCTTTGTAAGTGCATCCGCCAATACTACACTGGAAATAGTAAGACACTTGTCAAAGGTAAAATTAATGGTAAGAGGAATGATTCTGCATTTGATCATGCCTTACATTTTATTCAAAGTTTTTGAAATTCTAATTTTCATGATATTGATGAAAGTATATTATGCAGGATTTTTACTCTTACATTCTTAGGAAAATTCAAAAAATGGTGTCAAACTCTTCCAGTTTCCTCTATTCACATTTGGGATCAACTTATCACAATGTTCCTTTATAAATTTTAGGGTTATGATTATGAACAGGTATGTGATGTATTTGAATATTTACAAAGATTTGAAAATGAATCTCACTTAGATTTTACTATTAGATTTCAATTAAATTGTTTGAGATTCAAAGCCGAAGATAAATCTTCATACAATGAATTAATGGATTGGTTTCAATATGTTTGTTCTCTTCCTCCCATTTCAAATCCGTATGAAACAGTTACAAGCTTTGATCAATCTCCTTCAATTTTTATTAACATAATTAAGAATTCCAATATGGAGATGCATATCAATCATGATGAAGTTCCCTCTACCAAGTATGATCAATTCCTTCATTCAGTGCATACTTCATATAACACTAATGATAATCAAGATGCACTTCCACATAACAATGAATCTCAATTAGAAAACTTGGAAAATTACATTGATCATCTGAAAAAAGATATCAACAAAAATATTGAAGAAACAACTGTCATAAAATCAAGAAATCAACACGAAATCAATTCAGAAAATCAGTCAACCAATCAACAAACACGCGTAGAAATAAAATATAACAATATAAAAAAAATTGCAGAAATTTTTGAATTCAATCATAATGCTCAAGTGCCAAATTCAATGTATCCAATGAGCATTCTTCAAGAGAGCACAATTAGGCAAGTAAATTATATGGAATCTGAAATTTGCAAAGGACAAAATTTACAAGAATCTACAAATAGAGATATTTTCAAATTCATTGCTTCTAATTCTCATTTTTACCTCTATAATAATATTTTTACTCATAGAAATTTATCCCCTCTTTTCATTAATGTTATTCCAGAAAATAGAGAGGTTGATATAGATGAATTTCCTATTGTTTTTTTCAAGCTAGAGAGATAATTATTGATCATTATTCTAACATTAAAGAACATGTTCTTAATGTCCCTTATTGTCTTGAGAATAAAGAGAATACTAGTGAATGTTGTGAAGTCATTTATGATGATTGTTTTAACATTGAGGATGTTGATTTGTCTCCTTCCCTATTAAATCCTCATGTTTCAAATCAAACTATACTTGAAAATGAAAAGAAACTCAATACAAAAATTGTTCCAATTGGCTCTCATTTTCAAACATTTAATCATATTCATGATTTCAACATTCAAGAAACCATCCCAATCTATGATTCTCAAGCTCTCATTCCTATCCATAGTCCTAATCCTCTCTATATTTCACAAGTTGATGTCGATCTCAAAGATTTGTAAGTCGATTTGAGTTTCATAATTTTTATGTCGGTTTTGATTATATTGTGACCCCTTAGACTCCTATATATATATATATATATATATATATATATATATATATATATATATATATAAACAAGGTTTTTTCATTTGAATCATCCAATAATTGTTCATTTATGTAATGTAAAGGAGGTTTTCCCCTCGAAGAGGTTGATTTCTAAGTCGTTGATATATCTTTTCTTCTATTTTGTGAGTTGGTTGCATAACACATAATATTTTTCGATATCTCTAATTCCTGATTGATTCTCATATTCATCAAATATCAAACTCCTTTCCTCAAAAGTTTATTTTACAAACAAATTTAAGTGCTCTTCAAATCAATTTCACAAAAATTCAAGTTGTTTTACTACCAGAATGAAAGTTATTGGAGCTATTTTAGAAAAATTTTACGAAATTGTTGACTCCCAATATTTGAACACCCGATGTACTAAAAGGAAATGTTTCCACATTATATACCCAAAAATCATTCATTATCGAGCATGATTAATATCCTAAGTTTTATTTGTAAAAGTTACAAAGTAATTTTATTTTGAGAACTTGCTTCCGTTTAATATTCAAGATTACCATATTAGGACTTCTTATATCAAAAGTTAAATTCTATTAAACTTATGAAAACAAAATTTTGTAGAAAACGAAGCAAGATATTTTTTTATTTGAGTTTTGTTCACCAAAGGCTTTTCTTGAAAACCTTGTTTAATAGAACTTACCTTTGCTACATCATATATTGGTGTCTTTCATGATCAGACCTCTATCTGGTAATTATTGGGACCTTGATTTTATGTTTTTTCACTTTTCAATACCATCCCTCAAGATTTTGAACTTTTGTCTTATCAAACTCTTCAGTTTATCTAAATCAGAACCATTTAAAAAAACATTTCGGGATTTGTTTGTAAAATCGATAAGACCTATTTTATTTTATCTACTCAAATTACTTGATCTCATAATATCGCAAGTCATATTGAATTATTACCGTATCCAAGTTCTAATTTATGTTTTTATTAAATATTAATTTCGATCTTTCTTTTTGGAACTCCTTTTTAAAAGCTTTACAAGAATATTTATATTGGGACTTCTGATATAGGAAGTGAAAAGCAATTAAACCTTCGAAAATAAATTCCATTGAAAACATTTAAATAACAAAGGCTTTCTTTATCGAAATTATATCTATCAGAAGTGTTCCCATTTCAGAAGTCTTGTTTATCAGATCTATTATATTTCGCTTTAATTCTCTTAGAATTTCATAACTTCAGAATATCAGGTTAAGTATCCTTGTAGGTATCTGATCAATTCATTATGATCTTTCACTATGCTCACATGAAGTCTTGTTTGTTTATATTTGTAAAGATATACTTACTTTCATGTTATCATGGTGGTCAAGAGCTTGGATGTATTTTAATTATAAATTCATCAAATCCAAGTATTAATTTCTCAGGATGACTTTGTGACTTTTGGGATATACATTTTGTTAGTGTCATAATATGCATTATGCCATCAGTGATCAAAATTACTCTTTTTATACTCATTTTATGGGTCCCACTCTGAAATTTTTTTATAATTACATTAGGGCATGCAAAAAATTGATTCACTGAATGGTAGTCCAAGTCGTAACACCTCACTCTCTCTCAAGATTTCACATTTGTTGGCCCACCTTTATGTCTTGCTGAGCATTAGAACACTTTTCAAAAGCTCATTTCACTATGTCTTATGTCAGTCAAATTCAACCATGGAGTCAGGTCATTCAAGGTCCCATTAGGTTATTAGGTTTCATTGTTCAAGGTCCAAATAATGCACCATTTCATCTCAATAAGGTTAGGAAAAGGTGTGAGAGTGACTCAATAAACATTTCATTATCATCTAAAGAAGATTATCAACATGTAAATATGATATTTTTAAAAGTTGTAATTTGATTTTAAAGTTTTATTTTCATATCAAAATTATAATTTTGATTTGAAAACGGAGATGTAATTTATTTTTAATTTCTTATGTAATTGTATGCTTATAATGTGTAATACGTTATATCCCTAGATGCCAACTCAAATCATATATGCCAAAATTAAGGTCACCAAATGAAGGTGAAAAGTGCCAAACTCCACCAACTTAATCCTGCAAAGAAGAAAAGTCAAAAGAAAAGGGTAATTAGCAAAAATGTCAAAAAAGTGAAAGGAAAAAATGGAAAAGTGGGTTTTTAATTTAAATCTAAATTCACTCAAGCATTAAAGACTCCTAGACATCAATTTCAAATTCATTTTCCTCCTATTCCATCGAGCAAACACTTGAAGAGAGTGTTTTTTGGGCAAAATTGGAGAAAATTTCAGAAGAGGGCGCACAGCCTTAAGAGAGGGCGCACAATTTAAAGAGAGGTCGCACAGCCTTAATAGAGGGCGCACAACCTTAAGGCATTGTGCGTATGTCCAGCAAGCTAGCAAAACTCCCAAACTTCGCCAAATCACCTCCAAAAACTCTGCAAAAGCTATTTGAGCCTCCAGCAAGCCAGTAAAGGTGTTTTCCATCATTATTTACCTCCTTCAAGTTATTTTTGTAGTGTTGTGAAATTTGTATGATAAATTGGTGTGTAAACTCACTAAAAAACCTATTTTTCCTCCCTAACACTCCCAACTTCCAAAATCCACTCCCTTTCCCTTTTGCATTCTTCCCATATTGCAAGAAACTCATTCTCAAATATTTTTTAGTAAAATCCCTGTCCCTAAGCTATTAAAACCTAAAATCCTAAGCCGTAGGTGCTTCTTTTTACCAGTAGACTCCCATTTCCCAATTCCCCATCCCAATTCCCATCTCACTATCACTCCTTTTCCCTTCTCCATTTCTCATATCACTAAAACTATTTCCCACAAATTTCCCTTTCCCCATTTTCTATCCCCAAAAAGTATCCTTACACACATTATCATTCCTAATCCCTAGGGTTTTGAGAAAAAACACCATGGTAGAAGAGGAAGGAAACATATCATTCACTGAAGGAGGGGAAATAGAGGAAAGGAGGCCACATAGAGGTGGAAGAGTGCTCAGACTTGAACCTACTAATACTATGGAACTCATAGCCTCTCTAATGACAGTAACATGTTTCAAATATGTTGGTTGTTATGATTTTTGTGAACAAGTTCAGACGGTTTAGTACCATGCCAGGTTGATCAGGCTCTTCATATCCAACCTCCACAAAAACCAAGTCACTTTAGTTGGAGTCACCTTTACTATCTCAACTTCCATCATTTCAACTGCCACTAGGATCCCGAATGTTGGGGAGAAGTGGTTCAAAAAGAGTGATTTTGAGGAAAAATAATTTGAGCCTTTCCTGAAACCAAGGTATAAGAATGAGAGAAATAGGTTCTTTCCTTTCTCCCATCTTCAGGACAGATATGCACCGATGATGAAGATAATCATAAAATACTTTTCATGTGAGGGTATATTTTCAAGGCTCTATACTTATCACATTCGCCTCTTGATACATTTCACTAGGGTAAAGATGTTGAATATACCCTACTACCTTTTCTGAAGCATAGATAAGATGCCATTCATTGTCCAGAAAATGCAATATGAACATCAAATGAAAATTCTATTCCATCATTCCCTCATTAAGATCATAGTCCTCCACCATCTTAATCAACTAAACATTTCATGGAACACCTTCATAGCCCATGATATATTCAGAGATCCTCATACTCAACATGAATAAAATGTGCCTTCATCATCCCAGCCATTCACTTCCATTCCTCCATCTCATCCCATAACTCATTCATCATCATCTGATAAATCCACTACATCTCCTTCATCTACATCTCATCATGACATGGGATCACCCAGCAGGATTGAGGTCAATAAGCCTAAGTGGGATAGTTTGGTTGAGGTTGAGCCATTGCAAAAAACCTACCATAGAGGCTACAGGAATGTGTTTTCTCTGCATGGAATGGAAGGGGCCATACCTTTTAAAACAACACAGCAGGTGGACAAAGTCAAAGAGAAGGTCATTGAGTCAGTCATTCATGATGAGGAGGACACTCATGAAACATAGCATGAATTCCAGTTTTTTGACCTAGATGAGGATGACAATGAAAAAATCACTAATATTTTCATCAAAGGTAAGGATGTGAAGATTAAGGAGCTTCAAACTAATCTTGATAGGGCTAATTTTGTCATACACTTCCTTGAGCGAGAAAATGAGCAATTCAAAACCAAACAAGTCATTGATGAAGTTAAGTATGTCACTGCTCAAAGGAGGCTCAAAATTCCAAAGTCATGCTAGATGAAACACTTGAAAGGTATGGCTTACTTGATGATCAAGAATAACAGGTACCAAGATAGATACCTAGAACTAGAGGGTTGAAAAGAGCTCTAGCTCTAGAGAGGCAAAGGGAAGTTGAGCTTGCTGATTAGATAACCCTAAATGAGAAGCTTGCCATTGTGATCAATAAGAACAGGGAGTCATGGCTTGAAAGATTCAATAAACACTTGGAAAAGCTATAAGCAAAGGAAAACAAGGATAATGACCTATTGAGGATAGAGGTCAAACACTATGCCCTGAAGGAGAAAATTGCATTGGCCAAGCTCAAAAGTGCCAATGCCAAAATTGAAGAGTTGACCATGGAGGAAAAGAAAAAGTTGGAAATTCTTGATGAGGCTTCCCTTCAATCCTATACATATCATCATCATCTATTTTACAAATTTTGAGGCATTTACAAAATTGTTTGCAAATTTTGAGTTTAACTGTGTTTTTCTGAATAAGGATTTAGCATAAATTTTGTCATAAAATTAAAGGGGAATCTAATGGGAAAAAGGTCACCACCATTGTGTTCAAATTGATTAATACATGCACCCTGTACATTTTCTAATATTTTGGAGTAAAAATGTTCAGTGAAAAGGGAAAAAAGCACCCTAAAAATCATATTTCTGTCCATATTTTTGCTTAGGCGTTGCGCATAGAACAGTCTTGGGATATTGCAATTTTGAGGGGTCAAATCAACATCATTTTTAGAATTTGAGGCATATTCAGAAAGAGGACAATCATGGCTTTCCAAAAATCCTTCTTGGAGCCAATTTGGACACTAGGAAGGCATCCAACAGTCACCTTGAACATGGAAGGTGCACAGCCTTAAGGGACGGCGCATATGACAAGAAGATGGCACATATGACAGTTTGCTAAGTTTTATGGTTTTTCACTATAAATTTTGATTTCATCTCAGAAAATCATCTTTCCATCAATGTAATCCATAATGGTAAATGTAATTATTTCAATGATAAGTTACCTAGGGGTATATTCTTTAGGTAAACTTATCCTTTAATCAAGATGAATCAGTTTGAGTGTAATGAGGAGTGAGTCACTTGGACCATCCTACACTTCAGTTTTCAATTTAGAAATTAGTGGATATCTTCCTCACCTCATGGATTCGACCCCTGAGGATGATTGAATATTGTTTTGATGTCTATTTAGCCCCTTTATTCACACTAAGCAAGGGTTGGAATTAGTTTGTATGTTTTCTCATTGATCAAGTAACTATTGTGCTCAGTTTGGCCAACAAATAAAGAGGAGTTGCAAATATTTTATGGGATACTTGTGGTATTCATGTTTATCATTGTCTTTTCTTAAGTTTCATATGTTAGAATGTATTGTATTCATGTTCACTTCATTTACATGGTACAATATCTTTCAAGTTTGATAATTAGAATACATGCTTGCACATGCTCTGTTTTGGGGAATTGATCATAGTTTGTCCATTTTCATCTATCTAAGAAGAATACATTTTCCATGCTCTTCCTAACTTATTTTCAGTCTCAAAACCATTCCATCACAATCATCTTTAAGTGATAAGCCTTGTACCTACCTTGTCCCATTGATCCCTGCAACCCTATCTCATTTTCCCTGACCTAGCTCCCTTGACCTAATTTCTTCATCGAGTGATAACCCAACCAAATAAAATAAAAACAACCCCCTGAACTCAATATCTAGCCTAAAAACCCTAATTTCTCCAGCCCTCCTAGTTGTGACCCTATTGGAGAGAGCCCTCTCAGACTTGATAGGGTTAAATATCAATTCAAAAGGTTGGTTTGTGGTTACCTCTATTGGGATTCCTTCCTTAGCCTTATGAATCTGGCGGAGTGCTAAAATTTTGGAGTCGTTGTCGGGGAACGAAAAGACAATTTTTCCCTGGGTGTATGACAAAAATTTATTGGAAAATGATCCTTTGGATGATAAGATTGAGTTTCACAAGGTTGATTTCATAATTGCAGTGCCTCAACAGATTTGGCTTCTACAAGATATATCAGAGCGAATCCAGACCTGATCCAGTCGATCCGGTTGATGATCCAGAGAAATTATTTCAAAGACACTGATATCAAACTCCACATATTGAATCAGGACCAGTTTCGTTGGTAAGATCGGTATCTCTACCTGGAAAGTTACTTTTTCTAGAAGATATACACTATGACATAAAGTTTGAATTATATTTATTTAAGTCCAAATCTTAAACTTCTTTGTCCGATATAGTATTTGATACCCTAATATTATTTGAGGTAAAATGTTTTTCTGAATTAGACTTAAGTCCTTTGAAATATTGGTTTTCTGAATAAATTCAGCCCGAGTCCGACCTTGATACTAAGGAGTGGATCCAATTCATCTGAACCTCAAAATCAGTAAAATATAGTATATTCATCTGCACCTTCGACTTAAGTATACATACCTCCCACTTCAATACCAATATCTTCAGCTCCTTTACCTATTCAACCAATCCCTCATGTTTTCAACCTAGCCCTCCATTCAACAGGAAATATGGCTCGTTTTGGACCACTAGTTCTCCCTGGTTATCTTGTTGACTTGCCTCAAGGATATGGCCAAAGACTTCCTCTCTTCGATGAAAAATTTGAAATAATTCCCCATCAGCACATGGCCAAAATCACAGCTTTCATAGATCTTGAGGAGTTAGGTGCAAATGATGCCAAGATGTGAATCATCGCAAAAAAAAATCCGAAGTTAAAGTTTGGTTTCGTTCCATAGCAGCTAATTCTATTAGGGTTCCTGTTGAACTAACTAATGTTTTCTTATCTAGGTGGGATGAAAAGAAAAACCCTTTACAAATCCTTGCTGAGTATGATTCCCTGAAGTACAATCTTAATGAATTAGTGCCTGATTATAATTCCCAATACCTCATAATCTATAACTCCATCCCAAATGAAATGAAACCACCTCTTGGTTTGGCCCTTCTGTGTTATCCTAATGCTTTTGACCTAGATATGGCCTACTCATTAAGAGAAAGAAATCCCACTACTCTAGAAGAGATGATAAAAAATTCAGTGAGTGTTGAGGCAAACCTCTTGATTAAAAAGTCTAAACTAAAAACTGAACGCAAAGTGACCATTAAAGAGGAACTTTCCACTTCATCTAATACTAAATTTGATGTTTTTATTATAACTATGGAAATAATGGTCAATAAGATGTCTATTTCAAATAGACAGACGGAGCCACAAATTATAAATCCTAACTTTCAAGGCCAGCAGAAGCAACCTCAGTTTTGGATAAAGAAGAGAGAGAAAAGAGCTCCCAAAACGTAGAAACACAACCAATTAGGACACCACTAAAGCACAAATATGCTCAGAGTGGTGAAGAAGAAGAACTGACAGTAGAGGAGAACCTTCTTTTTATAATCGATGGTCAGCCTACCTTTCTCACCGAAGATGAAGAATATGCGGAAAAAATAAGTTCACCTAATGATAGAACTGCATAATGGCAAATGATCATGAGTTAGAAGTATAATTTGATGACTATTAGAGAGGATACCTGAATGCATTGAGTTCCCAGCAAAGGTAGTATACCTTGAGAGGTCGTGATGTTCCAATACCTCCACCTCTAAAGAAGACATTTCAGTAGAAGAAGCACAACAAAAGAAAGTTTCTCAAGCCAATCAAAATAAGGGTAAAGATATTGCAGCTCCAAATCAGAACATAAGAAATTAGCCTTCTACAAGTGCATCTATCAAAGAATAGATATTCAAAGAAAAGAAGTTGCACCGAGATATCATGTTGAGAAAAGGGATATTATCATAAAATAGGTAGATAGAACTATACCTTTTAATTTAGAGTCTGAAATTTGTAAGTTAAAGGTGTCTATTCCTCTTAATGAATTGGTAAAAATTGATAAATACAAATCCCATGTAGTCAAAACCTTGAAATTTGACCCTTTATCCAACATGGTTAATATAGAGGATGATCACCCCGAGTTAATATTTGGTCCCGCAATCGATGGTCAGTCTGAAGATAGTGAGGTCCCACCATTTTACTTGAGTCTTAAATTTCATCAATTCATCCTTCATAACACTATTTTAGACTTTGGGGCTTCCCAGAACCTCATGCCTAAATCTATCATGGAGAAGCTTGGCCTTGACATAACCCGCCCATATCATGATTTATATTCTTTCGATTTTGGTCATGTCCATTGTTTGGGTCTAGTCAAAGATCTAGTTGTCTCCCTAGAGCAGATTCCAGCCAAAAATGTCCTTATGGGCGTGGTATTTTCTGATATTCCACCACGTTTCGGTATGTTTTTATCAAGATCCTGGGGGGATAAATTGAGAGGTACACTGCAGTTTGACTTTTCCTATGCCACCATTCCTCTCTTCGGTAAAATGAGAAAACTATACCGTAAGACTAAAATGAAATACATGATCACAAACAAGGAAAGGCCTAATAATAATTCTATAAACTTTGTACATGCAAACTTAGAGTCCTTCATATTGTACAAAGATTTTGGATTAAATGATGTAGATTTTCAATTAGTAGAAATAGAGGATGTTCCTGAAGTTTCAGATTGCATTAGAATAGTGTTAGAAAAAGAGAAAGAGAATCTGCCTACTATTTCCGAACTACCATCAGAGAAGGCAGATGAAAGTTCAGAACAACATAAAGAATAATATCAGAAAATTTTGTCAAATCAGAGTCAAGAGTTTCAGCACCTTGAAGAAGAAGATGGTATTTGGACCATGGACTTTGATGGTTCCATCGGAAAAGATGGGGTTGGCATTGGATTATGGATCTGCGTCCCATTTCAACAACAAAATAAAGTCCCAAATAATGTTAGGTTGTGTTCCAATAAATTAGCATTCGATTGTACAAATAATGAGGCTGAATATGAAGCGCCCATTACCAGTCTGAAAATTTTGAAAATTTTGGGAGCTAGAATAATTGCAGTCTACGGTGATTTAGAGCTGGTAATTAAACAAATCCAAGGTGAGTATCAAGCTAATCACCCAAGTATGAGGCAATATAGGAATGCAGCACTTGAAATTTTGAGAATGTTTTCAGAATATACACTTGAAGTAGTGCCAAGATTGCAAAACTTGATGGCTGATTCATTAGCCACTGTTGCAAGTAATTTTAGATCTAAAATGTTTTCAAATAAAATTTTGCAATTCATATAAAGCACAGGCCCGCCATTCTGGATAACTTGAAATTTAGGCAAGTTTTCTCGGATGATAAACAAGTGAACAGTTTCCTTTGAAGTGAAGGTGAGTTTGAGAATTGTTCTATGGACAAAGTGTACAACAAGGATGACCAAGTCAATGAGGTAGATTAGATTTACATACTTCAGCTCAAGTACAATAACATTCCAAAAGGTCTCATACCTTTGGAATATTTATTTGATCAAGATGACGTGGCAAGAAAACCTACTTTGGTACCCATAGAAAAAGGCGTAGAAGATGTTAATATTGGAACAGCGGAGCAGCCAAAGTTCATCAAGCTTTAAAATTCTTTGCCTCCGAGGGTAAAGCCTAAATATGTTGATTTGTTTACTACATTTTCTGAGGTTTTTGCTTGGGATTACTCATATCTAAAGGTGTACAATGAAGATATCATTCAACACACTATCCCGATAAAGCCAGACCAAAAGCCTTTTAGGAAAAAGCACAGGAGAACAAACCCAAAGTTGTTGCCTTCCATTGAGAATGAGGAAAACAAGCTCTATAAGGCAGGTACTATTGTTCCAATCAAATTTCCATATTGGATCTCCAATTTAGTTCCAGTGCGGAAGAAGACCGGTGAAATCTGACTATGTATAGATTTCAGAAATCTGAACAAAGTCTCGTTGAAAGACAATTACCTGCTACCCAAAATGGACCACATAATTTAGCGAGTTGTAGGAGCTAGCCGGAAGTCATTGTTGGATGGTTACTCAGGGTAAAATTAGATCCTTTTCCATGAAGATGATCCGGATAAGACAGCATTCACTACACCATGGGGTACCTTCAAATATGCCAAGATGTCGTTCCATTTGAATAATGTCAGGGCCACTTTCCAACGTTCCATGGACATAGCTTTTGGTAATGTGAAAGATGTGTTCCTTGTTGTTTATTTAGATGATTTGACTATTTATTAAAATTCAAATGATGATCATTTACACCATTTGAGAGTTGTTTTCCAACGATGTAGAAAATTTTGGATATCCCTAAATCCTAAAAAGTGCCTATTTTATATGAAAGAAGGAAAAATGTTGGGTCACATCATTTCAAAATATGGGATCCAGATAGATCCTTCTAGAGTTGAAGCGATACAGCAAATTGATTTCCCTCGTAATCAGAAAGAAGTCCAAGCATTCAACGGTATGATGAATTTCCTACGTAGGTTCATTCCCAACTTAGCAGAACATCTTAGGGAGTTAACTAACATGCTAAAGAATGAGAATGATGTAAAATGCTCTGAAAATGCTCGTAAGTCATTCAGCTCGGTGAAATTTTCTTTGACCACTGCTCCAGTTTTGACAAGTCTCGATTATTCACTAGATTTCATTATATTTTCTTTTGCTTCTGAGAATACTTTAGCAGCGGTGTTAATGCAGAAAAAACATGGGACAGAGCTTCCAATAGCATTCTTCAGTTGCATAATAAGGGATGCAGCTCTCTGATACAACATAATCGAGAAATAGGCCTTGGCTTTGGTCAAAGCACTCAAAGACTTCCGTGTTTATATTCTGCACTCACATATTTTGGCAAGTGTTCCAAATGCAGGAGTTAAAGAAGTACTCATGCAAACATATCCAGAAGGAAGAAGAGGTAGGTGGATAGTAGGGCTCTTAGAGTATGACCTTGAGATCAAGCCAACCAATCTTATCAAAGGGAAAGGCTTAGCAAAGCTCATGGTTGAGTCTAATATACATGTACTTGACATCAATCTCATATCAGCACTCTCTAATGACGAAGAAGGTGTAAGTCTTGTTCAGGTATCAGATCTCTTTTCATCATCTCCATGGTATGCTGATATCATTTATGTTTTACAACATTTGAACCCTCCTCCGGGAATTTCAAAGAGAAAGAGTGGGTCCTTGAAGCTTAAGGCTTCAAAATATTTCATACTAGATAGTGCACTCTACTCGAAGGATTCTGGAGGAGTGTTACTCAATTTCTTGGTTGAAGATGAGTCCAAAGAAGTGATGAAGGATTTCCAAAAGGGATATTGCAGAGGTCATTTTTACTGGAAGACCACTACCAACAAAGTACTGAGAGTGGGTTACTATTGGCCGACATTGTTTGCATATTTGTACAAGACATTCATGAGTTGCCATGAATGCCAACTTTTCTAAGGTAAACGTAAGCTTATTCCCTTACCATTACATCCCATTTCAGTTGAAGCTATTTTCCAGCACTGGGGCTTAGATTTTATTGGTGAAATATATCCACCCTCATCTACTCAACACAGATGGATACTTACCGCCACTGACTATTTAACAAATTGGATCGAAGCGATCCCAACTAGGCAAGCTACAGACTCAGTTATAATTCATTTTCTAGAAACTAACATCTTGTCCCAGTTTGGTCGTCCTAAAAATCATCACGGATAATGTAGCAGATTTCAAATCAAAGAAGATGAAAGAATTCTATGACATGTATAACATTAATTTGGGTCATTCTACAACATATTATCCATAGGGCAACGGACTAGCGGAGTCCTCCAACAAGTCTTTGATCAGCATAATCAAAAATATTTTGGAGGCAAACAAGAAGAATTGGCACAAGAAGCTAATTAATTCACGGTGGACAGATCGAGTAAGCAGCAATAAATCCATTGGCATGTCTCCATTTCAGGTAGTTTATGGTGTGGATACATTTTTCCCTTCTTTTTTGGTTGTCCCAGTCATGAAAATTTTACAAGAAGCGGGAAGTGAAGAAAATGACATACAGTGCAGAATAAACCAAATGATTCACTTGCAACAAACAAGAGAAGAAGTGTTTCAGAACACTTCTAAGCTCCATGATAAGATCAAGAAAATCTATGACAGAAAAAACAAGCAAGATGATTTCAAGATCGATGATGTAGTACTCCGCTGGGTGCCAGGAATGAAGACAAGGGTAAGCACGGGAAGTTCAATAATTTATGGAAAGGTCCTTTTAAGATTGCAACTTTTCATGGATAAAATGCATATCTCTTGGAAGAAATGAATGGGAAAAGTTACTTAGGAGGGCCAGTTAATGGTAGGCTCCTGAAGCACTATCTTTTTTTATCTAAAATTATGAAAAAAAATTCATCATCATTGTATATATAAATTTGATATTCCTGCAACGTGTGAAGTGGAAAAGCATTGGAGTTTGGGGCCCGAAGTAAAGGCCATGGAGCTTCATTGAGTTTCTACCATTTCAAGTTAATTTTTTAGAAAAGTAAGTTAAGTTTTGAGTCATTGTTCGAAGTCAATTTCAGTCAGTTTGAAATTCAGTTTGTGTCATTGGGTTGTCAGTATTTAGTCATGCATTTCATTTTGAAGTTTTTTTTTTTATCGTGTTCGCCCAATGGTTAGGCACTTAATCTATAGTGTTCTTGACACCTACAAGGATCTTCCATCCCCAATAAGGCTAATGTTAGTTTCATAATATTCATTCTTCCATCAGTGATCAAAATTACTCTTTTTATACTCATTTTAGGGGTCCCACTCCAAAAAAATTTTATCATTCCATTAGGTTATGCAAAAAATTGATTCACTAAATGGTATTCCAAGTCATAACACCTCACTCTCCCTCAAGATTTCACCTTTTTTGGCCCACCTTCATGTCTTGCTAAGCATTAGAACACTTTACAAAATCTCATTTCACTATGTCTTATGTCATTCAAAGTCAACCATCTAGTCAGGTCATTCAAGGTCCCATTAGGTTATTAGGTTTCATTGTTCAAGTTCCAAATAATGCACCATTTCATCTCAATAAGATCAGGAAAAGGTGTGAGAGTGACTCAATAAACATTTCATTATCATCTGCATAAGGTTATCAGCATGTAAATATGATATTTTTAAAAGTTGTAATTTGATTTTAAAGTTTGATTTTTATATCAAAATTGTAATTTTGATATGAAAACGGAAATGTAATTTATTTCTAATTTCTTATGTAATTTTATCCTTATAATATGTAATAATTTCTATCCCTAGATGCCAACTCCAATCATATATTCCAAATTTAAGATCACCAAATGAAGGTGAAAAGTGCCAAACTCCACAACCTTCATCCTACAAAGAAGAAAAGTCAAAAGAAAAGGGTAATTAGAAAAGTGTCAAAAACGTGAAAGGAAACAATGGAAAAGTGGGTTTTTAATTTAAATATAAATTCACTCAAGAATTAAAGACTCTTATACATCAATTTCAAATTCATTTTCCTCCTATTCCATCAAGAAAACACTTGAAGAGAGTGATTTTTGAATTTTCTGGGCAAAGTTGGAGAAAACTCAGAAGAGGGAACACAACCTTAAGAGAGGGTGCACAGTTTGAAGAGAGGGTGCAAAGCCTTAAGAGAAGGTACACAGGCTAAATACAGGGAGCACAGCCTTAAGGTGATGTGCATATGTCCAGCAAGCCAACAAAACAGCCAAACTTCGCCAAATCACCTCTAGAAACTTTGCAAAAGCTATTTGAGCCTCTAGCAAGAAAGTAAAGGTGTTTTCCATCGTCATTTACCTCCTTCAAGTTATTTTTTTAGTGTTCTAAAATTTGTTTGATAAATTTGTGTGTAAACTCACTCAAAACCCTAGTTTTCCTCCCTAACACTCCCAACTCCCAAAATCCACTCCCTTACCCTTTTGCATTCTTCCCATATTGCAAGAAACTCATTCCCAAATCCTTGTTAGTAAAATCCATATCCCTAAGCTCTTAAAACCTAAAACCCTAAGCCCTAGGTGCTTATTTTTACCTAGGCTCCCATTTCCCAATTCCTATCTCACTATCACTCATTTTCCCTTCCCAATTTCTCATATCTGTAAAACTATTTCCCACAAATTTCCCTTTCCCCATTTCCTATCCCCAAAAGTCTCCTTACACACATTATCATTCCTAATCCCTGGGCTTTTGAAAAAAAACACCATGGCAGAAGAGGAAGCAAACATATCATTCACTAACGAGAGGAAACGGAGGAAAGGAGGCCACATAGAGGTGGAAGAGTGCTCATACTTGAACCTACTAATACTAGGGAACTCATAGCCTCTCCAATGACAGTAACATGTTTCAAATATGTTGGTTGTTATGATTTTTTTGAACAAGTTCAGAGGGTTCAGCATCGTGTCGGGTTGACCAGGCTCTTCATATCCAACCTCCACAAAAAATAAGTCACTTTAGCTGGATTCACCTTTACTATCTCAACTTCCATGATTTCAGCTACCACTGGGATCTCGAATGTTGGGGAGAAGTGGTTCAGAAAGAGTGATTTTGAGGAAAACTAATTTGAGACTTTCCTGAAACCAAGGTATAAGAATGAGAGAAATAGGTTCTTTCATTTATCCCACCTTCAGGACATATATGCACTGATGATGAAGGTAATCATGAAATACTTTTCATGTGAAGGTAGATTTTTAAGGCTCTATACTTATCACATCCGCCTCTTGACGCATTTTATTAGGGTAAAGATGTTGAACATACTCTGTTAGTGTCCGTGATTTGGCTGATTGGCAGGCCAAATGACAGTGTAACATCAAACTAGTCTTTGGAGTCCATGGACCTAGCCTTCCTGGACTCATAGAGGGCTCTCTCTATTTGTGTAAGGGATATCTGCGTGTTTTTTTATTGTGTTCTGTTTTTAGGCTAGTTATGAAGTAGGTTTTTTATTTTGGTTTTTAGGTTGTGAGGGATGAAACTGATCAAAGATATAAGATAGGTAAAAATATGTCATATCAACTGGGCTATGGGGTCGAAAAGGTCAAGAAATATTTCATATGGTGATACAAGGTTGTTTGAAGGGCCGATTTGATTCGAGGTAAAATGGATCTTTGGGCAAAATGGAGTGAGATGGACATTAAATTTGTGAATAACAAAGGATTCCAGGCATAAATAGTTTAAAAACTGACATAAACATGATAGGGAAAACCATTAATCATGAGAAATGTAACTATAAGCTAATCAACGCATAGAAATAAACATTCAAGCCATGCATAGAGATATATGACTCTCTAACTTTGGGAAATGGCTATCAGACTTTGGGGAAATATATTTAAGACAGACAAAACAACTCAAATCACTATGCCGAAATGCCTAAACATAGTACTTCAAGCTATTGGGCACTTTGAAAACAAGATTGCATAGATCAGTACAAGACCTCCTTGGTTCAACAAATAACAATCTAATCAATCAAAGAGAAGTTTCATAGGTGGAGCTATGGCTAGCCATGAGTAAGTAGGGTATACCGTAAATCATACTTAGCACGCATAAAACCACAAATAAAACAAGCAAACAATATTCTTTAGTTATTAAAGAGCAATCAAAGATTCTTTAATATGACTAAGAATGAAGAAAACATGGAAACTATAAAGAAACGGGAAATTTGAGGTGCCTCTAAGGGCATGTCTCAAATTTTTTCTCTACTGTTTTATAGCAAGCAAGAACATGGATTTATGAATGAAAACTAGGAAACAAAACAGAGAGAGAGACACTATACCATTCCACGAAGTCATGGAATCCAACAACAATCCTCTTTCATCATCCCAGAACATCCAAGAAACTATCCAAAAGCATGAGACAAGTATTTCTTCCAAAGCTTATATGACCATATATTGCTTCTATTCATCAAGTTTAGCCTTGTTTACAATGAAATTCTTTGGAATATATAGGCCAAAGTGAGGAAAACTCTTAGTTCAACTTGCAATCTCATTGGCCTATCCAAAATATCATATTTTGTCCTTGAGGCTTTGAAAAGCCCAAGGCACAAAATATCTAATAAAATATCTCAAAAATGCTAACAAAACGGAAATAAATTGACTTTTCATAACTTATCATGTACAAAAATAGCTAAATGCACATGAAGAAAAGTCACTTTTGAAAGGTTCAACTTTTACAAAAATACTCAAAAAATACATCAGCAAAAGGTCCCCTGACTTTCCGACAACTTTTGGAGGCCTTCCCGTAGCGAAATGAGGCTCATGATAGCTCGTTGGAAAGCTCTGAGTGTCTAATTTCTGAAAATGTTTATTTTTATCCCAACCAACCACTGGAAGTCCTCAAAAAATAGACTTGTGTGTAAAAAACTAAAAAAAATAGGCCTTGCTGATAAACGGGGCAGAGTGTAGAAAAAGCGAGTGTTTTTCGCCATTTTGGGGGAGAAAATGATCTTCAATTGATCTGAAAACCACTGAGTATGTGCCCCTAAAATTATGGCATCCAATTATACTATTTTCATCTTTTGAGGATGCCCCAAACTGAAATGGCGATGCCTATGAGTTTTGGCCAAAAACCCAAAAATGACAAAAAACCAAAATTTGTCGAATTTTGCCCAAACATGGCAAGCATGACCCTCAAGGGTTTTCAGAAACATGTTGTGAAGCTGAGGCCAAAATTTGGAGCCTTGAGGTGTCTTTCATCAATTTTTGTGCCGGGTGCTTCCCTTTAACCTCCTTGAGTTTTTCCTGAGTAGCCTTCAACTTCCGCTGGGAAAATTGATTGAGCTTTTTATAATGCCCGGTCATCCTCCATTGAAGGTCCAAGTCTCTATTTGCCTTCTCCAATTTCTTCTCCAAGTGATCATTAACTCTCTCAAGCCATGCTTCCTGATTTTTCTCTATCTCTTGTTCGAACAATGCAGTGAGAGGGGTGGATTGGAGAAGGCCATCTTCTTCTTCTGTTTGTTTCGCAAGGGCCTTTTTGAGCCCCATGGTTCTTGGCCTCTTTTGCCTGGGCTGTTATTCATCTTCGCTCTCATCGAACTCACCCATGAGTTATTCCAATCTCACTTGTGCTTTGGAAGCCTCCTTTTTGTATTTTATGGCCCGTGTCTCATATACAGCCATATGGACACTCATCTGCTTGTTTTGAACTTGCAAAAAGTGATTGAAGTTCCTAGCCCTATAAAGATTAGTCCTCAAAGCATCAATTTGGTTTTCTCTATGGATCAAGAGATTTTCTAGGATCCGGGCTTCATTATCACTATCATCACTTTGGATTTGGATAATGTCGAATTCGCTTTCCTGTTCATGACTGCTTTCTTCCTTGTCCTTCCCTTTGATTTGGGTGACTCTTTTAGTCTTCTTCCTCTTGGGCAATTCAACCATGGGCTTCTTCGGCAATTTTCCCTTGCTTCGGAGGGCCCTAGTCACATTTGGAGTTAAAACTCTAGGCACCCTTTTCCTTGATGTCTGGGGCTTGGCCACTTTCGAAGAAGAGAGCATGGCCCCTTGCCTAGGAGAGGCAACTAGCACATGCTCCATGGGCTCTTTACCTTTGTCACTTTGCTCCTCATTTTTGCCACTGTCTTGGATTTCTTCATGGATGCCTTGGCTGTCCTTTTGCATTTCCTTTTGAGGGTTGTCCTCCTCACTGTGTTGCACATGTTTATCATGCTGCCCCTCTTCTTCATGAGGCTGTTGTTCATTTTTAAGAGGTTGTTGTTCCTTTTTATGAGGCTGTTGTTTATCATCCTGTAGCTTCCTCTACTCATCATCTTCATGGGACCGCTCACCTTTTTCATGAGGCTGCCTCTGTTCATCATGTTGTGGCTGCCTCTGTTCATCATGAGACCGCTCACTATGCTGCACATCTTCATGTTGCTGCCCTTCAACATCTTCAGGAATCTGCTGTTTTGCCTCACTGTGATGCTGCTCATCATCATGCCCTTCTCCCCCTTGCTATTCTGCCTCACTGTGTTCTTCTCCCCCTTATTTTCCAGTTTCACTATGATGCTGCTCATCATCACTTTCCTCTTCATCCCCTAGCTGCCTTGTTTCATCATGTTGCTGCTCATCATCACTTTCCTCTTCTTGCTCATGCTCTTCTTCCTCATCATGCTCTTTTGTTTGTTCTATGGTAAACTTGAGCTTCTTGGGAATAGGTTTGCTAGAAGAAGGCGAAGGATGGTGAGTAGGAGGTGTAGGAGATGTATGAACTAGAGGGACAGTGGAGAAATCCGGATGGGTGATGAAAGTATCCCAAGAGACCTCCCTCTTCTCAAGTTGATGAAGAATGATGACTTTGATGAGGGAGTGATGGAAGAGGCAGGTTGTCTGCTGTGAAGGAGGCTTTTTCTGAACAGTGGAGGCCATTTTCTCAATGCTTCTATGTAGGAAGAAAGGGAGATTTAACAATTTGGCCCTCGTGAAATGCATGAGCAATCGAATGTGATAGGCATAGACTCAGGAGAATCTTCCCTCACAAGTGAAGTATTTCATGATGATCTTCATGAGGGGGGCATAGCTAGTCAAAAGATATGAGAAGGGGAAAATGGATGGACATGAATATTCTTGCTCAGGCTTCAGAAAGGGCTTGTATTCTTCTGAATCCAGGTGGCTTTGTTTAAACCACTTCTTCCTGACATAATGGATTTTAGTGGCCTTGGAGATGGACCTTGGAGAGAATTTGAAATCTAGGCCTGCCAGCTAAAAATGGTTCTCTTGAAACCTCAAAGCACAAAGGTGTGTTAAAGGGGAATACCTCTTCACCTCTTGCACTCTTTGGAAAAAATCTAGACACCCAACCTCATGGAAATTGAACAAGACTGATGGGTGGGCATTCACTTCTTCAGTGGAAGCATGCTCAAATCTCTTGTGCAGGCCACTCCTACTGTCTTGCCTGGGAGGCATCTTGTTTTGAATGTTCTTTGCAACACCAAGCTGTCTCAAATGGCCTTTGGAAAGTTTTTCTCAAGCACACACCTTTGTCCTGCCTATCAGTCACTGTTTGACCAAGACAACTGCTTCAAATGATTTGTGAAATATTCTCCCAACACCAACCTTCTGCTCCTTACAAATCACTGTTTTGTCTCTTTTTATGCCAATCAACAAATAGTTATCAAAATAACAAGCACACAGTCAAAATGTTAATGTGTTTGGGTAAGGTCACAAGGATTCTTTGTGTTTTGGTATAAACAAGACAGCCTTGTATTTAGACAAAGACAAAACACCTCCCCCAAAAACACTTTTCTTGTATTCACTGTTTCTCACACACAAGTAGACAAAAACAACTTCAAATTGATTTTAAATTCTTTTCATAACATACTCTGTTTCATGGAGCAAAGGAGGTTGCACTAGGTTTCACTGTTTTTCCACATAGAGAGGACTTTTGAAGTGATAGAGTATTTTAGACTTGATCATTGTTGTCTCTTTACAAAACTGTTTCACCTTAGGATCACTTGTTTCTTATGCCCAGGTAGACACAAAACACCCTCAAATGACTTTAAAGAATCTCTCACCACACTTTGTTTTATGGGACAAAGGAGGCAGCACTAGTTTCACTGTTTCACTTATTCAAAAGGAGATATTTTTGAAGTGACAAAGAATTCGGACTAAGACGACTGTTTTCAAAATAGGCTCACTGTTGTCACCTCACAAACACTGTGTTTTCCTTTCAAGGACTATTTCCACTTTATAACACGGTTGTCACTTTAGACTTTGCTGACAAAGGTTAGTTTTTGTCTTATCACCGTCAGGACACCTTCAACCATTTGAAAACCTATAATACTGTGTTTTCTGTCTAGTCACTAGCATATGTTTGATTACTCTGTTTTGAAAACAATTTAGGCCTTTTGAAACCAATATAAACACTCCACTAGCCTCCCACTATAACAATCTTCGTCAATATATTTAACAAATCACCTTGATTTTCCTACCAACACCTCCATTTTTTAATCACCATTTAGTCTTGAAAAACATGGCAACAATCACCCTTTTAGGAATTTGAATGCACCAAGGAGACAAATAAAAATACCTCGAAGATGGTTTGTGGCCTTTTCTTGAAGATTTGAGCAGCTTCAAGACCCTTTTGGAGGTGTTTTGATTATTCAAACATGCGCGGCACGTTCAAAAGGATAAGCGTTGCGCAGTAACATAGGTGTCGGGTCGGCCTTCGGGCGGTTGTGACCGGTGCCTACAGGCGCACCGCGCGCCGCGCCACAATACAAAACCTTTGTATTTCTGCTTCTGAACACACCACACGTTTTTCCAGGCACACCGCGTGGGCTAAAAAGCCTGAAAACTCTGTAAATTAGCTTGAAACGCTTCTTCGATCCAGTGAGCAGCTAGGAGGAGGTGTTGTTTGCATTTTGAGAATTGCAAATGGGTTTCCAACGGTCTCATATTTCCTTTTGAAGGTGAAAAGGCCAATTTGGCTTTGAAATGCTTTATGAGGGTTTCGAAGCCTTTTGCAAGAGGTATTGGTTGTAAAACAACAAATGAAGCCCGACTTTATCATTTATAATCTTCAAAATACAACAAACCCAACACTTCGACCAGGAATCTTTAAAGTGTTGTGGATGAATTTTTTGGAAATCTTCATACATGTGACCCCTTTTCACAGTGAGAAAGCCATTCTGAAGGCCAACATCTCTCTCAGTGTTTTTCTCATTAAGGCAATACTTCTTCTACTGCCTCTTTACTGTTCTTCATTAAAGGAGAATCTCTACCACTGCTGACCTTTTTAAAGGAAAACTCTGCAAAAAAAACATACCAATGATTTGTGAAGCATATTTTTCCATTCTTGCAAGGAGATAACTCATCATTTTAAAACTCAATTTGACAGTTTCTGCTCCTGATGTTTTGAAGGTGATCATGCCCACTGTGAAGCTGATTTAACTGGCAGGTGCTGCTTTGAGCCTTTCTTTTGACTGTGAGTGAAGAACTTCATTGGTACACTCCAGATCTTACCCATACCTATTAATGAAGGAAAAAGGCCTCTAAAGACCCTTGGGACTTCACATATCCATAAAGGGGCTTTTGACTATGATAGTGGCATGTTTTATCTGTTTTGAGTGTTGTCCGTGATTTTAAAGCACTTGTCATATCATTTTTCACACCTCCTATCTCTGTGTTGTTCATTTGCAAATTCACCTTGAGAAAACAAATCTTAGGTTACCTCTTTGTCACTTTTGATAAGTTCTGATAAATATCTTCATGAAGAGGAAGAGCAAAACCTTTTTGAATATCAACATCACTCTTGGGCCTCTGTTAAACCCAGCTAATTTCAACTACTTTCAACTATGTTTTTTAAAGGAACAATGACTAGATGTCATGCCTGTTTATCAAGGAGAGGGATCTTTGGAAACCCTTAATGAAATTACATACCTCAGCAAGGTTTGTTCATTTTGGCTCCAGGCTTCTTTTGAAAGAAATCTCTGATAGGAGATAAGTCAGCCTCTTTGATCATTGTAGTACCCCTGCTTTTTCTTTGTTTTTAACACCATTTCTCTATCCATAAGCCTTTCAATTGTCTCCCACTGCTCTTAAAATTTGCCTTTCAGTCAGTGAAAAACCCTAAAATCAAACTCTGTCCTGGCCCTCTTCTTATTAGATGAAGGAGGCCATTATCACAGTGCCAAACCCTCTGCTTGTAAAATGAAGGAGGTTCTCTCAGTATTTCAACCCTCTGCTCATGTATGGAGGAGGTTTTCTCAGTCTTGCCATTTCATCAGTTTTTCCAAATAGTGTTACCTTTCCTTTCACTGCCCATTCATTCTCAAGAAAATGAAAATGACAAACTGATAATAAGTCATGATGGGCATTTCTCTGAGACATGCAATTCTGCTTTCCAAATACCTTTGCGCCTCTTTAGACATCATAAGAAATTTGGCTAGTATCTGCAAAGCATTTCTTGCCATTTATAATTCACTAACCTTTGACTATGATTGCAGGAGCTTAATGAAACAACTTTCTGCCCTGTAGCTACATCCCAGGCTCAAAACCACATGAGAAGTAGTTGTCTTCTCATTTTGAGTTAAATACTGTCTTCTGGAACACTGGTACACTTCTGCTCTTGAAAGATCCATTGAAACAGTGTAAACCTACCTAATATCAGTTTGACCTATGGCATATGTATTTCTGAGACTTCAAGGCTTGTTAGTGGCGTGACTTAAGGGTGTAACCAAAATTTATTTGCAGAATAGGAAGGTGTGTTAGGAATGGTTGATAGTAGATAGAGGTTCTTTGGCTTTAGGATAGTTTTCCAAGGGAGAAATGCCTAAAGCGCCACTACCTAACTTAGGGGAGACTTCTTGGACAGATTTGGATTGTTTTCTTTGGAGCTAATGGACAAGCTAATATGGCTGAGGCTAGATAGGGCTTGACAATGAGGTTTTATCTCGTCATGGGCTGATTGAAAAGATAGGAGGGAAAAAATGTTTATGGGTGTTTTCCAGCTGGCAAATTTGACAATTTCTTAGATCAGCTGCTAGAAAATTTGGCTGTAACAACTAGTCATCAACAACAAGTGAAAAATACCGATGACTAACAATGGCTCCATTTGGGGAGGGTGGCTCCTTTTCAGGAGGTGTTCAAAATTGCAGATCTTTGGCTTATGAAGACTAGTGCCTGATCCATTGGCACAAATTTCATTCTTGATTCTATTTCTGAAAATTGACAGAATTTTTAGCATCAATGATATTTCTACCTACCCCACTATATTTCCTAACATTTTTTCTTCTTTTGGGTGCATTTGGACTAGCAACCCTTTGACATAATATTTTTTTTTTTGAAAAATGAACCTATATAGTTCTACACTTATATCTGTCGGGAGTTCAGATTAAGCTGATGAACTCCTTTGTTTCTCTACCTATGCTAGATCAACTATCAAGGTTAAGATTTTTGACAAGATTTTATTCTTTAGTCTAAAACATGAAATTGAAAAATGACTAAATCAGGATTAGACATTCTGATTTTTCATGTACTTGTGGCACGAAAGACAAGCTGCACACAAATATTATTTTGCATAAAAATGAAATCTAGGAAAACAAGGCTAGGATACACAATTTGTTTTTCATCCCTGCTTTCCTCTTTGGTTCTATTTTGAGCATGTGGAACCAGTGTCTTTTCCTAATATACTCTCTTTGATAAGTCAAGCTTACACAATGTTGACCATCTTTTCCACTCATTAACTTATCAGCAAATAAATTTAAAACATGTTCAGCTATGATTAGGCTAGATAACTAAACAAGACATTTGAGCACTAGTAGCGGCATTTAAACTTGCGCGCTTCCCGAATGACTATTTTTTGAACATGGGGCCTTCTTTCTATTTTTCAAACTGCCCTCTTTTTCTATTTTTCTATTGCTTTTTGAATTTTCTGTTTTTGAACTACTTTTCAAACAATGGTATATACAATGATTTGAAAAATGTTTTAAAATTGGAGCTCTTGACAAAAATAATGCTTTAATGTCCTGCCATTTACAGGACCTCCAAAATTTTCAGTCCCATCAAGTTCTTGCAGGAAAAAGGCATTGTTTCCGCTAACTGAGCTGATGATGAAAGGCCCCTTCCATAAGTTTTCAAACTTTCCATGTTTACCTTTGTCTTCTCTTCTAGAATCCCATTTCAACACTTTGTCCCCAATCTGAAAATCATATTCCTTGGTCCTTCTGTCAAAAATCTGTTTTATTTTGTCTTGCGCTAACTGAGCCTTTTGGTAAACTTCTTCTCTTGTTTGTTGTAAATGGATAGTCTGATTTACCCTCCTTTGCGTGTCATTTTCTTCTATTTGAACTTCTTGCAATAACTTCATTACTGGAACCCCTAAGGACGTTGGGAAAATGGCATCTATGCCATACACTAGTTGGTAGGGAGACATACCGATTGATTTTTTGGTGGTCAGTCTATCAACCCATAGTGCGTGTACTAGTTTTCCATGCCATGCCTTTTGATTTTGTTCCAGAAGTTTCTTGATGATGTTGACTAGGATTTTGTTAGAGGACTCAGCTAAACCATTAGCTTGAGGGTAATAAGTTGTGGAATGTCCTAATGAAATGTGATATTTGTAACAGAAGTCAACCATTCTTTTGGAGGAGAAAGCGGCGGCGTTATCTGTAATGATCTTTCTAGGACAGCCAAATCTAGATAGGATATTGGTTTCTGGGAACTTGATGATGACTGAATCGGTGGCATTCCTGGAAGGTATGGCTTCTATCCATTTGGTAAAGTAATCGGTGGTTGTAAGGATCCATTTATGTTGAGCGGATGAGGAAGGGTGAATTTTCCCAATAAAATCTAGACCCAACTGCTGGAAGGGTCCTTCGACTATGATGGGGTGTAAGGGAAAAGGTAAAAGATTTTTCTTGCCATCAAAAATTTGACACTTATGGCATGTCATAACTAGCTTGTGAGTGTCAGGAAATAAGGTAGGCCAATAATAATCGGCTCTACGGATTTTTTTCGTTGTAGTTTTCTAGTAGAGATGACCTCCACATTCTCCTTCATGCATTTCATGCATAATTTTCTCTGCATTAGACTCAAGCAAACATTTAAGCAGCATACCAGTGGGATTTTTCCAATACAGAAATCCATCTATAATGCAAAACTTTAAAGACTTTTGTTTAAGAAATCTTGCTTTTGTCTTTGATAAAGTTGGAGGAGCATTTAGATAAAATAATACATAAAGAATATCTGCATACCAAGGTGAATTTAAAAACACTTGTTCAACATGAGGGGTTGTGCATTCTTCCTATTCTTATAAGGCATCAACAAAATTTATATCTAAAGCTTGGAGGTTTGTTTCAGCCATTAGCCTTGCAAGTCCTTGTCCTTTAACCAATTTGGTAGGTTAGATTTCTAAATCATATTCTAAGATGATAGCAATCCATTTTCCCCTTTTACCATCAGCATCTTGGTTTAATATGTCTTTGACGACGGTATTAGGAACAAATGCGATGACATGAGAATGCAAGATGTAAACTCGGAAATCTTTCAGTGCTTTTACCAATGCGAATGCCTGTTTTTCCATGATGTTATATTTCAAGGGAGCATCTCTCAGGGATTTGCTAAAAAAGGCAATGGGTTGCTCTTGCCTTGCTGCATTTTTTGTAACAACACAGCAGCTATTGTGTGCTCTGAGGAAAATGAAAAAATGTAAAAATCTTTGGTGAAATCAGGACTTATCAATACTGGTGTTTCAGTCAAGGCCTTTTTAACTAGTTCAAAATATTTTTTGGCTTTCGTAGTCCATTTAACCCCGACCTCTTTTTTCAACATATTTGTGATATCTCTCAGAAGTTCGGCAAGATTTGGGATGAATCTTCTCAAGAAATTAATCTTTCCAATAAAGGATTACAGCTCCTTTATGTTTCTGGGGTGACTTATTTGTAATATGCCTTCGATTCTCTGGGGGTCTATTTTTATTCCCTCTTCCGAAATGATGTGACCTCGGAGTTTTCCTTCTTCTAGACCGAAAAGTGTTTTCTTGGGGTTTAGGGATAAACCATATTTTCTACATTTGTTAAAAACCTTTCTTAAGTGCACCAGGTGTTCTTCATCTGATTTGGAATATACCATAATATTGTCAAGATATATGACTATGAAATAACCTATGTCTTCTGTGAAGGCTATGTCCATGGCTCTTTGGAATGTGGCACCAGCATTCATCAATCCAAAGGGAATTTTAACGTACATGAAAGTGCCCCAAGGTGTGGTGAAAGCTGTTTTGTGTTGATTAGTGGGGTAAACCAGCACTTGGTTATAACCAGAAAAACCATCAAGTAATGAGATCCTTTTAGCACCTACTACCTTTTGAAGTATGTGGTCCATTCTGGGCAATGGATAGTTGTCCTTTAAACAGCCTCTATTTAGGTTTTGGAAATCGATACAGAGTCTGATTTCACCAGTCTTTTTCCTAACTGATACTAGATTTGAAACCCACTCAGAGTACCTGAGGGACACTATTATCCCAGCATCATACATCTTTTTTATTTCCTTTTCAACCAACAGTAGTAAGACTGGGTTTATCCTTCTTAACTTCTGTTTGAAAGGCTTCTGGTTTTCTTTAAGGGGAATCTTATGTTGAATGATGCTTGTGTCGTATGATTTCAAATCTTGGTATCCCCATGCAAACACATATTTAAATTCTTTAAACAAATTGATGTACTTCTGCTTTATGTGAGGAGGGAGGGTTTTGGATAGTTTGATATTTCTTGGTTCTTCCGGGCTTCCTATGTTATATTCTTCTATGTCAACCTCGGTAGATTCCATTTTAGGATTTTTGGCCACATTGTTAAAATCAAAAAATTCTTCTAAAGGTGCAAGCCCTCTCGATATGGTGTCATTTTTACAGTGTAATAATTCAAGTTCCCTTTGGTCTATGTCCTCTCCTATCTCGGTTTCATATGAATGATTTACCAAGTTTACATCTGTCCAAGGAGGTAAATTTGGCTCTTGATCTCGATTTTTTCCAAGTTTCTTTTCTTCATTTTCTAAGTCTGTTTTGGTTACTTCAAATTCATTCCTAGATTGTAAGAAATCATCAATTTGATCGTCATCTTTGAATATTTTCCAATGGTCAATATTATCTGGTACTGTAGGGCGATGTCTAACCTGAATATTGTATTGCTCGCCTAGACATGGTATTTGGTCATTGCTTGCAGCAAAGGCGAGCTCATTTGCTAGGCTATTCTGAACCCTAGGAATATAAGTGAGTTCATATTTTTCAAAGGTTTTGAGGATGTCTAAAGCTGCATTCCTATATTCTCTTAGTCTTGGGTTTTTTGTTGAATATTCACCTTTGATTTGCCTAATTACCAGTTCTGAATCTCCCTACGCTGATATTTTCTTGGCGCCCAAGTCCTTAAGTAAGTGCAGACCAAGGAGAAGGACCTCATATTCCGCAATGTTACTAGTACATTGGAATTCTAATCTAAAAGAATGACCTTCATTAGTATTGTGTATCCAGATACCGGCCCCCGAACCAGTTTTGCCACAAGAATCGTCAAAGCTTATACTCCAAAGAGCTTCTTTTTCATACACGATACTAAGATGCTTTTCAGGTTTCTTAGAGCTTTGGTCACCAGTGTATTCATTTAGTAATGGGAAATGTGGTTTTGATGGTTAGAAATTCTCTTCATTTTCTTTTATCTACTCGTTTATATCACTTTCATTAGATAAGATAAAAGAATCTAAATTGGAATGAATGGAATAAATGGGAGTGTTGTTTGGCTTATCCCGGTTGCTAACCATGTATTTCATGTGAGTTTCTCGGTATAATCTTCTAGTCTGGTTGAAAACTAGGATGGTGGCAAATGACATGTCCATTTGAAGGTTACCTTGTATTTTGGCAGCCCACACCCTTGATAGTATCATTCCATACTTAGGAGGAATATCGGCCACTACTACGTCCATGACTAGGTTTTTTGCCAGTAGTTGTGTTAAAGCAAAACATAGGTTCTTTATTAGCCCTAAGCATTTGACCCGACTTGAATCAAAGGAGTACAGGTCTTTGTATGGTTGAGTTACCTCTAGACCCAGGTTTTCCATGATTGCTTTAGGCATGAGGTTATGGGAGGCACCAGAATCTAACATGGCATTATGTAATATCTTGTCCTGTCTGTTCAAGCTTACATAGAAAGGAGAGGCAGCTCCTTCTTTGTATTCACCTTATATTTTGGGGCCGAACAAGAGCTCGGGTTTGTCATCAGTTAGATTTAGAGTATATGCCTCATTTCCTAAATCAAAAACTTTGAAGATTTGAGATCTATACCTATCTATAGTTATTAGCTCAGTAAGGGGTGTGGTTATTTTTATTTTGGAAATTTCCCCTTCGAAACTAAAAGGAGTTTGTAGTTTGGACAGATTTGTTTCAGCTTTTTCTGACATGATTTTCTCTATGTTTTTAATTTGTTGACTCTGGTTCGGGCCTTTTTTCAAAATAGCCATCTCGGGAATCTTTGTGGAAGTACTAGGAGCATCTGAGCCAAAACTTGTTTGAATAACTTTATCTTGGTTTTGGTCAATTTTCTTGACCATGATTTTGTTGTTGTCCACTGCTTTTTTAAGGATAGTATCAGGGGTTCTAGTAGTGTCTTAACTACCTTTCCTGGAGTTTTCTTGGTTTTTTTTTCTTCTAAGGTCATACTGTCCGTGCGCTTCTACTATGGCATTCTGAAAATCTATGGCAGGGTCTTCGGGATCTTCATAGTAGGTTTCATCTTGATTCAGAGAGAAGAATGTTTGTTCTTATTTTGTGAGGTAAACCTCACTTTCGTTATCAGAACCTAATAGGTTCAAATGACTTTCATCAAAGGGTTCGGTATCCCTCTCATCTTCATCAACATAATTTTCACTAAAGGATGGCCTGATCTGTTGGTCCTTTTCCCTTGGTTTATTTTGAGACTGGTCTCTTCTAAAGTTTTGGTTCCGGTTTTGGGGGTTTGGCTGGTTGCCCTTAAGAGGTGCTTTTTCATTCATTTTTTCCCACATCTTTGTCATGGATTTGACCAGGCCATCTATTCTAGGGTTTGAGGAAGATATCGAGGGGGAAATTTCGTCCTGGTATGTGACACCCTTTTCCACTCTTATCCTAGCTCTCTTTTCAGCTAAGTTGGCCTCTGCATTTATAGCCACTCTTTGCATCTCTTCTAAGATAGGGGGGTCCTTTTCTCTTAGTTGATAATTCATGTATGGGTCAAAGCCTTCGGGGAACTTTTCCAAGGTAGAGCCAAGTGGAGGTTTGAAGTGAGGTGGGAGGGTGTTATACACACTATTGAACCTAGTGCAGTATCCTTGGACACTTTCCCCATTTTCCCGTTTTAGATTGTTATACTCTGACAGGATTTGAATGGGGTTTTTTCGAATTTCCCACTTGTTTATGAAGGTTTGGTAGAGTTCTAGGAGATTGTGGATGTTGTTTGGAGTTAAGCTCTTAAACCTTTTTTTGGGTTCTCCGCCCAGGCTTTCGGCGAACATCCTCATTCTGATGGTCTCGTCTTCTATTTACATGTATTCAAAGGCATCGCTAATCCTATCTACATGTTGTTGAGCTCTGGTAGTCTCAACTTCGGTAAAGTGCGGGATTTTGGATTGATAGTCATTTTATAAGGGAGCCAAAGGCTGTGGCAACACCAAGGGTGCATACCAGGCTGCCATGATGGGAGCTAATGGATGATTTACAAAATGAGCGCTTGTGGGATGAGCTGAGGTGGTTTGAACAGTAGTGGTTTGGATGGGTGTGGGAGATGTACTTGGACTAGTGATCTGATTTTGAGCAGATCTGGGATGGTAGGAGCCAAAGTGATGGAGAATCTGAAATTCGAGAGGTGTAGTAGGCGAGGCTTCTCTACTAGGATTATGTGGCAGATCTAGGGGCTCAATATCATCAAAGTCTATCTTACTTTGTGACTTACTTCTAAAAAGGGTTTTTGTTGATTTTAAGTCAAAGGGGGAATCCTGCAAGGCTGTAAGGTTTTCAGGTACTGATCTTGCTTTACGGATAGACCTATCGGTAGCTAAATTTCCAGTTTCGGAAGCTTGCCACAGAATATTCTCTGGGTCATCTACTATGATAGGGGGATTTGGGTCTGGATGAGATCTGGTGTTGATTCTTCGTGAAGCCAGATTTCGAGTCTAGAGTTTAGAGAGGATGGTATTTGTGATTGTTTCGGTTGGATGGCCTCTCTAGGGGTTTACTAAAGTGAAGGATGGTCAAAACAAAAAGATGGACTAGTGGAGTCGCCAGGTGGATTTCTATGAGAACTATGGTCCACCACCAACACTATCAAAGATGCTTTCAGGAAAAAGTTTTATAAAAAATTTGAGATGAAAACTTGCAAAGAAGAGTGATTCACTTAGTTTCAACAGTTTGCTAGGCTGTATGGACAAGCTAATGGTTCTTTTTGCAAGGTTACTTCTATTTATCTCCTATGTTTAGGTGAAGTCTTCTGAATCGCTAAGTTATACTTAGTTTGTCACTGATTAAAGAGCTTGCACCCTAAGCTTAAGTTTTTGGAAAGGATGAGTTTAACAGAAAGGTATGGTTTATGAATTTTTTGGGTTTTTTTTTATGGAGTTTTTAGGCCTACCGGAGGCTAGTGGAGTCACCAGGTGGAACTTGGTTGTTTTTGTAAAGATGTAGCTATGGTCCACCACCAGTAACTAGGGAAAAAGCCAATCTGGGAATGTTTTGGGGTTTTTTGAGTTTTATGTGCAGCCCATGTTTTATTAAAGTATTATAAACTTGTTTCATCACTTTTATAGGGTGGTGAGAACAAAAAGAGTTTACTTTAAATGATTATATGGACTTCTTGCCTGTTTAAATATTTAAAGACTAATGAATCTACAAGAGTTTGCTAGACTGTTATGTACTCAGTTAGTCCCATCGTGATCGCCATTATGTTAGTGTCCGTGATTTGGCTTATTGGCAAGCCAAATGACAGTGTAACATCAAACTAGTCTTTGGAGTCCATGGACCTAGCCTTCCTGGACTCATAGAGGGCTCTCTCTATTTGTGTAAGGGATATCTGCGTGTTTTTTTATTGTGTTCTGTTTTTAGGCTAGTTATGAAGTAGGTTTTTTATTTTGGTTTTTAGGTTGTGAGGGATGAAACTGATCAAAGATATAAGATAGGTAAAAATATGTCATATCAACTGGGCTATGGGGTCGAAAAGGTCAAGAAATATTTCATATGGTGATACAAGGTTGTTTGAAGGGCCGATTTGATTCGAGGTAAAATGGATCTTTGGGAAAAATGGAGTGAGATGGACATTAAATTTGTGAATAACAAAGGATTCCAAGTATAAATAGTTTAATAGCTGACATAAACATGGTAGGGCAAACCATTAATCATGAGAAATGTAACTATAAGCTGATCAACACATAGAAATAAACATTCAAGCCATGCATAGAGATATATGACTCTCTAACTTTGGGAAATGGCTATCAGACTTTGGGGAAATACATTTAAGACAGACAAAACAACTCAAATCACTATGTCGAAACGTCTAAACATAGTACTTCAAGCTATTGGGCACTTTGAAAACAAGATTTCACAGTTTTGGGCAAAGGGCAAGATCAGTACAAGACCTCATTGGTTCAACAAATAACAATCTAATCAATCAAAGAGAAGTTTCATAGGTGGAGCTATGGCTAGCCATGAGTAAGCAGGGCATACCGTAAATCATACTTAGCATGCATAAAACCACAAATAAAACAAACAAACAATATTCTTCAATTATTAAAGAGTAATCATGGATTCTTTAATATGACTAAGAATGAAGAAAACATGGAAACTATAAAGAAACAGGAAATTTGAGGTGCCTCCAAGGGCATGTCTCAAATTTGTTCTATATTGTCTTATAGCAAGAAAGAACATGGATTTATGAATGAAAACTAGGAAACAAAACAGAGAGAGAGACATTATACCATTCTACCAAGTCATGGAATCCAACAGCAATCCTCTTTCATCATCCAAGAACATCCAAGAAACTATCCAAAAGCATGAGACAAGTATTTCTTCCAAAGCTTATATGACCATATATTGCTTCTATTCATCAATTTCAGCCTTGTTTACAATGAAAGCCTTTGGAATATATAGGCCAAAGTGAGGAAAACCTCTTAGTTCAACTTGCAATCTCATTGGCCTATCCAAAATATCTTATTTTGTCCTTGAGGCTTTGCAAAGCCCAAGGCACAAAATATCTAATAAAATATCTCAAAAATGCTAAAAAAGGGAAATAAATTGACTTTTCATAACTTATCATGTACAAAAATAGCTAAACGCACATGAATAAAATCACTTTTGAAAGGTTCAATTTTTACAAAAATACTCAAAAAATACATCAACAAAAGGTCCCCTGACTTGCCGGCAACTTTTGGAGGCCTTCCCAATGTCGAAACGAGGCTCATGACAGCTCGTTGGAAAGCTCTGAGTGTATGATTTTTGAAAATGTTTAGTTTTCTCCCAACTGACCACTATAAATCCTCCAAAAATAGACGTGTGTGTAAAAAACCAAAAAAATAGGCCTTGCTAATAAACGGGGCAGAGTGTAGAAAAAGCGAGTGTTTTTCGCCATTTTGGGGGAGCAAATGATCTTCAATTGATCTAAAAATCGCTGAGTATGTGCCCCTGAAATTATTTCATCCAATGAAACTATTTGTATCCTTTGAGGATCCCCCAAACTGAAATGGCGATGCCCATGATTTTTAGCCAAAAACCCAAAAATGACAAAAAACCAAAATTTGTCAAATTTCGCCGAAACTTGGCGAGCATGACCCTCAAGGGTTTTCAGAAACATGTTGTGAAGCTGAGGCCAAAATTTGGAGCCTTGAGGTGTCTTTCCTCAATTTTGGTGCCGGGCACTTTCCTTTAGCCTCCTTGAGTTTTTCCTGAGCAGCCTTCAACTTCCGCCGAGCAAATTGATTAAGCTTTTTATAATGCCCGATCATCCTCCGTTGAAGGTCCAAGTCTCTATTTGCCTTCTCCAATTTCTTCTCCAAGTGATCATTAACTCTCTCAAGCCATGCTTCCCTATTGTTCTCTATCTCTTGTTCGAACAATGCAGTGAGAGGGGTGGATTGGAGAAGGGCATCTTCTTCTTCTTCTTGTTTCTCAAGGGCCTTTTTGAGCCCCATGGTTCTTGGCTTCTTTCGCCTGGGCTCTTCTTCATCTGCGCTCTCATCGAACTCACCCATGAGTTCTTCCAATCTCACTTGTGCTTTGGAGGCCTCCTTTTTGTATTTTATGGCCCGTGTCTCATATACAGCCATATGGACACTCATCTGCTTGTTTTGAACTTGCAAAAAGTGATTGAAGTTCCTAGCCCTATCAAGATCAGTTCTCAAAGCATCAATTGGTTTTCTCTATGGATCAAGAGATTTTCTAGGATCCGAGCTTCATTATCACTATCATCACTTTGGATTTGGATGATGTCGAATTCCCTTTCCTGTTCATGACTGCTTTCTTCCTTGTCCTTCCCTTTGCTTTGGGTGGCTCTTTTATTCTTCTTCCTCTTGGGAACTTCGACCATGGGCTTCTTGGGCAATTTTCCCTTGCTTCGTAGGGCCCTAGTCACATTTGGAGTTACAAATATAGGCACCCTTTTCCTTGATGTCCAGGGCTTGGCCACTTTCGGAGAAGAGAGCATGGCCCCTTGCCTAGGAGAGGAAGCTAGCACATGCTCCATGGGCTCTTTACCTTTGTCACTTTGGTCCTCATTTTTTCCACTGTCTTGGATTTCTTCATGGATGCCTTGGTTGTCCTTTTCCATTTCCTTTTGAGGGTTTTCCTCCTCACTGTGTTGCACCTGTTTATCATGTTTCCCCTCTTCTTCATGAGGCTGTTGTTCCTTTTTAAGAGGCTGTTGTTCCTTTTTATGAGGTTGTTGTTCCTTTTTATGAGGCTGCTGTTTATCATCCTGTAGCTGCCTCTGTTCATCATCTTCATGGGACTGCTCACCTTTTTCATGAGGCTGCCTCTGTTCATCATGTTGTGGCTGCCTCTGTTCATCATGAGACCGCTCACTGTGCTGCACATCTTCATGCTGCTTCCCTTCATCATCTTCAGGAGTCTGCTGTTCTACCTCACTGTGATGTTGCTCATCATCATGTCCTTCTCCCCCTTGCTATTCTGCCTCACTGTGTTCTTCTCCCCCTTGTTGTCCTGTTTCACTATGATGCTGCTCATCTTCACTTTCCTCTTCATCCCCTAGCTTCCTTGTGTCATCATGCTGCTGCTCATCATCACTTTCCTCTTCTTGCTCATGCTCTTCTTCCTCATCATGCGCTTTTGTTTGTTCTATGGTAAACTTGAGCTTCTTGGGAATAGGTTTGCTAGAATAAGGCGAAGGATGGTGAGTAGGAGGTGTAGGAGATGTATGAACTGGAGGGACAGTGGAGAAATCCGGCTGGGTGATGAAAGTATCCCAAGAGACCTCCCTCTTCTCAAGCTGATGAAGAATGATGATTTTGATGAGGAAGTGATGGAAGAGGCAGGCTGTCTGCTATGAAGGAGGATTTTTCTGAACAATGGAGGCCATTTTCTCAATGCTTCTATGTAGGAAGAAAGTGATATTTAGCAATTTGGCCCTCGTGAAATGCATGAGCAATCGAATGTGATAGGCATAGACTTGGGAGAATATTCCCTCACAACTGAAATATTTCATGATGATCTTCATGAGGGGGGCATAGCTATTCAAAAGATATGAGAAGGGGAAAATGGATGGACATGAATATTTCTGCTCAGGCTTCAGAAAGGGCTTGTATTCTTCTGAATCCAGGTGGCTTTGTTTAAACCACTTCTTCCTGACATAAGGGATTTTAGTGGCCTTGGAGATGGACATTGGAGAGAATTTGAAATCTATGCCTACCAGCTGAAAATGCTTCTCTCGAAACCTCAAAGCACAAAGGTGTGTTAAAGGGGAATATCTCTTCACCACTTGCACTCTTTGGAAAAAATATATACACCCAACCTCATGGAAATTGAACAAGACTGATGGGTAGGCATTCACTTCTTCAGTGGAAGCAGGCTCAAATCTCTTGTGCAGGCCATTCCTATTGTCTTGCCAGGGAGGCATCTTGTTTTGAATGTTCTTTGCAACACCAAGTTGTCTCAAATGGCCTTTGGAAATTTTTTCTCAAGCACACACCTCTATCCTACCTATCAGTCACTGTTTGACCAAGACAACTGCTTCAAATGCTTTGTGAAATATTCTCCCAACACCAACCTTCTGCTCCTTACAAATCACTATTTTGTCTCTTTTTATGCCAATCAACAAATAGTTATCAAAATAATAAGCACACAGTCAAAATGTTACTGTGTTTAGGTAAGGTCACAAGGATTCTTTGTGTTTTGGTATAAACAAGATAGCCTTGTATTTAGACAAAGAAAAAACACCTCCCCCAAAAACACTTTTCTTGTATTCACTGTTTCTCACACACAAGTAGACAAAAACAAATTCAAATTGATTTTAAATTCTTTTCATAACATACTCTATTTCATGGAGCAAAGGAGGTTGCACTAGGTTTCATTGTTTTTCCACACAGAGAGGAATTTTGAAGTGATAGAGTATTTTAGACTTGATCACTGTTGTCTCTTTACAAAACTGTTTCACCTTAGGATCACTTGTTTCTTATGCCCAGGTAGACAAAAACACCCTCAAATGACTTTAAAGAATCTCTCACCACACTTTGTTTTATGGGACAAAGGAGGCAGCACTAGTTTCACTGTTTCACTTATTCAAAAGGAGATATTTTTGAAGTGACAAAACATTCGGACTAAGACCACTGTTTTCAAAATAGGCTCACTGCTGTCACCTCACAAACACTGTGTTTTCCTTTCAAGGACTATTTCCACTTTATAACATGGTTGTCACTTTAGACTTTGCTGACAGAGGTTAGTTTTTGTCTTATCACCGTCATGACACCTTCAACCATTTGAAAACCTATAATACTGTGTTTTCTGTCTAGTCACTAGCATCTGTTTGATTACTCTGTTTTGAAAACAATTTAGGCCTTTTGAAACCAATATAAACACTCCACTAGCCTCCCACTATAACAATCGTCGTCAATATATTTAACAAATCACCTTGATTTTCCTACCAACACCTCCATTTTTTAATCACCATTTAGTCTTGAAAAACATGGCAACAATCACCCTTTTAGGAATTCGAATGCACCAAGGAGGCAAATAAAAATACCTTGAAGATGGTTTGTGGCCTTTGCTTGAAGAGTTGAGCAGCTTCAAGACCGTTTTGGAGGCGTTTTTATTTTTCAAACATGCCCGGCACGTTCCAAAGGATAAGCGCCGCGCAGTAACACAGGTGTCAGGTCGGCCTTCGGGAAATTGTGACCAGCGCCTACAGGCGCGCCGCGCCACAATACAAAACATTTGTATTTCTGCTTCTGAACGCGCCGCGCATTTTTCCAGGCGCGCCACACGGGCTAAAAAGCCTGAAAACTCTGTAAATTAGCTTGAAACGCTTCTTCGGTCCAGTGAGCAGCTAGGAGGAGGTGTTGTTTGCGTTTTGAGAATTGCAAATGGGTTTCCAATGGTCTCCTATTTCCTTTTGAAGGTGAAAAGGCCAATTTGGCTTTGAAATGCTTTATGAGGGTTTCAAATCCTTTTTGCAAGAGGTATTGGTTGTAAAACAACAAATGAAGCCCGACTTTATCATTTATAATCTTCAAAATACAACAAACCCAATACTTCGACCAGGAATCTTTAAAGTGTTGTGGATGAATTTTTTGGAGATATTCATACATGTGACCCCTTTTCACAGTGAGAAAGCCATTTTGAAGGCCAACATCTCTCTCAGTGTTTTTCTCATTAAGGCAATACTTCTTCTACTGCATCCTTATTGTTCTTCATTAAAGGAGAATCTCTACCACTGCTGACCTTTTTAATGACCTTTTTAAAGGAAAACTCTGCACAAAAAACATACCAATGATTTGTGAAGCATCTTTTGCCATTCTTTCAAGGAGACAAATCATCATTTTAAAACTTAATTTGACATTTTATGCTCCTGTTGTTTTGAAGGTGATCATGCCCACTGTGAAGCTGATTGAACTGGCAGGTGCTGCTTTGAGCCTTTCTTTTGACTGTGGGTGAAGAACTTCATTGGTACACTCCAGATCTTACCCATACCTATTAACCAAGGAAAAATGCCTCTAAAGACCCTTGGGACTTCACATATCCATAAAGGGGCTTTTGATTGTGATAGTGGCATGTTTTATCTATTTTGAGTGTTGTCCGTGATTTTAAAGCACTTGTCATATCCTTTTTCACACCTCCTGTCTCTGTGTTGTTCATTTGCAAAGTCCCCTTGAGAAAACAAAGCTTAGGTTACCTATTTGTCACTTTTGATAAGTTCTGATAAAGATCTTCATGAAGAGGAAGAGAAAAACCTTTTTGAATATCAACATCACTCTTGGGCCTCTATTAAACCCAGCTAATTTCAACTACTTTCAGCTCTATTTTTTAAAGGAACAATAACTCGATGTCATGCCTGTTTATCAAGGAGAGGGATCTTTGGAAACCCTTAATGAAATTACATACCTCAGCAAGGTTTGTTCATTTTGGCTCCAGACTTATTTTGAAATAAATCTCTGATAGGAGATAAGTCAGCCTCTTTGATCATTATAGTACCCCTACTTTTTCTTTGTTTTTAACACCATTTCTCTATCCATAAGCCTTTCAATTGTCTCCCACTGCTCTTAAAATTTTCCTTTCAGTCAGTGAAAAACCCTAAAATCTAACTCTGTCCCTGGCCCTCTGCTTATTAGATGAAGGAGGCCATTATCACAGTGCCAAACCCTCTACTTGTAAAATGAAGGAGGTTCTCTCAGTCTTTCAACCCTCTGCTCATGTATGGAGGAGGTTTTCTCAATCTTGCTATTTCATTAGTTTTTCCAAACAGTGTTACCTTTCCTTTCACTGCCCATTCATACTCAAGCAAATGAAAATGACAAACTGACAATATGTCATGATGGGAATTTCTCTGAGACATGCAATTCTGCTTTCCAAATACCTTTGTGCCTCTTTAGACATCATAAGCAATTTGGCTAGTATCTACAAAGCATTTCTTGTCATTTATAATTCACTAACCTTTGACTGTGATTGCAGGAGCTTAATGAAACAACTTTCTGCCCTGTAGCTGCATCCCAGGCTCAAAACCACATGAGAAGCAGTTGTCTTCTCATGTTGAGTTAAATACTGTCTTCTGGAACATTGGTACACTTCTGCTCTTGAAAGATCCATTGAAACAGTGTAAACCTACCTAATATCAGTTTGACCTATGGCATATGTATTTCTGAGACTTCAAGGCTTGTTAGTGGCATGACTTAAGGGTGTAACCAAACTTTATTTGCATAATAGGAAGGTCTATTAGTAATGGTTGATAGTAGATAGAGGTTTTTTGGCTTTAGGATAGTTTTCCAAGGGAGAAATGCCTAAAGCGCCACTACCTAACTTAGGGGAGACTTCTTGGACAGATTTGGATTGTTTTCTTTGGAGCTGATGGACAAGCTAATATGGCTAAGGCTAGATAGGGCTTGAAAATGAGGTTTTATCTCATCATGGGCTGATTGAAAAGGTAGGAGGGAAAAAATGTTTATGGGTGTTTTCCAGCTGGAAAATTTGACAATTTTTTAGATCAACTGCTAGAAAACTTGGCTGTAACAACTAGTCATCAACAACAAGTGAAAAATACTGATGACTAACATACTCTACTACCTTTTCTGAAGCATAGATAAGATGGCATTCATTTTCCAGAAAAGGAAATATGAACATCAAATGAAAAGTCTATTCCATCATTCCCTCATTAAGATCATAGTCCTCCACCATCTTAATCAACTAAACATTTCATGGAACACCTTTATAGCCCATGATATATTCAGATATCCTCCTACTCAGCATGCACAAAATGTGCCTTCATCATCCCAACCATTGACTTCCATTCCTCCATCTCAGCCCATAACTCATTCATCATCATCTGCTCAGTCCACTACACCTCCTTCATCTCCATCCAATCATGACATGGGATCACCCAGCAAGATTGAGGTCAATAAGCCTAAGTGGGCTATTTTGGTTGAGGTTGAGCCATTTCCAAAAACATACTAGAGAGGCTATAGAAATGTGTTTTCTCCATGTGGAGTGGAAGGGGCCATGCCTTCTACAACAACACAGCAGGTGGAAAAACGCAAAGAGAAGGTCATTGAGCCAATCATTCATAATGAGGAGGACACTCATGAAACAGAGCATGAATTACAGCTTGTTGACCTAGATGAGGATGACAATGACAAAATCACTAATGTTGTCATCAAACGTAAGGATGTCAATATTTAGGAGCTTCAAAGTAATCTTGATAGGGATAAGTTTTTCATACACTTCCTTGAGTAGGAAAATGAGCAATTCAAAACCAAACAAGTCATTGATGAAGTTAAGTATGTCACTGCTCAAAGGGAGGCTCAAAAGGCCAAAGTCATGCTAGATGAAACACTTTAAAGGTATGTCTTACTTGATGATGAAGAAAAACAGGTACCAAGACAGAGACCTAGAACTAGATGGATGAAAAGAGCTCTAGCTCTAGAGAGGCAAAGGGAAGTTGAGCTTGTTGATCAGCTAACCTTAAATGAGCATCTTGCCATTGTGAGTAAATATAAAAGGGAGCCATGGCTTGATAGAGCCAATCAACACTTGGAGAATCTGCTAACGAAGGCAAACAAGGATAATGACCTGTTGAGGAGAAAGGTCAAACACTATGCCCTGAATGAGAAAATTGCATTGGCCAAGTTGAAAAGGGCTAATGCCAAAACTGAAGAGTTGACCATGGAGGAAAAGAAAAAGTTGGACATTCTTGTTGAGGCTTTCCTCAAGCCTAGACATATCATCATCAGCTATTTTACAAATTTTGAGGCATTTACAAACTTTTTTGCAAATTCTGAGTTTGACTGTGTTTTTCTGAAAAAGGATTTAGTAGAAATTTTGTCATATGTGCAGCGCCTTAGGCACTGCGCAAATGATAGGGGAATATAATGGGAAAAAGGTCACCACCATTGTGTTAAAAATTATGAATACATGCAACCTTTACATTTTCTAATCTTTTGGAGTCAAATTGGTCAGTGAAAAGGGAAAAAAACACCCTAAAAATCATATTTCTGCCCATATTTTTGCCTAGGCACTATGCATAGATAAGTCTTGGGAGATTGAAATTTTGAGGGGTCAAATCATCATCACCTTTAGAACTTGAGGCATATTCAGAAAGAGGCCAGCCAGGGCTTTCCAACAAGCCATCTTGGAGACAATTTGGACAGTGGAAAGGCCTCCAAAATTCACCTTGAACATGGAGGGCGCACAGCCTTAAGGGAGGGCGCATATGACAGGAAGATGTCGCATATGACAGTTTGCTGATTCTTGTGGTTTTTCACTGTAAATTTTGATTTCATCTCATAAAATCATCTTTCCATCAATGTAATTCATCATGGTAAATGTAATTGTTTCAATGATAAGTTACCTAGGCGTATATTCATTAGGTAAACTTATCCTTTAGTCAAGATGAATCAGTTTGAGTGTAATGAGGAGTAAGTCACTTGGACCATCCTACACTTCAGTTTTCAGTTGAGAAATTAGTGGATCTCTTCATCACCTCATGGATTTGACCCCTGAGGATAAGTGAAGCTTTTTTTGATGTCTATTTATCTCCTTTCTTCACACTAAGCAAGGGTTGGAATCAGCTTGTATGTTTTCTCATTGATCAAGGAACTATTGTACTCAGTTTGGCCAACTAATAAAGAGGAGTTGCAACTATTTTATGGGATACTTGTGGTATTGATGTCTATAATTGTCTTTTATTCAGTTTCATATGTTATAATGTATTGTATTCATGTTCACTTCATTTCTATTTTATGATCTCTTTCAAGTTTTATAATCAGAATACATGCTTGCACATGCTCTGTTTTGGGGAATTGATCATAGTTTGTTCATTTTCATTTGTGTAAGAAGAATACATGTTCCATGCTCTTCCTAACTTCTTTTCAGTCTCAAAACCATTCCATCACAATCATCTTTAAGTGATAATCCTTGTGCCTAACTTTCCCCATTTATCCCTGCAACCCTATCTCATTTTCCCTGACCTAGCTCCCTTGACCTAATTTCTTCATCGAGTGATAACCCAACGAAATCAAATCAAAACAACCCCCTGCACTCAATATCTAGACTAAAAACCCTAATTTATCCAGACCTCCTGGATGTGACCCTTTTAAAGAGAGCCCTCTCCAACTTGATAAGGCTAGATATCAAGTCAAAATCTTGGTCAGTGGTTACCTCTGTTGGGATTCCTTCCTCAGCCTTAGGAATCTGGCTCAGTTAGCGGAAACAATGCCTTTTTCCTTAGTTAAATCATGTTTGATTTCTCTTATTTTTTAGTTTCGATATATCACTCTATATTTAGTATAAAAATTTTCAAGACCTTTACATCTACACGTACGCATTATATTGTTTAGGACTCGGTCTTGATTCTTGACAATTTACGAAAACCATGGAGTAGATATGAAATATAAAAAATGAAGAGAAAAATTATTGTTGCAATTTGTAGAGAATCACATTATCATTATCATTTCTTATTGATTGTATTTACTTCATATTCCTTGGACATTAAACATTGTTTTCTTCTAGTTTACTACTTGTCTTATTTCAGACTTAATAAATGATGATTTTGGGTCAATAAGATTTCAAAAAAATCAACTTCGTTATGCTTTTAATTCTACTTAAAAGAAGAGGTTACTTTTATTGGAGAAAATGATATCTCTTAGGTAACATCAAACTTAATTTTCCAGTGGTAAGTTTCATATGCCCACTTTCATTTATTTTCATTTCTTTACATTTAGTTCTAGTTTTGTTTTTAGTTTTTGTTGATTTTAAAATTTGTTTCGTAGGACTTCAAGAATTACTGCACACCTCATATTTTTCTTTCAAGTTTTTGGGAGACAAAGTAATGGTCCTCATAAAATTAGTTAAACTGGAGAGCTTTAGAACCTTTATTCTATTTCTTAAGCATAACCTTTATCAGAAAATGGTTAAAATTCTCTTATGCAGGATTTCCCTTGAAACAAGAAAATTTGCAGCAAGCAGAGACTTCCCATCACTGCTATTCACCCTTTAATTTCGGAAGATTAATCGCTTATAACTCCACAACATAAAATTTAATATATTCTCAACATAATAAAAACACACATATAGTTTTCCTCTTTTATTTGTTTGTTGAGACATTTTATAGTTAATATTGTTGAAGTTGTTTCTTTAAATTTGGGATTTTTTAAAGCTTTTGTTTTCTTCATTTTTACATTTTTGGAGTTTGTTGATTTCTTTCTCACTTCAATTTGGAATTATTTTCCTTTTGTTTTCGATTTTAGCTTGATTTTGGTGACTCCGCTAAGATTTATGTGGAAGGAATTTTCCTCGCCCAACAATTGTTGGTATACGTGAGAAAATTTTGTTCAGTTTATATCAGTGAATTTTATTTATCATTAAAGGTATATCTTTATGGAACCACAAATCCATCTCGCTTTAAAATATTTTTCAAGGAGGAACACATATCCTTTCTAAGTGGTATAGTTCACATTTTCAAGGAAAGAACTGACAGAGTTTAACTCAATGGATCCCTCCCATCCCTCCACTTTATAAAATCCTCTAATTCATAATTGCAGGGAAAAATTTGGAGTCAACATTATCAAAGTGTTATATCCATTAACATAAGTCTCTATTACCATCCCACCTCTTTCACTCTGGTACATCATAAACTAAATCTTGAAAATGCGCTTATCAAAAGGGTGATCAAAAGAGAAAGCACCAGAAAAAAAAGTAAACTCGCCAGGGTTTTGGACGCTCGCTGGCAGCAGGGCCATGCTTGTATGGCATAAAAGATAACTTTTTCGGGGTATTGTTCAAGGTCACTGGCAGCAAAGCGATTTCAGAGACCATTCATAACAGTGGATATAGGCTTTATTTGTATCTTTAACTTCTTCTATTTCTCATACGAGGTAATATTAAAATAAAATTTTCCCAAAATTTGGATTCATGATTTTTACTCATGTTTGCTTTGAGTACTAATATTTTCAAACTCATATTGTTTAATCTATTTATGTGGGACCCATGGAAATTTTTATTGTTTGACGGTTTGCTATAATCCATTATTTTTAACCTTATGTAAATTTAAGTTCATATCTTTAGCCAAATATAATCGTTTCTTCCCCGTGTGTCACCAAGTGTTGCAGCAAAAATTCAACACCCTCATTTTTTACTTATTTATTTAAAATAATGGGGACCCTTTCCATAAATTTTGGCTAAATCACCTTTTATTATTTTCATTTAGTTAAGTGTCCTACAATTTTTCCAATTTTTTGTTTTCATTGTATTTCTATTTTGATTGTTTCATTTAATCCATATTTTTGCTAGCTTTCCATCGGTACTCGTTTCATCTCATTTGGTTATAGGGTTTGAAAATTGTACTCATCCAAAGTTTGATAATTTTACCGCATGAGTTTAAAAATGTACAAACTATATATTTAATTTTTGTAAATAAATTAGTATTTAATTGTCCTAGTTAATTTTTACTAATTATTTCATTTTTCACTAACGTTCCTACAAAATCACCGCAGCTAAATTGTAGAACAATTAAAATTATGTGTGTTTGGATTATCAATAATTTAATCCAATTGCCAATTTTAAAAGAAATTACGAGACCTTAAATCTCAAAATTACAAAGTGATAATAGTTCATTTTGTCAGATTTTTAATTACCAAGTGGTTGTAATTCATTTTGTCATATTTTTAATTACCAAGTGGCTATAGTTTATAATGAAGGAATCCCTATTGCTGGGGGTTGCAACACCACTCTCAGCTTCCAGATTTAAAAAAGTGTTGGATGAATTATGTGAAGTTTCAGGTAGCATTTTAAACAATGGGAAGTGTCATATTTATTGCTGGAATATTTCTCCAATTTCCCTAAATTCCATTGCCAGATGCCTAAGCTTTGCAGCCTCCTCAAACTGGACCTCTTTCAAATATCTTGGCCTTCCTATCTTCCTCAAGCGAGCCTTTAGTAAAGACTGGGATCTTCAGCTAGAGAAATTCAAATCTAAAATGCAGGCCTGGGGCTCCTCCTGGCTCAATATTGCAGGCAAAGCAGTGCTTATCAAATCAGTGCTCAGCAGTCTTACACTATTCCAATTCTCTGTTCTCTTAGCACCTGTGGGCATCCTCAAGAAGATGGAGGATTTTATCAGGAAGTTTTTCTGGAAGGGAGGTAAGAAAAATGACAAGAAAATCCCACTTTTCAACTGGGAAATTGTGACCAAGCCTCTGCTGGAGGGAGGCCTGAACTTTAAAAACCTCGTCGCTCAAAATTTAGCCATGGGAGCGAAAATGATCTGGCGAATTATAGCCCCCAACCCTGGTTGGGCGCACTTAGCATTATGGAAAAAATACTTCAGAGGAGGGCGCCTTCGTTGTTTGGCTAAGCCCAAAACCCAACTCAGAACCCCCTTCAGCATCTTATGTATCAAAGTTGTTCCTTTGGAGAAAACACAGGCAAATTGGATCCCTCGGAATGGGTAATCCATTAAACTATGGGAAGATTGAATTATGTGCAGGCCCCCTTTGATCGAAACTCATTCTTTGCCCCCACTGCGGATGTGGATGATGGAGGCAAACATAAACTTGTTGTGGGATCTGTCATGGTGGAACATTCATCACTGGGCTGGCTAGAAGCATCTCCCAATCCCTCTTGCTCTCCAAAACGAATGCGCAGAGTTCTTCAATTTGCTGCACGGGTTAGCTCCCATTCACGCTCAGCGAAAGGATGCTTTTGGATGGGGACAACAGCGCGAAGGCTACATGGTGGCTCAGGGATATGCTAAATGCTTGGAGCGCCCATATGTGCAGCCAGACCCTGCTCCCTGGAATGGGATTTGGAAATTCCCCTCCATCCCGAAGATCGACCATTTTTGTTGGGTGCTCAGCCACAGGAAAATATTAACAGATGATCGGTTGCAGAAGAGAGGTTTTTTTGGACCCTCCAGATGTATGTTGTGTAAAGAGAAGTCAGAAACTGCCCCTCATTTCATGTTGGAGTGCAGTTTCGCTATTTATATATGTTAAGAGCTCTTAGGAGCTTGGATCTCTAATTTCACACTCCCCTGCAATATTCAAGAACTGTTTGTTGGTTGGATATCTAGATACCCAGGCCCAACCCCAAAAAAAAAATTAATCATAGCAGCTTGGACTGCTCTTCCTAAAATCATCAGTTGGCAGATTTGGTTAGAGAGGAATAGAAGGATATTCAGAAACAAAGAGCAGGATTACCGACTTGTTGCAACCACAGCTAAAAGTCAGCTTCATGAATGCCTGAGAGATAGAATGGATGATTCCTCCCTTTGCCAGCATGACATCGAGTTGTGTGCAGCACTTAGTCTTCGATTCCAAAAATCAAGTCTCATCCCCAGTCCTCCCAAAGAATGGCAAATCAGAAAAAATGAAGAAGACTTTCAGGCCTGGATTTCCAAGCAAACAACCCCCTCTCTCTTCTTTGATGAGGCAGCCAAGGGAAATCCAGGGATCGCTGGTGCGGGAGGGCTCATAATAAACACAGAAGGAAATTCTATCCACAGGTTTGCTTGGGGATTGGGCCATTCCTCTAGCATGCAAGCTGAAGCATTGGCTCTCTTCCAAGGGATCAAGCTGCTCAAAGAATTGGGTTTCAAGGAGGCTAATGTTTTTGGTGATTCGCAGGTTATCATCAAAACAATGGTGACAAATTCTTCCCCAACTGATTTGTGTCTTGCAAGGACGATCACAAGAGTCAAAGAAATGGAAAAGTCCTTTGATTTGGAATTTTTCCATGTGCTAAGAACAAATAACAAAGAGGTGGACATTGAAGCAAACAAGGCAGCCTAGTTAAATGCTAGGGCTATCCTCAAAGACAAAGAAGCATCGTGGGAACCAATTCCTTAACCCCCTCCATCCATGTTTTACTGCATTTTATTGAAGCAATTTGTATGCATCCACAAGCTCATGAAAATAACAGAAATAGAATCCATTGCAATATGTAAGAAGAGATGAATCATAAGATTTTGCGCATTGATCCTCTTGTTGGAGAGGTGTTCAGAAATCACCTCCAAAATCTGTAATCTGTGTTGAGGCTTTTTGCCAAGCATCTAATGAAATCCTATAAAAATGAAGGAATCCCACTCCAAGTAAGCCCCACTTCACCTCACCTCCTCCCTTACTATTTTACAAAACTCCTAATTAAAAACTCTCGATATAAAAATCCCGATAAAAACCTTCGATTAAAACCTCCAATAAAAGTCCTGATAAAAGTCCTAATATAAAATACCTCAAATATACAGACCCCGATATAAAATCTGTCCAATATTAAAATCTCGATCTATAAAAAAATCCTAAAGTTCCTGATATCGGACTTCAAAAAATTTATTTTGGGTCATATTTAAAAACTTCTGATATAGAACGACCTCCAATATCCGATATCATATAATGGTTATTTTGCTTTACCGAATGTCTCCTCCACCTCATTGTAAAATTTTTCTCTCATTTTTATAAAGCCTCCTATCCACTTCATTAAAGTCACTCGTATTTATATGGCTCATACGTGAGCCCAAATGCCACTAGGCCCATCCAATTGGGTCATTAGCCACTTGACACCTCACCTTTTTATTATTATTTTTAATTAATTTATCTAAATATTTTAATTTATTTAATTGGTTTTCAATTATTTTGTAAATTAATTAACATTTAATTAATATAATAATAATTTAATTTAGTGATTTAAATAAATTTCTATATATATTTAATAATTAATTAACTTTAATTGTGCAAATAAATAGGACTAGAATTTTTATTTAAATTTTTCTAATTTTCGCTGAGACAATTATTTTTCTATAATTTTAGAAATTTTGACTTTTTAACTTTGGAAGCTTATAAATTGAGTTTTATTTGGCCAAATGAGGCACAAGGCACCTCGTTGGATAGATAAAATCATGGAGAACATTGTTGAAGTGGTTTCATGACCAGATTCAGTCATTAAATGGGTGTAATATTTAGCATAATATGAAGCTCTGAATTGATAACCAAAATTAATTTACGAGTTTATTTTTTTGCATTTGCATTTGCTCATAGCCTCTATTGAGTGCATATCCATTCGAATATGCTATCTTTGACCAATAAGATCTTTACAAGAATCAATGGAAAGCATATATTTCATTTTATGTATTTACTTATTTGTGTTCTAATTGGAGATGTTTTGTTTTCCAGATTTGATATTTTTTATTTTAATTTGCATTTAAATTTAATTTTGATTGATTTTTGGGAGGAGAACAGTTGAGGAGACAAGGAAGAGAAGATTTGAATCAATGGAATAACTCCAGTAAGAGAATAAAAATAATTTGGACCAATGAAAATTTTCGTCGCATATTTATTCTTCAAACAACTGTCCTATTTGGAATTCATTTTTGTAATTATAAATAGTGGTTTGTAGAATAGAACATGGATCCCTTTGCTCTGTAACTAAAGGCTTATAGAAATATTGGAATAGGATATTATAGTTATAGGTAGTAGGAAAACTCAAATCTCAGGTCAGGGGAAAACTCTATGGTTTAGGCTTGTTGTACATTTGCACTATTGTAATGTATTGTGAAGTGAATTGTGGAGAGAAAGAGCATTTTTGGTTCTAAAAGAGAAGTTGTTTTGCACTATTGTTGGAAATTTCTCCAAGGAGTTGGAGTTGCTCAAGGACTACAGAATGTAATGAGATTTTGGTATGATTTAATAAACTTTCATTTTATATGCACTATTGTTTGAGACAGAAGTTAATTTTCCATTTCCTTAATTTCTTTAATTGGATTTAATTTTATGTTCTAAATAGTGAATGACTTTTAATATTGAACACTTCTTTCTTATCATTAGTTTTAGGCTATTCAAGTTCCATAGGATCTATATTTGAGGAGCATAATAGGATTAAAATTAATATTAATTCATTGAGATTGAAATATATTGAGAAATAACTATTTATTGTTCAGTTACATTTCTATTTTGGTTTCTCTTTCATTAATTAATTGAACTACTTCTCTAATTGATAAAAATTATATAATTAATTCAAGCATATAAACAATCATGTTCCCCTATTTAGTTATTTCATCTACTCTTGAATTGAGAGAGGGCTATTATTTTCCCAATTCAAGATAGGAATAGTTTACTTGCATCATAGAATAAATTGGCATTTAGTTTTAATTTCTACATTCTAAAAGTCGCCTCATACATTGGAAAAACTTAGTTTGTGACTTGGATGAGCCTAGATCAGCTTAAGGATCACTCTCTTTCCCGAATTAAAGAAGACGATTGATCTGATGTCTCTTCTCTATTGGTAATAAAAAGGCACACTTTAAGCTAGCATATTTGGACAGAAGGTAAGTGGACCTATTTTAACCAGTTGGAACCACCATTTCAAATGGAAAATGATCTGCTCTAAGGTCCTGGCCGAGTGACTTTCCCCTAATTTTGAGGCAGGAATTTCAAGCCTTAAACATGTTCTTAACTTGACTCGCCATATATTTTGGTCCAGTAGGTCATTTTCAAACTTCCACATAGCACTAGAAATTTCTTTCATACCTCTTTCCATTTAAGTGGGTTCCACCTCTATTTGGGGTGATGTTATTCACTAGAAATGGATTAGAAGTTGTTGCACCTTCTCAATCCATGTTGATATTTATTCTTCTTATTTTTCCTAAATCTTGATCTCCTATGGCATCATCTTTAACAATTTTGACACCTTTGCAATCAATGACAACATATTTCTAGCATTCTCCCCCTTTGGCATTGATGGGAACACCTTGATCAAACAAATAAAAAATCAACATGAATACAAAGTGGGCTATAAACCAAATGTGTCAGTGCTTGTTATCAATTTCTTATCCTTTGGATGTTGTTCCCCCTTTGATGCACTTCTCTTACACTGGATTGTTTTTGTGAAGTCCTTTTGTATATTGTTTGAGCACCATGTATTCTCCAAGACTTCTCCCCCTTTTGTATTTTGTAGGTGGAGAGACTTCTTTCTTTTATTTGATCACCAAGACTTATCCCCCTTTGAAATCAATGGCCAAGACACTAAAGGAATCCCCCTACAACCTTCTTTTATCACATTAGCAACCTTCCCTATTATATGGAGCCTGCAGACCTAGAAGTTTAATTTTGAAATAATGAAGGTATACCAACCTCCTTTCCTCCTCATGAAGGAAGAGCTAGTGAAGGGAGGGAAGAGGAACTACTCCCAGTCTCTGCCATAAGTGCTCAAACTGATTTCTTGGGAGTGAACTGATGAAAATATCATCAACCTACACTTTTTTAGGTACAGACTCCAGCTTCACAATCTAATGGGCAACTTGCTCTAATCAGGAGCTAATTTTTTGCTCAAAAAACAATTTCACCTGATTGGTGTTGAACTTGAATGACCTCGTAGATCTCTTCATCGTGATTCTAGTGCAAATCATTTCACAAAAAAAAATATCGTGTGCTCCCATAAACGCATTTTGTCTGTTTTCCCAAATAGGCGAATTTGGGAAAAAAATTGTGCAAACAGGGAGCCCAGTCAGAATTCCATACTACTGATGTGGTATACTAACTAGGTAGGTGAATGGGTAGGTCAACGAGCTAGTCAACTGTACCACCGACGAATAGCAGGTTGCCAAGTGGCATTGTTGTATTGGTGCAAAGTGGTGTGTTTTGGCATGTTATTATTGGTCAGTGGGGGACCAATGAGGAGGTGACATGTGGCTCAGCCTGGGGCCACCACGTGCCCCCCTCATGGTGTAGTAAAATTTTGGGTTTATGGACTGGATGGACTAGGCGAGTGTCGAATACAAGACCTCTGCCGAACAAGTCTTCCCGTATACCATCTCCTCTACATGATGTCATTTAACCATATACAATGATGAATACATTTAAATTTTTTCATTGGAACCATTGGGGGGAGAGGGGGCCAGCCCCATGAACCAACCCCCAAAACAAACACCGCATAAGACCATGACACAGGACTGAGAGCAGAGCGTAGGAGGCATTAAAACTTAGCGTGCCATTAAAATGATAATCCGGGATTAATTAACGCCTAATGTGGATGATGGCATTATTAAAAAAATAAATCATCCCTTAATTTGCACCGCCGGTCGATGAAATTGTAGGACAGTTTTCCAAATTCCAGGCAGATTTGTAGGACGGCCCGGATTTTGTGCAATTTGTGGAGCAAATAGTGGGAAAACTAGGAGAGGTCATAACATCTTCATTTTTTACCAAATTGGATGTAAAAATAGGGTAAGGTACCATTTTTTACTATTATGGACTCAATGGAATAGTTCTCAGTATCCATAGAGCACTCTAGGTTTTATTTTTTGTGGTTTGAAGCCTAAGGGTGCCATAATCAACCATGGTGCTGAAACAGCTTATGGAGAATTTTAATGATGAAGATGGTCTTGCAGGGGTTGTTTATTCTCCATATTCTTTCTGAAACAACAAATGCATCAGAATTGTAACTTCTCATTTTTCTTTCCTCTTTATGTCTTTGAAGGAGATATTTTTTCATGTAATACAAGGTGTTTTGTGGTGCAATTATATCTCTTTGAAGCTGGAAATTAGGATCTTGATGTAGATGCATATTGTTGTTGATTGTTTACATGCTTGAATGAAGGTTAGAATTCTCATGGGATGATGTTCTTCCAGAAGTATGTTTCTTTGTAGAAGAAACTAATCATTCCTTTGTTCAACATTTGTTGTACTCCTCTTTACAAATCATTGAGCATAATGAGAAGGGATCATGCCATTAGAGCTAATCCAAGGAAATGTAGCCCATGAGGGGTAAACTCCTTAAACAATGGCTTGTGTAATAATTTCGATTACATGCTTCCATTCTATGTTTGATTTCATGTGAAATAATTCATGAACACAAATTAACAAAAACACATAAAACCACCTACTTCTACTTGCCATTTGGAGGAAAAACCTTAGTCACAAATATTTTTATTTTGAACAGGATCTTAGCATAGCATAACTAATATTCCATTCAGATCAAGTTGGTATCAGAGCACATGATTTGCTTTGTTCAAGAAGGTTTTGTTTTTTGTTTCAAGTGAAGGTGTTTTGAAGCTCAAGTGAGGAGAAAGATTTTGGAAAGGAGAGCAAGTCTCTATCAATAGTTCTACCTCAAAGTTCCAGATTGAGGCTTCAAACGAAGTATGTTCCAAGGAGGAGAGTCTACCAAGATGTCGTAAGATGTAAAAGCTCTCATAAATTATTCTAGACATGGCAGATATGGTGAAGGTCCTCTATGAAGATAGGAACACCAAGTTGCATGGTGAAAGCTCTACACCACCTCCAGGTGAAGAATGTTCTTCAAGGGAAGAAGGAGACAAGAATGGTGTTAAGCCACCATACTCTCCACAAACTTCATTTTTTTCTATAACCTTTTTTCAAGATGCATGTGTAGAAAGTCCTTCAAAAAAAGATGATGGAAAATTATGTGCCTTTTTTCCACATGATGTGGAGGATGAGGTTCAATTAGTACCTAAGTTTGGGGAGTTGAAGGAAGAGAAACAAAGAGTCGAAGTGGACGCATCCAAGATCAAAAGGGAGTTTGCAAACATCTTTGTACCTCCAGCAAAATATGGAACCATTGGTAAGAATTTACATGCTTCTTCTTTTCATAAAAGTTTTGAAGAAAGTTCATTTGCAACTTTTGAAAAGAATGGTAATGGAATTGGATTTGATCTCTTGTATAAAATGGTTTACAAGGGAGGAGGTCTTGGTGTGAACCAACAAGGCATCAAGAATACAATAGAAGCCAAAGAGAGACCCAAGTATGAAGGCTTGGGTTATGTTGCAATATAATAATGGTCTTCTAATGATATTTATTGTGTATCATGTACCTTTTTTCACAAAGGAGGACATGAGGAGGCAAGGTGTTGGAATTTTCACCTAGAACTAGAACCTGCTTGGTTCTTCAAGAAGAAAGAAGATTTGAAGGTATCTCCAGAGAGAGATGGAAAAGATGAAGAAGAAAAGAAATTAAGTTCTTCTCACTATGAAATTTCTACTCGCCATGCATGTTCTTCATGTAAGAATAGCATGTCAAAAAGCAAGAAAAAGAGGTATAAACATCCTGTTGTTTCAATTTTTTTTCAAGATGGAAAACAAAATGCAAATTTGAACAACTTGTTGAAGTATGTAATTCCATGTACTTTTTTCCTTTTATCTAACCATAGTGTAGATAAGTGATAAAAGAGGGAAGCAATTTTCAAGAGGATGTACATGTATATTGGAAAGAAACCCAAGAAGGGAAAATTTAATCCAAAGTTTGAGGCATGTGAGCCAAGAGGAGCTCAAAAGAACTTTTGTACTCAATACAAAATCAATGGACATTGGGTTGCAAAACATTGGAGATTGTTTCCACATCTTCATCCTGGAAAGGGAAAGCAAGTTGTGGATGTACCTGAAGAGGAAGCAACCATGGCAAGAGTGGCGCAAGATGCAGCCATACCTGATGCAGCTCCAGAAGGAGAACAATTTAAAATTGTGGGTTCATTTATCTGGTTGGGTAAGAAATCGGCAGACTATTTGTCCAACTGGAGTTTGTAAATATTTGTTTTTCACTGGTTCCATATCCCCATATTTGGGTAATTTGTAAAAAGCGATATTCATAAATAAATCACTTTAAATGCAACAATGCTTTTCTTTAAGCATTGTCATGATAAGTTTGGCTTGTGAATAGTCATTTTTAATGGAAAATCTGGATGTCAAGTTATTTCCATGTTGTAAAAATGCATTTCTATTTATGTTTTTAGAAATAATTTTCAAACTGTTGTATAATTAGTAGCAGCAGATGTAGTAGGATACTAATGTGTTAGGCCCTCAGTGCAAGCATTCACTATGTGGAACTTGTTAGTTAAATTGTCGTAGTTTCTTTTTGGGGTCTTATCCTTGATGACAATTTTGCAGAAGATCACCTTGAGAATTATTCTTAGGAATGATGTTTTTGTGCATGACCATAGTGACATGGACAAGACAAGAAGAACATTGAACTAGAATTGAAACATTTTGATTCCAAGATCAGCTTGAAAAAGAGACTAAACAAGTATAGGTCAAGGCATGACAAGCATCGATTTGATTGAGTTTGAATGAATGGAGGAAATAAACCTTCAGAAGTTCAATAAAAAAAAGTGAGCTTTTGGGGTCCAAAATATTTTCAGTGGGGAAGAATGATCAGGACCTAAATTTTTTTTTTCTCAAAAATCAAAGTCGTCAGATTGGTGTGGAACCTGAATGACCACATAGATCTCATTGTCCCGATTCCAGCGCAACTCGTTTCACGGGAAAAAAATATCGTATGCTCCCAGAAAATCGTTCTGTTCGTTTTCCCAAACAGGAGAATTTGGCAAAAAAAAAAAAGTAGACAGGGAGCCCAATCAGTAGTCCGTAGTAATGACGTGGCATGCTAACTAAGTAGGTCAATGGGCAGGTCAATGAGTTGGTCAACTGTACCACCAATGAATAGCAAGTTTCCAAGTGTCATTGTTGTATTGGTGCAAAGTGGTGTGTTTTGTCATGTTATTACTAGCCGGTGGGAGACCAATGAGGAGGAGACAATTTTCTCAGCATGGGCCCGCCATGTGCCCCCTCATGGTTTATTAAAATTTGGGTCTATGGACTAGATGGACTGGGTGTGGGTTGAATATAAGACCTCCGCTGAACAAGCTTGCGCATATAGCATCTCCTCTACACGATGTCACTTAACCATATAAAATGCCACATATATTTAATTTTTTTTGTTGACACAGTTGGGGGGAGAAGGGTCCAGCCCTGTGGGCTAGCCCTCAAAACAAACACCGCATAATACCATGACCCAGGACCGAGGGTGGAGCGCAGGAGGTGCTAAACCTTAACGTGCCATTAAAATTATAATTAGCGATTAATTAACACCTAATGTGGATTATGGGAATTATTAACAAATTTAACCATCCCACAATTTTCACCGTCAGCTGGAGAAATTGTAGGACAATTTGCCAAATTTCGGGGGGGTTTGTAGGACCGGCCCAGATTTTGTGCAATTTGCGGAGCGAATAGTGGGAAAACTTGGATAGGTCATAACTTCTTCATTTTTTGACCAAATTGGATGCAAAAAAAGGATAATTTACCATTTTTTACTATTATGGACTCAATGGAATAGGTCTCAAGATCCATAGAGCACTCTAGATAGGATTTTTTGTAGGTTTAAGCCTAAGAGTGCCATGATCAACCATGGTGTTGAAATGGCTTATGGAGAAGTTTAATGATGAAGATGGCCTTGCAGGGGTTTTCTATTCTCCATATTATTTCTGAAATATAAAATGCATCAGAGTTATAACTTCTCATTCTTATTTCCTCTTTATGTATTTGAAGGAGATATTTTTTCATGTACTACAAGGTGTTTTGTGGTGCAATTGTAGCTCTTCGAAGTTGGAGTTTAGGATCTTGATGTAGATGCCTATTGTTGTTGATTGTTTACATGTTTGAATAAAGGTTAGCATGCTCATGGGATGATGTTCTTGCAGAAGTATGTTTCTTTTTAGGAGAAACTAATCATTCCTTTGTTCATCATTTTTTGTACTCCTATTTACAAATCATTGGGCATAATGATAAGGGATCATGCCATTAGATCTGATCCAAGGAGATGTAGCCTAGGAGGAGTGAACTCCTTAAACAATGGTTGGTGTAAGACTGTTGATTACATGCTTCCATTCTATGTTTGAATTCATGAACACAAATTAACAAAAACACATAAAGTCACCTACTTCTACTTGCCATTTGGAGGACAAACCTTAGTCACAAATATTTTTATTTTGAACAGAATCTTAGCATTGCATAAATAATATTCCCATTCAGATAATTCTCTCTCAATAAATGGTACTTTATTAGAATATTCTTTTACTTGGAGTGAAAATTGGATTCTTTAACATGTTGATGGCACTTGTGTTATCAAAAATGATAGGAATAGGTTGATCATAAAACAATTGTACATATTGCAAATTTTGCTTCATCCACAATAGTTGAGTGCACCAAGAGGTTTTTGTAATATATTTTTATTTAGTTGTAGATAAATAAATTGAATCTTAATTCTTTCTCAACCATGGAACTGGACATTCTCCAAGAATGAAAGCACCACCACTAGTGCTCTTTTGACCATCTACATCACCTACCCAATCAACATCAATATAAAAATTAATGAAATGTATTTACCACTTGGGTAGCATAACCCATAATCTATTGTGGCTCAGAGATATATGAGAATCCTCATCGCTGCTAGAAGATGGATTTGTTTGGGGGTTGCTTGAAATATTTCAACAATAACAATTTCCTGCATAATTTCTGGTCTTGAATTTGTCAAATACAATATGCTACCAATGATAGATCTGTATAAAGTCTGGTCCACTTCTAGTGATTCATAAGCCTTGCAAATTTTGCAACTGTATCTATTGTTGTGCTCACTAAAGAGAATTCCTCCATGCCAAACTTCTTCAATAATTCCTTGAGATATTTTACTTGTGAGATTAAAATTCCTATAATGGTTTGTGCAATCTTCAATCCAAGGAAATAAGAAAGTTATCCAAGCATAAACATCTCAAATTTAGCCTTCATATCTACTGCAAATTGGCATGTTAACAAATTTGAATCATTGGAAAAGATAACATCATCAACATAAATAACCACCACTATGAGATTTCCCTCATTAGCTTTAACATATAAATTTTTATTAGTTGTGCCTTTTTTGAATCCACACTTGAGCAAGTAGATTTCCAACTTGGAATACCAAGCCCGAGGGGCTTGCTTGAGACCATACAAGGCCTTCTTAAGCTTGCAAACATAATCAGGCTTATCTGTTAATTTTACACCAATTGGTTGTTCTATGTAAACTTATTCTTGTAATTATCCATTTAGAAAGGCATATTTGACATCTGTTTGATATATTTTGAACTTCTTGAAATAAGAAAATGACAGAATCATTCTAATTCCCTCTAATCTAGCAATAGGAGCAAAAGTTTCATCAAAATCCATACCTTTAATTTGAGCATAACTTTTTGTTACACAACATTTTGTCACTGTCCCCATACTCCTTGTTCGCAAATATTGAAGGACCCTTACAGTGATTCCTGTGTACCTTTTCCATCATGAAAATATGTCATTGCATCCCTTTCAATCTAAATAACAATCTCTCTGTTGATCATTCCTACAGTAGCTCCCTAAAAACCCATCTTTTTGGAGTTATGCGACCCTTCTAGTCTCACCAGCATCAATGACCCATCCTAAGCTTGTGAGCAACGCTGATCGGCGCTAGTATGAACCTCACACCCATGTTGATCTACTTCTGGAAGATTTTTTAAAACCGAAACAAAGCTTCATGGCCTAGAAGCTTCGAGAGCAGAGAGTTGGATGTTTTTTTATCAGTATATGGCTGAGCTTCCTCCCTCGGGCTTCTTGTTCCTACAAAATATGAGCCTCCCAAAGAGATAATCCATTTTCCCATCATAAGTGGATCCATGTCCCCTCCTCCATCTCTATAAATTGATCACCTTTTAATGCCTCTACTAGTTAGGACAAAATAAAAGAGCATAGAAGAGATATGTTTGAAGATTTTCATAAGATTTGAAGGAGAGAGTTGATTCCTTAGCCTTCTCACACTGAATTGAAAACGAGTGCTTTGGATACGTGCCCGGATTCAGACCCACTAAAGGAGAGATTCGACATCAAGGCAGAGGTTGTAACTCCTCTTTTATTAATAATATTATACAACTGATATTTAGTTTCCATTCTTGTCCATGATTCAAGATAATAATTCTAGCATTCCTTGATTAGTGAGATAGGTTATACTTGTATATTCATGTTGCAATTTTATTTTTTCTTGTTTTTTCTTAGTCACTTGTGCAGGTAATTAAACATTGGTAGTAGCGGCGGTCAAATTTGGAAAATCAAAGAATCGAAGAGCTTCGACGAGGAGCAACATCGCAGCGTCAGATCGAGGTAGGCCATCTCCTTTGATCTATGTTTCATTTATAATCTAGGAAAGTAGGTATTAGCTTGTTCCCCTTATTTCTAGACCCACCGTAGGGATAGAGGGGTTGTCTCTGTCCGTAGAGAGGATTTACCTGGACAACAATAATTGAGTGCAACAAGAATTTTTTGTAATATAATTTTCTTTAATTGTAAATAAAGAAATTGAAGCTTGATTCTCTCTCAACCATGGAACTAGACATTCTCCAAGAATGAAAGCACCACCACTAGTTCTCTTTCAACCGTCTACATCACCTACATAATCAACATCAATATAAAAATTAGTGAAAAATATTTACCTCATGGGTAGCACAATCCATAATCCGTTGTGGCTTTGAGATACCTGAGAATCCTCTTAGATGATAGAATATGGATTTGTCTAGGGGTTGCTTGAAATCTTCCAACAATAGAAACTTCTTGCATAATTTTTGGTCTTGAAGCTATCAAATACAATATGCTTCCAATGATGGATATGTATAAATTTTGGTTCACCTATGGTTATTCATAAGTCCTGCAAAGTTTTCAACGTGTAACCATTGTTGTGCTCACTAAAGAGCATTCCTTCATGCCAAACTTCTTTAATAATTCCTTGAGATCTTTTCCTTGTGAGATTAAAATTCCTTTGGGGGTCTATGCAATCTGAAATCTAAGGAAATAATAAAGTTATCCAAGCATATAAATCTCAAATTTAGCCTTCATATCTACTACAAATTGGCATGTTAACAAATTTGAATCATTGGAAAAAATAACATCATCAACATAAATAACCACCACTATGAGTTTTCCCTCATTATCTTTAACATATAAATTGTTATCAGTTGTGCCTTTTTTGAATCCACACTTGAACAATTAGTTGTCCAACTTGGAATACCAAGCCCAAGGGGCTTGCTTGAGACCATACAAGGCCTTCTCAAGCTTGCAAACATAATCAAGCTTATCTGTCAATTTCACACCATTTGGTTGTTCTATGTAAAGTTCTTCCTGTAATTATCCATTTAGAAAGGCATATTTTACATCCGTTTAATACATTTTTAACTTCTTAAAACAAGCAAATGACAAAAGAATTCTAACCTTTTTCTAATATAGCAATAGGAGAAAAAGTTTCATCAAAATCCAGACCTTCAATTTGAGCATAATCTTTTCATACCATTTTTTACTTATTTGTCACCACTTTACCATGATCATTTAACTTATTCCTGAAGACCCACTTAGTGCCAATGAAATTCTTGTTTGTTGGTCTTAACCAATTCCCATGTCTAATTTTTCTTAATTTGGTCCAATTCTTCTTGCATACCTTTTAACCAATTTTCATCTTGAATAGATTGTGCAACATCCTTTGGTTCCTCCATAGACAGTAGGGCTACATGTAATTGCATAGGGGGATTGAGCAGCTTCCTTATTTTCTACACACTTGAATTTAATTCACCAAAAATTTGATTAGTTGAGTGGTATTTTTTCACATACCTTGAAGTTTCTTTGGCTTGAGGGCTGGAGGGATCTTCATTGTCTTCTTCTAAAAGTGTATCATGTTCCTCCTAATCATTGTTGAATGGTTCATTAGAGTTGATATTTACATGTTGTTTGACTTCAAGTTTTACATATTCATCCACTTTTACATCAATACAATAAAAAATCCTCTTTCAAAACTTATTATAGACTCTATATCCTTTTCTATTATAAGAGTATCCAAGAAAAAAGCCATGATCATCTCTTGCATCAAATTTTCCAAGCTTGTCATCATTCCTCTTGATGTAACACTTGCTACCAAAAACTCTAAGACGCTTGATTGTTGCAAATTTGTCATACAAAATCTCATAGGGAGTTTTTTCATGGCTTGGTATTAAATGAGTTTATTGAGTATAAATAATGTTGTGTGAATGGATTCACCCCAAAATCTCAGTTGAAATTTCTTTTCATCCATCATAGCTCTAGCTAGTTGTTGTACATAATGGTTTACTCTCTTTGCTACACCATTTTTTTATGGAGTCTTTGTTATTGTGAACTGCCTCTTAATTCCATGGTTCTTGAAAAAGTCATAAAACTCTTTTGAAATACACTCACCTCCATTATTAGATCTTATGCTCTTGATTTTACAATCAGTTTCATTTTTAGCCATAACTTTGAAATATTTGAACTTCTCAAAAACTTCAATTTTTCTCTAAGAAAAGCAACCCACATCATCCTGCAAAAATCATCAATTATAAGCATGAAATATAATTTACCTATGGGTGTTTGTGTTCTTGATGGTCCACACAATTCCATGTGTACTAGCTTAAGTGGATTTGATGGTGACCTCTCCTTAGACTTGAATGGAACTCAATTTTTCTTACCCACACAAGATTTGAAAATCGTATTCTCTAGTTTTGATAGCCTTGCTAAATCCTTGAAATCATTCTCCTTGCTCAGTTTGACTATCTAATCAAAATTCATATGTCCAAGTTTCCTATGCCACAACCAACTCTCATTAATATTTGATAAGCAACACCTTTTTGTATTCTCTTTTACAACATAAACATTATTTTTTATTCTCACAACTTTAGCTACTATTTCACATGTGCATGTAGATTTGATTGGACAATTTTAGCCTTAAAAATCGTAGCATTTATTTTATCACACATCTGAGACACACTAAGCAGATTTTACTTCATCCCACCAATGAATAAAACATTATTGGCTTTACCTCTTTCAAGTTACAAATTGGAAACTCCTTTACAACACTGTTACTAGGTGAATTATTACCAAAGGTTACATTACCCTTTTCAATTTGTTTCAATGTCAATAATTTTCTTTTGTCTCCTAGCATGTGCTTGGAACAACCATTGTCCACATACTAGTGACTTCCTTCATTTGGAGCACACAAAACATTATCACATTGCTTTGTGCTCTCCTTTTATGTCCACACCTTGGGATCTTGACTAATTTTCTCAATGATTGGTTCAAGCCTCTTTTCCTTAAGTTTGCAATCAGTTGCTCTATGTCCAAAATTTTGAATTTTAAAATATTCAATCTGGTTATTTAAAGGACAAAAAGAATTGGTGTACCTGGTTCTGCTTTTCCTCTGTCTAATATGCTAACTTCTTCTTCTTTATATGAGCTATTTGTAGGATAAGTTTATTGTACCATTTTTTGCTTTATGGCCATAATTGTTGCAAGTAAAACAATAACTTGGAAAAATATTAGCATACATGTAAAGTTGTCTTCTATTTACTGGTTGGACTAAATTCTAAGTTTTTTGTCTTGCCTAACCAACTTTGTTATGTGAAAAATATATCTCTTTAATTTTATTATTCTAATCATTATTTAACTAGTTATTGGGTTGTATGGTGTCTTTTCCATTTTGTTTTTGCATAATCCATACTGTTTTGTTGGTGCAAAGGTGATTGAATTCTTACCTTTTAATTCTACTATTGTGCTAGATTCAGCCTCAAATCCAAAACTAGTTTTGTCTTTGGAAACTTTTTGTGCTTCCAAAATTCCATTTAAATTATCAATCCCTTTTCCAAACTTATGATTGAAACTCTACTGTATTTTTTCCTTCTCTAGTTTTTTTCCCAGCAAAAGAATTTTACCCTCTAGCATTTCAGAAGCTTGATTTGTCCCATTCAACTACTAATATATAGATTCTTGAATCTTCATACCTTCTTCAATTTGCAGGAGAAATGGTACAACAACTTCAAACTTTTGTTTAGTGACTCCTTTTGGGCTTTATTTTTCTTTCTCATCCTTTTTTTCTTCAAGTTCACTTACCATCTCTCATTCTAGGTCAACTTTTATCCCATCTTCATTAGAATTAATGGCTTCAACTTGTAGGTTGTTTATAGCCATAAGCATGAATTATTTTTGGATTTTCATCATCTTTTTCTCCATCCAAGGATTGGATGACTTCACTTTCAAAGGATTTGGCTTCTTGAATATAGGGACTCCTCTTCTTAGCCTTATTTATGTCTTTTTCAACTTTCCTAAAAAAAATTCTAGGATCATACTCCTTCTTTTTAGGACACTTTGAAGCATAGTGACCAAATTTGCCACAATTGAAGAAATGAATAGGTAACGTACCTTTATATTTACCTGATCCTATCTTGATATTCCTAAAAAACTTGGATTCTTCTTCATCTAATTCAGAACATGAATCATCATGATCTTCCTTGGGATTCGTATATGCTTCGAATTCTAGCTCTTTAGTTGTAGGCTTTCCATTTGAAATTATCATCTCATACGCAGTAATGTGCCTAGTAGTTGATATAGAGTGAGAGTCTTCAGATTGGTCATCTCTTCAAAGGTTGAAACCTTGGGATTAAATCTCTCACGGAGAGATCTCAACACATTTTGAGATACTACAGATTCATCTTGCTTCTCATCAAGGCCTCTTATAGTGTTCACAACCTCATCAACTCTTAAGAATTACTTTGAAATATCTTTATCATCATGCATCTTCAAACACTTTAATTGCATTCTAAAAACTTGAAGTTTATCTTTCTTTACCTTGTCATCACCTTCATAGAAGGTACTCATCTTTTCCCATATAGATTTGGAAGATGTGCAGTCCATTACTTTGACAAATTTTGATTTAGGTAGGCCAACAAGTAGGGAATTCATAGCTTTAACATTGCATGTGAACTCCATAATTTTATCTTTAATAATTATTGTTGGAGGCTTTTAATATCATTCTTCCACAACATCCAATACAGCAGCTCTAAGTGTTAAAATTTAGGTTTTCATCCTTACTTTCCAAAACACATAGTTTGCTCCATTAAACATAGATGCCATATTAGTAAATCTTCCTTCCTATTTTTTCATGGTCCTTGATATTTCTTCCATGTATTAAACTAATATGAAGTAACCATGCTTTGATACCATTAGTTAGAAACCAGGACAGTACTGAGAGGAGTGGTTAATCAGTATTGTAGGAATTTTAAAACTTATTTTTGCTTGTGTAAGAATACTAGGACACCATGAAATATTTTAGCGATTAATTTAAATCGGTATGACAAGAAATAATATTAGTAACACAAGGAACACACAAATTCTTCAAATTTAACTTCAATTCCTTCACAAGGAAAGCTACAACTTGTTGTTACAAAATTCTCTAGATACAACTAGTAGGAAGCTACAACTCCCTAATTTATTAGCTACAACTCAAAGGAGAATCAACCCCTGATTGTTTATCATCACCTATTGGAAGGAACTATAACCCCTGATCTACAAGCTACAACTTTCCTCGCCTCAATGATTCATCCTTCATCTATTTTCAAACTAGAACAATTAATTCCAAATCCTTTTACAAGATAAAACAATTTTTCCATCATCACCTTCAACAATATCTCATTACTGATAAACTCACCATCTACATTGGTCGCCTCAATTCAACCCAACCCGCACACTATTACAACACACTTTCATAACTCCTCAATCAATTATTCTTATAAAAAAAAATCTCCTAAATTAGGATTCTTTTCTTTTTAGTTTAATTTCACTTGAATCCTTGCATGAGTCTATTATTTTTATATTTTTTCAATTTTCTCTAAGTATTTTGAATGTGCTATCTAAGTTATCATTCACTTATCACCCGTTTCTGTAAGAAAAAGCTCAACTGTAATTTTTTTCTATTATGGTACTTTACAGGTTTTAAATAGGATTTTCTATTATTAACAGGCTCTAACTTTGGCTTAGCTTCAAATTCTACATCTTATTTTGTCCAAGCTGCTAAATTTTCTTTTAAGCCCATGACACTTTGTATATTGGCCCCTTTGGCCATATAGGACCAAGGGTTGTGACCTTTCCTTTAGTCCCTAAGCGCCTTTTCTCCTTAAGCCCCAAGGGCTTATTTTATTTACTAACTAGCTCCATACCCTTAGTATTTTTCCACGTAGAACCATGTCTTGGTGCTAAATTTTGGCCCACTGCACCTTTTTCCACATGCTTTTCTATTGCATATGTCATTTTCCTTCTAGGGTCAGCCTTGTAGGATTACGTGTCTTATGGGGCCACTTCTCCTCTTCTATAATTTGTCGTTGTTTTCTAGTTGTACATTCCATCATGTCTCAACACCTATAATCCTAAAAATCTCCTCTTTATGCCTTTAATTTACCTCTTGGATCTAGAGGTCAGGATGATGTGTCCCGGTTGGTCAATTCGTTGCACTTGCGAGCCAATCAGCTACCATCCTAGGTTGAGTTTCCTCTGACAGCTTTCATGCCAACCCGATTTAGTTAGCCCACTGGTTCCTCCTTTTTACTCACTTAAACCCTTCAGGATTCGACCTACGAGATGATTTCATGCACATGTTATCACTTCCACGTGGTTCTCTATGAGTGGTTCATGTGTCACCCAGAGATGACCCACTCAGGTACCAAAAAACCATGAATATACATGCCACATGTCTTTGTACCTAATGTCATCTTACATGTCAAAGGAGAGAGAAAGGGTCTTAGGCCTTGGTTTTTCGTTAATTTCCTTTGTTAATCTTTAAGGATCCTAGCCGATTTATTTACACTATTTCCTCTTCTCCTTGTGCCACATTTTCCAGTTTATCCATTCCATGCCTTTAACTTCTATGTGTGCCTTTGGAACCTCCAATATAGCCTTGGCGGGCTGAGCTTTCCCTTGGGGACTTCCCTTTAGGAGTTTACAGGATAAGTTCCTTAGATAAAAACAAAAAAGGTCACCGCTCACAAATAGATCACAGATCATTACACTAGTATTTGACATGGTTAAAACTATCAAAGAGGGAAACATTCCATGGCCTGAGCCAACGCAACCACTTCAGGTAATTTATTAATGTAAAGAAAGAAAAATTACATAAGCTTTTCTCATAAACGGTCACTAGAAAAATGACCCTCCATGCCCTTTAAATAGAAATCATGGACCAATGTTAAGCCATGGATCAAGTGTCGATAATACCGAGGAGAGAATAAACTATTAGATCACTACATATCGTGACCATCGGATTATAATTTACAACAGTACATACTAAAGAAACACACTTTACCTAACTTTATGCTAGACCAAGTTATACTTAATTATTTCCTATGTGTCGGAAAATCCTAACATCCCCCCTTAAGAAAACCTTGGGATATGATTGAAGGATTTAAAAATGTGACACAATAGGAGAAGGAAGGAGGCATTAGAGTCTATCCCCCCTTAATGATAACTTTCCTGAACTCCAAGCATAGATCGAAGTTTGGTAAACTTCGCTTCTATGAGAGCCTTTTAAAGATATTAGAAACTTCATCATTGGTTGAACAATAGTGCACTTTAAGAACACGATCATGAATGATCTTTATGTTAAAGTGCATGTGTATCTCAATGTGTTTGTTGCGCTGATGTTGAACTGGATCTTTGCATAGTTAAATGGCACTATGATTATCACAACAAAGTGTAGTTGGATGCTTCTGATGAAGACCAAATTCAAACTTGATCTGACGAAGCCACAGGGCTTCCTTGCTAGCTTCAACAGAACCATGATACTCTGCTTCTGTCGAAGAAAGAGAGATGGTACTTTGTTTCTTAAAATACCATGTAATAGGTCCTGAACCAAGAGTGAATACATAACATGCAATAGACTTTCGATCATCAGGGTCACCAACCCAATTAGAATCAATGACACCAACCAACAATGGAGATGCTCATGCACTATAATGAATCTTGAACTGAAATGTACCTCGAACATATCAAAGTATTATTTTATCTTCTTTCAAGTGACTTTCATGAGGTTTGGGCATAAACTGAGCAACAAGACCAATGACAAAGGAAAGCTTAGGAAGGGCATGGATTAGATACAAACGTTTACCAACAAGTTGACAGTATAAGGTAGCATCAATCTCAGGGGAAGTACAAGTGACTGAAACCTTGACTCCAGACTGAAAGGGAGAAGGGGCTAGCTTACAGTCTTCCATGTGAAAGTGGCGTAGAATATCACAGGCATACTTGGACTGAGAAAGGGTAATACCTTCTTTGGATTGCAAGACTTGAAGACCAAGGAAATAATGCAAGTGTCCTATGTCTATCATTTCAAACTTCTTTTTGAGGCTAGACTTCACTTTTTTATATGGTTGGGACCTCTACCGGTAAGGACAAGATCATCAACATAAATAAAAAGGATGATTAAGGACTTACCCACTTTCTTGGTGTATACAGTGTTGTCAGAATGACATCTAGAAAATCCATTATCTAAGAGAAAGTTATCCATTTTGGCATACCAAGCCTAAGGGGCTTGTTTGATACCATAGAGAGAATTCTTAAGTCGAAAAACAAGGCTAGATTATTTTTAGATAAATCCAGGGGGTTGTTCCATGTAGATTTATTCATGCAAGTCCCCATGTAAGAATGCAGCTTTAACATCCATCTGATGGACTTCCCATTTAAAGGAGGTAGCAAGCGATAAAACAAGGTGGATAGAATTCATTTTGGCAATAGGGGAGAAGGCTTCAATATAGTCAATACCTTCAACTTGTGAAAATCCTTTAGCAACAAGACAAGTTTTATGTTTATCTATTTTTCCATCTGGTCCAAACTTTGTTCTATAAACCCATTTGCATCTCACAAGTTTTCTTCCCTTTGGAAGAGGAACAAGATCCCAAGTATCATTCGCCAAAAAGGAACGATATTATTCATTCATAGCTGCATCCCAATCGGGATGACCTGAATCTTCTTCAAAGGTATATGAATCATAATTTTCTAGAAATTGAGCCAATAAAGAAGAGGCTTTGTCGAACTGAGAATGTGTATGGCATTGATCTATAGGGTCACCTGCAAGAGAACCTGTTGCATCCCGAGTAGAGCGGACCCATTTTGGAAGCTGTGGAACTTAAGGAAGATCTTGAGGAGGTGGAGGAGGATTTTCATCCTCGCTATCATCATATGAATTAGAAGGAATGTTGTCAGCATTAGAAGAGATAGAGAGAGGTGCCAAAAATGTCGAATCACGCTTGCAGGCCAAAGGTGGAACACCCACTAAAATAGGCTCGTAGGCCGATATATTTTCATCAAATTTTACATCTCTTATAATGATTCCATTTTTGGATTTGGTTCAAAGAAGTCTATATCCTTTGACATCTTCAGAATATCCAACAAAAATACATTTTTCACTCTTAGGTTCTAAGACTTTATGTTTCTCATCTGGAATATGGGCCCAAGCTTCACTTCCAAAAACATGAAAGTGACTTACATCTGGTTTGATTGAGCTCCAGGCTTCTTCTGGAGTGATATTCCTTAAAACCTTAGTAGGAGGTGTGATTTACTATGTAATTTTCACAGTTAGTTTCTTCTTCCCAAAAATTAAGACTAAGTCCTTTATATTGAAGCATACAATTAGCCATTTCTTTTAGAGTGTGATTCTTCCTTTCAGCTACATCATTTTGTTGTGGAGTATACAGAATAGTATGTTGCAATTGAAATTGAAATCCATGCTCAATGCAAAAGTTGATAAATTTGTTATTAACATATTCTCCTCCACTGTCAGATCTTAACTTAAGAAGTTGATGTCCATATTTTTTCTCAACAAAGGCCTTAAAGGCCAAGAAAATGTTAAAAACTTCATTCTTGATTTTTAAGAAGTATACCCAAGGGTTTCTAGAAAAATCATCAATGAGAGTTAATAAGTACTTGTAGCCAGAGAAAGAAACAGCAGGAATTGTACCACATAAATCACTGTGCACAAGCTGCAAAGGGGCTGAAACGTGCCAAGAGGCATGTTTTTCAAAACTATCCCGATAATGTTTTCCGAGTACACAACCGGAACAAACACCATCTCGACAAGATACCATAGGAAGACTTATCACCATATTTTATTTACATAGAGTTTGAATATAGTGATAGTTTAAATGACCAAATCGCTCATGCCAAAGTTTTCTCACTTCATCATTATGAGCAACAAAAATGGAGGGAATACTTGATGAACCAAAGTTTTCAAAATTATACAACCTTGTGGAATCATCAGCAATACCAGTAGCTAAAATATGTCTAGAATCTCATAGGTCCTTAATTACAACATCATGAGGTGATAATTCTACGGTTTTCACTTCACCTAAATGAGTTATCTGATAAATAGATAGAAGGTTGTAGGACAAGGTAGGAACACATAATACATCATTAAACTTACCATTATCTAGATGAATGGTTCTAGACCCTACAACACTAAGATATCTATCATCACCAACATAAATATTTTTGGTGTTACAATCATTTAAAGAAGAAAACATGGTTTTATTTTTGGCCATGTGGTAAGAGGATCCAGAATCAATGAGCCACTCATGAGAATGAAAAGCAGAAGATACATTCGATGCATAACTAGATCTTCATGCTTAACAACCACATGCAGAAAGTTTCATTCCCGAAGATGAAGTTGAAGAGTTCTCCAAATGGATGTTGTGTTGCTTCATTGTTACTTCCAAAGCTTGGTATCTTCTTAAAACATTTTGACTCTACGTGGCCATCACGATTACAAAAATTGCAATGTCTATTTGTCTTCTTCCATTTTTTTTTATTTTCCCTATCAGTTTGGTAAGTTTCTTTTCTAGCTTGTGACTAAAATTGCTTAATACCCTTGTTTGGTTTAGGACCATTCTTTTTAGGATGCTACTTCTTAGGATTTTTTGAATTTGGTTGTTGTTGGGCTGCTAAGGCTTTTTTAGAAGAGTTTCCAGTATTAATAAGACCAAGATGTAAGATTTTTTCTTGTTCTCTTATCAAAGAATCGTAAAAGGCATCAAAAGAGGGGGACTTGTAGGGTGTTCCTTGAGAAATGAGGGCTTCTCTAGTGGAATGGAAGGTGGAAACAAATACAGAGTATGTAGGGCCTAACTTAGCAAGAATAGAATAGATAATACTACCAACTTCATTTTTAACCTTACAACCTTCTAATATAAGTCTAAGGGTCTTGAATTTGGAAAAAAAATCTTCAATAGAGGAGAAATTATTGGGGTCCAAAGTAAGAAGCTCATTTTCAAGCTAGTGGGCTCTAATTTCATTTTGAATGCCAAAAACAGTATTTATCTTTTTCATAGCTTCATAAAGGGAGTCAATTTCTTGGATATGAAATCTAAGATCTTTAGCAATGGACATTCTTATCAACCCTCATGTTTGATATTGTTTATTTTCCCATTTAGCCTTTTTATCTTCTTCGGTAGGTTTAGATTCTAGTATTGAGGCTATTATGTAAAGCCCTTTACTTCTAATTCTACCATGTAGGATAGCCATTGGAAATAATTGGTGTTGTTAAAAATAACCATGAATGTAGTTTCCATTTTTAAAAATTGAAGTTGCAAATGTTAAAACTAATTATCCAATGAAAAGATTTCGAAAAATTAGTTCACTTAAAAGAAAACGGCTCTGAAGATGGCTTCCGAATGAAGAAGTTATGCATTTTTTAAGAAAAGTTGTAATAGATGCCAAATAGTCACATGATAGGTTGAAAATTGATGATAAATTTGTACTCTCTTTTTTTAAATCCCCCCCCCACACCCTTTCCAAACTTAATATAATAAGTTCATCTTTTTTTCTTTTCTTTTTTTAAATACTACTTTATGTGACCCACTTTTATAAATAAGTGAGAGTCACTTTTTACAATGTTACTTTATGAACTAATGACCAAGTATATTGTAACTTAAATAAAAGATAAATTCACTTTAGACTGTAAGTGAGTCACTTTTTATAATGGGTGAGAAACACTATTACATAAAGTAACTTTAAAATATAAGTTACATGTACTTTTAAAAAAAAAAAAAAATCACAAAAAACCATTTTTTCAGAAAGAGTAACTTGACAAAAAGACTTGAACCCAATACTTTTATTCTCACAAAGTAACTTTAGACCAAGTGAGCTAGTTAAAAGATTTAGTAACTGTTGGAAATGAGTAAGGTTTTTTTTTTTTTGCGTGTTCTTTTTCCTGCAAAAAACAACCACGCAAACAACAACAAAAAATGCAAGCCTTGTGGCTTAATGTTATATTTTTTTTTAGTCTACCTGTAAACTAAATATTTTTCTCATTATTTATGGTTTCCAAAGATTGCACAAATTCGCGGGGAAAGAGCATACGTAGGAGAAAAATCATGTCTTTCTATTTCTAGTTTTCTGTATTGCACAGAGCGCATAGAAAAGAGCATACGCAGAGAAGGGGTTATAGATCCAGTAATAAAAAAGACTATAAATTGAAATAAACAGAGGGATAAATATATATAACTGCAAAAAAATACTTTATACCTCCAGATCTAAAATGACATAGCTAGGGAAACCGGAAACCTTTTCACATGAAATGAAAGGGGTTCCTCACTGGAATAGAGGCTCTGAACACAAAAGAGCAGTTCTCCTGACCTGAAAGTGGTCAGAAACAGTAGATCTGGAAAAATACAGTCACATGCAGTCAAACTCGACTTCGGATTTGGATCAACAACAGATGCGGCCCTCAAACAGCTCTGATACCAAGTAGGAATTTACAGGGTAAGTTCCTTAGATTAAAACACCAAATGTCACCACCCACAAATAGATCACAGATCATTACACCAGTATTTGACGTGGTTAAAACCCTCAAAGAGGGAAACAATCCATGATTTGAGCCAACGTGGCCACTTTAGGCAATTTATTAATGTAAAAAAAAAAAAGTACATAAGCTTCTCTCATAAATGGTCACCGGAAAAATGACCCTCCATGCTCTTTAAATAGAGATCATGGACCAATCAGGTGTTAAGCCACGGATCAAGTGTCGATAATACCAAGGAGAGAATGAACCGTCAGATCACTACATATCATGACCGTCGGATTGTAATTTACAAAAGTACATACTAAAGAAACACACTTTACCTAACTTTATGCTAGACCAATTTATACTTAACTATTTCCTATGTGTCGGAATATCCTAACACTCCCACTATAAAACTTCCACCAATATAATTGTTTGTCACTGCTATTGACTCCTCCATGCTATCCTGACTCTTTGTTTATTGATCCTTATATTGTTGTACTGCCATGTCCGACCCATGTCATACCCTTGCCAGATCCTTATTTCCTATCAGTTTTTGACTCCGTGGTTTGTGACTTGAGGAGGGGGTGTCAAAATGAACCTCCACTATCAGTTAGACGATTGGTGGTATGGGAAATACACCCATTCTCACACCCTCCAATGCATTAATTCATTTGAATGTTGACTTGTAGGAATCTCTCTAATGTGTAGGTGATCCAGGTGGATATTGGTGGCCACCCACCTATTCCATTTGGACCCCCTCCATCGGTTCTTTCAGTTTTTCAGTTTCAACACAGCTTACTATTTTTAGCATTTTTTCGAATCCTAAACTTCCAGAGCCGTTTTGAGGCCCTAATGATCTAGGTGGATATTGGTGGTCACCCACCTATTCCATTTGAATCCCCACCTTCGGTTCTTTCAGATTTTCATTTTCAACACAACTTACTATTTTTAGCAGTTTTTCAAGTCCTGAACTTTTGGAGCCATTTTGAGGCCCTAAACGATGTTTTTTGGGAAAACTAGGAGCAACATGTAGGTTCCTTGAAAATTTGTAGTCCTCAGATAGATCTTTCTAATGAGGTATAAAGCGTGTCAAACAGAGATCATATGCCAAAGTTACGTCCCCGCGAAGTTGATGTACCAATTTACCCAAACGGGGCCCATATCTTCGGCGTTTCATCTCCTAGGGTTAGGTTTTTGGACGTTTAGGGTTTTCCATTATTTCTCAACAATAATAGGCCTTCGAGCCTCATTGTAACACAGTTCAGAGGCCTATATCCACCACATCTCTTCTCAGAGATAAGCTACCAATGCCCTAGATAGTTTATTTCCATTATGTCTGTAAGCATATTTCTGTTATATGATATTACTGAAATGAAGTTTTATTTCCGCTGCATCTCTGTATTTATGTTTATTTCTATATATTATTGTGTTCCTGCATAAATCTGGATCAATGGTATTATTTTGATGGTGTTTAGGGTGTTTGATTGAGGAGTATTTTATTTATTTTGTGAAAGGAAGTGGCCTTCATGATTTGAGTTTGAAAATGGAATGAAAGATGAATCAAGGAGGTAAAGAAAGTGGGATCTTATAGACTAGGGGTTGTATCTCCTTCCAATAGTGACTGGTAAACTGTTAGGGGATGGAGCTCCTTTAAGCAGTAGCTAATAAATCAGGGATTGGTAGCTTCCTTCTGGTTGAATCTTGTGAAATTAATTGAAGAGAAGTTTGAATAATAATTGTGTTTCATTTGTGCTTCTAGTGTTGATTATTGTGATGCTTATGTAAATGGTTGCTAAGGTGTTTATTATTGTCCTAGTATTCTTTACTTGTGAAATAAATTTGTTATAATTATCACAATAGTGATTCATCCCCCCTCTCAGTATTGTTAGAAACTAGGAAAGTACTAGGGGGGGTGAATCAATATTATGATAATTTTAAAACTTTCTTTCACAAGTAAATAATACTACAACGCCAATAAACTATTGAGCAACCAATTATATAAGCATCACAAGGATCAACACAAGAATCACAAATTAAACACATATATTCTTCAAACTTCTCTTCAATTACTTTCACAAAGGCAAGCTTCAAGGTTGTTACAAAATTCTTTAGCTCCAACCATAAGGAAGCTACTAATCCCTAATTTATTAGCTACTATTGAAAGCAAAAAATACCCTTATTTTTTCATCTACCACTAAAAGTAGTTACAACCCCTAATTTATCAACTACTACTGAAAGGTGCTCCAACCACTAACTCTTTAAAAGTCACTATTGAAATTAGTTATTACCCTTGGTTTTGTTGAGATTTTGTGTATTTGGGGTAGCATCAGTTGTGCTCTAGGTCCCAAATTTTGAGGAAGGACTAGAGTTCACCTAATCTACAAGACCCAGAAATGGATTTGGGAAATTTCATCTGGTTTAGGAGATATTAAATTAATTAATTATTTTAATGTATTTCCTAAGTCAAAACTTAGGAAAATAAAATAATTAAAGTGAATTTAATTAAACATGTGATGAAATTGTCTTAAGTTACACAGATCAAGATTTCTTTTAATCTTATCCATTGATTAAAGATTTAATTTTGGTCGTTGATTTGTCAAGGAGAAAAGTATAAAGGAAAGGCTTGGGTTCATTTGTAAGATACACAGAAGCAGAGCACTGAAGCTCAGCTGAGATTCTAGGGTGGCGTTGCTAAGAATTCGCAAGTGTTTCAGTTGTAGAGAGGGGAATTTAGACCAAGGGGATGATATGATCCCGGGGTCTAGAATACATAAGAAGCATAGAAGAGATCAGCAAGGGCAGCGCAGAGAAAGACAGCAATGGCAGCAGCAGATGGCAACAATAGTAGCAGCAGACAACAACAGCAGCAGCAGCAGTAGATGGCAACAGCAGTGACAACAGCAGATGGCAGCAACAGTGTCTTTTAGGGGCAGCGCTAGGGTTTCTAGGCCTAGATCTGGCTGAGTTCTGTAAATCTCGTTTGAGGGTGTGGATCAGTCAGTATTTTTGGTCTTAAATAAGCCAGGAGCTGCAGATCTAGAGTTTTCTCTGTAGGGTTTTCCAAATCTGGAACCCAGAGTTGTGTGTTCAAAAATATTCTTAATAATAGAGCCCTCCAGCAACCAGAGACTAGTTTTCCCACATTGGGTTTTTTTTAGGACAGTTTGTCTAGAAATAACAGTGATACTTTGTCTATGTGTGCATGTGCTTATTCTAGTTCTGAATTGGTAGAGATATGTTATATGTTTTTCTTTGATGTTAACTTGAATTATTCAGTTGATAACTTGTATAAGTAGGAGAAGCTTAACCGGATTAACAGAAATAATTTCTGCATAGAATTAAGATTCAGAAATTTCTACATGGTATCAGAGAAATTGCAGATCTAGAAGGGTCACCGACTGAAGCATCTGAAGGATCTAGCTGCAGAAAGCAGCTGGAAAGGCAGCAGAAAAGTAGATTTGAAGGGATATCACAGTTTTGAGGAGTAGAATCACGCAGAGGGAAGGGTGACGCTGTCCAGCGCTATGTCCTAGAAAGCCCATGCAATTACTGCATAGAGGCAGTTCAGAAACAACACTGGTTAGGTCTGAAGCCAGCCTGTGTGATTCAGATCTGAATCTGTCAGATCCAGAAAATTCTGTAGAAAAGTTGCAGAAATTTAGAAGAGCTGGAGGGGTTAAAATTCTGAAGATTTTAGATTTTAGCCTTAGCACAAGTGACAAATTTTGGGAAGAGATCAATTTCTCAGAGATTTTCTTCCCAAAGGAAACTTGCAGTTTGGTCAGAGGATCGAAGAAGAAGCTGAATCATAGTTGATTTGGTAGATTTTCGAGGAGGGAAATCAAGTGTCAGAGGGAGCAGACAGTGCCCAGTTTGAAAAGGACCCTATATCCAGATCTCTAGCATAGAGAAGAGGAGCTCCGACTCATTTTGAGTAGATGGCTCCTCATGGAAAGCGTGATCAGGATAGGCTAGAGGGCCTCTCAAAAATTTTGGTGTGGAAAGCAAGGATCCTGATTGTCCTTGAGGCATACGGTCTAACAGACCATGTAGATCAGACTCTGGCCACACCAACAAATGCGAATATTCTACGGAAGCATAGGGACTCTGTTGGGCATGACAAGCGACCGATAATGGACAATATCAAGGATAATATTATGCCACACATAGTTGAGAAGAGGACAGCTAATGAGATGTGGAAGGCCTTGAATTCCCTATATGAGGGAAAATCAGTCCAAAGAAAGATGTTGTTGGAGGCCCAAATGAGGTCATTCATGATGACCAAGGGAGAAGACATCGAGCATTTCCTCTTCAGATTGCAGTCAATCAAGGATCAGTTGACTGTAACGAGTGCAACCATAGATGATGCAGTGATATTCAAGACTGCCCTCAATGCATTCATGGATGAGTGGGAAACCATTTTCCAAAGTATCTTGGGCAGAGCGGACCTCCCAGATTGGGACATCTTGTGGTCAATCCTGCGACAACAAGAACTACGAAGGTTCACCAAGAAGTAGCACAGCCCTGCATTGAGTAGGGTTAAGAAGGAAGAGGAGGAAGATATAGCCTTGGCTTCAAAGAAGTAACTGAAGAAGAAGAAGGATCTTTCTAAGATCAAGTGCTTCCAGTGCAGCGAAATGGGACATTGTGCCAACCATTTTCCAGAAAAGAAGAAGCACAAGGAAGCATCTTCTTCCAAAGCAGCGGTGGCAGATGATGGGTCTGGAGATGATGTAGCCATGAGTGATCATGAACCACTGAGGTGGGGTGACATGGACATGTAGAGGAGCTACATGGAAGTAAGGTGGGATCCTTGAGAAGCTCATCTCTTGGATCACAAGTGAGCTATGGCAGCCTTAAGATAGTAGCGGGACAAGTGGAGTAGTGGGTGCATATATCATAGATGATGCATAAGAAGAGGCAGATCTGGAGGTTGGGAGGAGCAGCACAGAGCATAGAAGCAGCAACGTAGAAGCACTAGTATCGCAGAGGCTTATGTGACTCCAGCATCGCAGTGTAGTACTTCTTACGCAGTGCAAAGCTGCAGCAGCGCAGAGAGCTTCAGAGGGACAGTGCAATGCAGCAACAGCGTGATAGATTTCAGCACAAGGAATTGATGTGACTTTAGTAGTGCAGAGGGATTCTAATTACGCAAACGGAGTTATAGTTGTGCATCATTCTTTAGATGCCAGCACATATGTATAGCCTATGGAGCTTTAGTGATGAGGATGCAGCCCATCTGACTTATCTATCAAAGATTGGGCAGGAGATTCAGTTGTTTCTCTCAAAAAATTGAAGCTGCAGTGCAGCAAATCAGTAATGGCAGTGCTATGAGCAGCACAGATGTAGCATATTGAGAGGGAGCTGCAGTACATTGGTTGCTGTGGCAGTGGCAGAGTCATGGGCAGAGTAAATAATGGCAGAAGTATTGCAGAGTTGAGTGGCAGGAGGCCAAGCTTCAGCAGCACAGAACCAGTGCCCAAAATCATGTAATGCATAAGTGTGATATATTGCTACAGCACACCCTTGATGCTAAAAGGGAGTGTTGATATTTTGTGTATTTGGGGTAGCATCAGTTGTGCTCTAGGTCCCAAATTTTGAGGAAGGACTAGAGTTCACCCGATCTACAAGACCTAGAAATGGATTTGGGAAATTTCATCTGGTTTAGGAGATATTAAATTAATTAATTATTTTAATGTATTTCTTAAGTTAAAACTTAGGAAAATAAAATAATTAAAGTGAATTTAATTAAACATGTGATGAAATTGTCTTAAGTCACACGGATCAAGCTTTCCTTTAATCTTAGCCATTGATTAAATATTTAATCTTGGCCATTTATTTTTCAACGAGAAAAGTATAAAGGAAAGGCTTGGGGTCATTTGTAAGATACAGAGAGGCAGAGCACTGAAGCTAAGCTGAGATTCTAGGGCGGGGTTGCTAAGAATTCTCAAGTGTTTCAGTTTCAGAGAGGGGAATTTAGACCAAGGGGATGATTTGATCCCGGGGTCTAGAATACACAAGAAGTAGAGAAGAGATCAGCAAGGACAACGCAGAGAAAGGAAGCAGCGGCAGCAACAGCAACAGCAGTAGACAGAAGCAGCAGCAGTAGCAATAGACAGCAGCAGCAGTAGCGGCAGCAGCAGACAGCAACTGCAGCAGCAACAACAATGTCTTTCAGGGGCAGCGCTGGGGTTTCTAGGCTTAGATCTGGCTGAGTTCTGTAAATCCCATTTGAAGGTGTGGATTAGTTAGTATTTTTAGTCTTAGATCAGCCAGGAGCCGCAGATCTAGAGTTTTCTCTGTAAGGTTTTCCAGATCTAGAACCCAGATTTGTGTATTTAGAAATATTCTTAGTAATAGAGCCCTCCAGCAGCCAGAGATCGTTTTCCCCACATTGGGTTTTTCCGGGGACAGTTTGTCCAGAAATAACTGTGTCACTTTGTCTATGTGTGCATGTGCTTATTCTAGATCTGAATTGGTAGATATTTGTTATGTTTTTTTCTTTGATGTTAACTTGAATTTATTCAGTTGATAACTTGTATAAGTAGGAGAAGCTTAACCAGATTAACAAAAATAATTTCTGCATAAGAATTAAGATTCAGAAATTTCTACAGGTTTTACTAGCATCCACTAGAAATAAGCACACACTCCTTTGAAAAAATCTTATCAACTTATAATAATCACCCACTACTTGATTTTTCAAGCACCCATCTATGAAGGCTAGCACCCCCAAGCTATTATTCAGACACCTACTCAGGTAGAATAATTTACTCCCTTAAGTGAAATTATCCACTTGTTGTACATGTTAATCCCTATTTCATTAATTTTAAAACTCAAATCAATAAGAACCTTTACATATAATAAAATTGTTTCATCCCTCTCTCACCTTAATGTCATTCTTACATAGATAAATTATTTTCCTCTCTTTGAAAACACCTTGTTGCTTATATACTTCAACCATATCAAATTAACAATACATTCTCTACATTCTGAAGCATCTTTAAAATAACAAATATTCACTTTGATTCATCCTTGATGCATACAAAAATTATGTATCTTGTTTCACCAACAAAAACCAAATTGGTTGTTCGATTATGATCATAAAGGAATTGAGCTGATATTTTTAGAAATAGAACTTTAGTTAAGTTTATATCTTACATTTCACTTAACAAAGGTTTTGATCTCATTATCTTCTTGTTTTTCATTTTATATTCATTCGTCTTAATGTGTTCAATCAGTCTTCAAACTCTGCTCTCCTGACTCTATGAGAAAAAATGAGTTAAACTTCCAAAATTTGTAATTATGGAAAACATCAGGGTTTAGCTCAGACCTTCTAAATTTGGATGAATAATAAATTTGGCCACACTACCAAATATTTTTTCAAGCTTTATATGTTCTGCAAAATAATTATTGACTTGTTCATGCTTCTGTTATTCATATTTGGCACACTGCCAATTTTGGCATGGCTGTCAAATATGCCACCAAATTCACCAATATTGTCAACCCATTCATTTTAGGCCTTTGTTATATACTCAAAGGGCTTATACCCTTTTGGAAGAGTCAATACTGTAGATCTACCATGGGCTTCAAGGCTTATCCTCATAACTCTATCCCCCACAACCATTTATAATACACTTGTAATGTTTTAAATCATGATTGTGGAATGGTCTAGCCCTCGGTCACAAAACACAATAAAACCATCACACATCAACACAACTAAACCATTTGCACTATATCCCTGAGATCTTAAGCATCATGTTCAAACCTTTGCGCCCTTGGTGTAATATTCCCAATTAGCTTTTAGCTAGTTGGAATATTATATGTTGCTTCTATGTAATATTCCTTTTTGGGAATTCTCAAGATTCTATTTCAGAGATGGACTATAGAGGCATTTACTGGTTATGTCTCCTTTCAAATAAGGGAGAGAACCAGAGGCTACCTAGCCAACTGTAGACTCTTCCTATAGAACTTGGAATAATCCCTTTGAGGAATCTCAACAAGGTCTTCAATGAAAATGTTGTATAAGAAAATATGAGCAATAATAACGCAAATCAGGGCTGGAATCCCCTCATTTATGTTGTATTTGACTTACATATGCAATTTCATCAGAAACAAATAATTTTAAGCACATTAAACAGATCTCCCAAAATCAAGACTAGCTAGAAATCAGCCAAAGAGGGAGGCTGCTGCAACATGAAAACCCCAGCTACTAGAATTGCGCAGTTTTGACTGAAACTCAGAGGAGGAAAGCCAAAGATATAATAATTCAGAGATATAACAGTAAATTAGATTTATACTTGAGCTTATTTCCTTTACAACTGATTACAAAGAGAACTAGGGAAAAATCCCTTCAGAAATTAGAGCTGCAACTAGAAATAAACTGCAGAAATACATAGACGGCGTTATTTTTCAGATGGTTCAGCTGTTGTACATTAAATTTCATATCTCTAACATATGTATGGATGAAACATCAGATCTAATACAGATCTAGAAACTACAAGACTTGAAGAACAAGATCCAATTTGAATTACATCAAAATATTGCATAATAAGCTGTAGATCTGAATTACAATTTACAGTACTGCAGAAAACCCAGAAATTTCTGAAGATAACTTTTATTTCTGAAATAGATCAGATATATAGATACATGGATCAGCAACCCAATCCACAGATCACCAAGGGAAGGGAAGCCTAACACCAAGAGATCTTCCTCCAAACTGATAGCAAACTGAAACAAGAAAGCCCTCTCACAAAATAACGCAGTATTGAGCAGAAACTACGCAGAGGGTGAAGGAGAATTAATAACCGGAATGAAATTAAAGATCTGATACAAAATATGGATCAGCTAGCTCTTTGGAGGCTAAAGAACACACTCCAATAGAGAAATCCTCTCAAAACAAGCTAGATCTAAGCAGATCTAGAAAACCACTTGCCACAAAGATAGCAGCTGTAAAACCCTCAATGGGCCAGCGCTGCTCATGAAAATAGAGCTTGGCCTCAAACCAGATAGTGGCTCACTTTAGCAAAGAACTCCTCCAATGATCCTCAAGGGAAGAGGTGAAACCCCTAAACAGGAATTCCAATCACAATCCTCCACTAAACAGTAGCAAATGGTATTTGCCTAAGCGGACAAATACTTCAGAAATATAATTCATCAACAACCTCTTCATGTGCCTTCTCCTCCTTTTTATAACATGAGATAGCTCTTTCAAACCCTAATCCACTTTGATGAGTTGGCCCTTTTCACATTATAGGCTCCCTTCTTGAACTGCGCAGTCCCTTTTGGAGATGCAATGAACCTAGACATCACAGTTGACTTGGCCAAGGTGGACCCAATCTTGGCTCAAAACCTCTTTCACACCTACAAGTGATTATTTACATAGCCCTGATTTGCCTTTGTTCACATGGGCATTGATTTATTTAGACTTCTTAGGAGTTTTACATGTCCTCCTTTATTCATTTATTCATAAAACATAAATTAAATCAAAATTGAATGTCTCCTCTTAGCTAAGGCTAAGTAGGAACATTACAGTCCTCCCCTCCAAAATGTTGCTTGTCCTCAAGCAACTGACAGGGTAAGAGTTGTAGTTCTTCTCCTCCTCCATTGATGGCACCATCAAGAATCAAGCTTTCATCATGGGTTAAGTGCTCACCAATCCAATACATCAGAAACTTCTCCTCCAATGCTAACATGATAGGGGCATAGTCTACCCCTTCATGAGTGTAAAACTCAACAGAAATAAACATGGGTGAAGCAATGTCACATCTAAAACATGTATCATGAAGTATAGGATAAAGTTCCATCCCATGTGGTACATATACACTGCCTAATTTTTTTCCATACAAACCCATAAACAATACCAATATGTCATCTATGTATGGAAGCAAAATCACATATAGGAAAACTGAAATTTTCACTTGAGGAGGTGGGTCACAATCCCACATAAGGTACCAGTGCAGGGCACTCCTTGTTTTGAGTAGATCTGAGTGTGATAGGTGGTACCACCACCACATCTTTGCTGCATGGGTCACTTTGACATGGCTGAAAGTGAAGCCCTCATTAGGTGCCTTTGGGAAGCACCCATCATGATAGATAATCTCCCTTTGCACCTCAAGGGAGTGGCCAGCTTTGGAATTTTTATTGGCCTCATCAATGCCATGAGATCTGCATGTAATATCACTCCTTGTAGGAGCCATGGCCTGCATACATATGGTAAGAGAATGTGCCAAATCAGAAAAATAAACATACTCCATAAGATCAGATCCCTTACCATTCAAGTCTCCCACACACATAGAGTTAGGCATGGGCTTTTCTCCTCTTTTGAGAGAAGAAAGAGATGGCTGAAATGTCTCCTATATAGGATCCCTTGGCTGCCCCATCTCCACATAACTATTGCATTCTTATAAGTGCTGATGTAATTCCTACCAATCATAATGCTGATGTAGTTCTTCCTCCATACCCTCCCAATCAAAACTCTTCAAGATTAGGGAGTAGATTTCTACTGACTGCATGTAGCCGGAAAGGAACTCCTTATGTGCTCTTTGTAGTATCTCTTTCTTAAGCTTGGAGGCTTGAGACAAGAATACTTTACCAAGATGATAGATGACCCCTTCATGGACCAAATAGCCTCCTCCTTGCTTTATGCCATCTAAGATCATCCCGGTGTGCAGATCTTTGGAGTACTCCACAAGGAGTTGAGATCTCCAATATGGATCTACACTTCTCAACAAAGATAGCGTTGTTGATGTATCTAAGGTGGTGCTTGCCTTGTTGCTGTTTGTTTCATTGGCACTATGCATGCCAAAATTGTTTGAGGGAAGGTTGATCCTCCCCCTTGCTTCCTCCCACGGCGCTGTGACTCTTTCTTCCATTGTTTCAACACTTGGTGAAGCTTTCCCCATAGAATCTAATGGCACCCCAAGTGGCTTGCCATGATGTAGGAATGTCCCTTGCAGCATTCTCATAAACATGAGAGAAGGGACTATAAGGTCCTTTCCCCCACTGCGCAATTCCATCTTTGTTGTGTGGGTGGAGACATCAAGTGAAGGGTAGGTGTGCATGCCTTGAATAACTTGTTGTTTCCCACTCTTCAAATCCACCCATTCCATCTGCAAGGCCTTCCAATCAGTGGTGAATTTTCCCAAAGTAATCAACCACTGGACACCCAAGATGAGGTTGGTGTCTGGTATGTCCACTACAAAAAAGTGGTCCCTCAAAGTGTAGGTCCCCATAGTCACAGAAAGTGATGGAACATACTACATGCACTGCATAGTTCTATCTCCCGGAACCAAAACAGAGAACCCATCAAAAGAATCAGTAGGGATCCCTCTCCTCTGCACAAAGTGAGCATCAATAAAGTTTTGGGTTGCCCCACTGTCAATCATAATAGATACTCTTTGGTTCATAACTGAACCCTACACTCTAAGAGTCAAATACTTGGGCACTCCCCTCAAAGAAGCAAGAGTCCCACTGGTTGGAGCGAATTCTCCTTCTTCTTCTCTGGATGATGATGGATCCTCCTCATCATCATCACCAGCGCTGTGACCTCTCCTAGGTCCATCATTTCCCTCTTCCTCCTCACAATCAGAGAAGACTTCAATATAGTGTGCTCTTCCAGTAGCACATCTATGTCCCGGCACCCATGGCTCTTGACAAGTGAAACATAATTTCTTTTTCCTCAACTCCCTTCGGAGATCATTATCAAGAAGCTTCTCCAGTGATCTCTCCTTGGGTGGAGCATCTTTCACCTCCTTCCCCTTGGAAGAGTGAGTGGCTTTACTTGGGAAGGTTTCCTTTGCCCTTGGCAAGGCATCTTGGAGATCTCTAGTTCTTTCGATGGCATCATGCAGAGTGATGGGCTTGGTAGACTTAACCAACCCATGTAGAGGTTTTTCGAGGCCATCAATGAACATATAAACTCTCCTTGCTACTGAAAGATCAGGAACCATGACAGACAACCTCAGGAAGTTAGAGATATAGGCCTCAACATCTCCCGTCTGTTTAAGCTTTTCCAAGCTTATGAAAGGGGCCTTCGGATCCTTCCGATCAAATCTCTCCACTAGTCTTTTAGTGAACTCAGCATAAGTGGACACATTGTTGTGCCCCAATGTAGAAAGTCCATGAAACCACCAGTTGTGGGCTTCTCCCTCAAAATGCAGAGCAGCAATCTTAATGGCTTCTGCTTTAGGCACTTTATTCAGCTGGAAATAGATGTCCAGCTTCTCCACCCATGCTTTAGCAGAACAAGAGGGTGATCCATTGAACTTAGGCAAGAAGAACTTGCCCATGGTGTGATGCCTCCCATGAAGGAACCCTCCATTCTCTACACTGCTACAATGGCCTCCTCCAGTCCTTCAGATGGCAGAAGTCTTGAAAGCTCAAGTTATCCTTGAACCTTTGACTTTTTGAATCATATTCTGTAAAGTAGCCTTCCAAAGAGGTTGGCTCTTGAAGCCCTTCATTCTCTACAGCCAAGAAGGTAGGCATTGTAGAGCGTTGTGAGATCTGTGGGACTTGTGGCAAGCTCACAGGTTGACCAGTCCCAAGCTGAGACATCTCAAAAATTTCTCCTTGATGGAGTCTTCCAAGGGACTCCCTAATTCTATCTATCCTCATATCCTTTATCTCCTTGGACAAATCTTGCATGGTTTCCAAGAGAGTTTTTGCAAACTCTTTTGCCTCCTTATCTTTATCATTCAATTCAGGGGCTTTCCCCTTGTCTTGACCCTTGTCAAGGTCAACAGTAGTATAGTCATGCTTTTTATGACTTCTATTCTGGTATCTCCTCTCCCTCTTAGAAAGAGGATCTTCATCTTTGGAATGCAGCATCACTGTGGCTCCAATGCTAGCACAGGTTGTGCCAAGAGTGGAGCTCTGATACCACTGTAATATTCCTTTTTGGGGATTGTCAAGATTCTATTTCAGAGATGGACTACAGAGGCATTTATTGGTTATGTCTCCTTCCAAAGAAGGGAGAGAACCAGAGGCTACCTGGCCAACTGTAGACTCTGCCTATAGAACTTGGAATAATCCCTTTGAGGAATCTCAACAAGGTCTTCAATGAAAACGTTGTATAAGAAAATATGAGCAAGAATAACGCAGATCAGGGCTGGTATCCCCTCGTTTATGTTGTATGTGACATATGCAATTTCTTCATAAAAAAATAAGTTTAAGCACATTAAATAGATCTCCCGAAATCAAGACTAGCTAGAAATCAGCCAAAGAGGGAGGTTGTTGTAACATGAAAACCCGAGCTACTAGAATTGCGCAGTTTTTATTGAAACTTAGAGAAGGACAGCTAAAGATCTGATACTTCATAGATATAACATTAAATCAGATTTATACTTGAGATTATTGCCTTTACAACTGATTACAAAGAGAACTAGGGAAAAATCCCTTCAGAAATTAGAGCTGCAACTAGAAATAAACTGCAGAAATACATAGAAAACATTATTTTTCAAATGGTTCAGCTGTTGTACATTAAATTTCAGATCTCTGACATATGTATGGATGAAACATCAGATCTAATACAGATCTGAAAACTACAAGACTTTAAGAACAAGATCCAATTGGAATTACATCAAAATATTGCATAATAAGCTGTAGATCTGAATTACAATTTACAGTGCTGCAGAAAACCCAGAAATTTCTGAAGATAAATTTTATTGCTGAAATAGATCAGATCTATAGATACATGGATCAGAAACCCAATCCATGGATCACCAAGGGAAGGCAAGCCTAACACCAAGATATCTTCCTCCAAACTGATAGCAAACTGAAACAAGAAAGACCTCTCACAAAATAACGCAGTATTGAGCAGAAACTGCGTAGAGGGTGAAGGAGACTGAATAACTGGAATGAAATTACAGATCTGATACAAAATATGGATCAGCTAGCTCTTTGGAGGCTGAAGAACACACTCCAATAGAGAAAGCCTCTCAAAACAATCTAGATCTAAGCAGATCTAGAAAAACACTTGCTACAAAGATAGTAGCTGCAAAACCCTCAATGGGCCAGCGCTGCTCATGAAAATAGAGCTTGGCCTCAAAGCAGATAATGGCTCACTTCAGCAAAGAACTCCTCCAATGATCCTCAAGGGAAGAGGTGAAACCCCTAAATAGGAATTCCAATCACAATCCTCCACTAAATAGCAGAGAATGGTATTTTCCTAAGCAGACAAATACTTTAGAAATATAATTCATCAACAACCTCTTCATGTGCCTTTTCCTCCTTTTTATAACATGAGATAGCTCTTGCAAACCCTAAGCGAATTTGATGGGTTGGCCCTTTTCACATTAGAGGCTCCCTTATTGAACTGTGAAATCCCTTTTGGAGATGCAATGAACCTAGACAGCGCAGTTGACTTGGTCAAGGTGGACCCAATCTTGGCTTAAAACCTCTTTCACACCTGCAAGTGATTATTTACATAGCCTTGATTTGCCTTTGTTCACATGGGCATTGATTTATTTAGACTTCTTAGGAGTTTTACATGTCCTCCTTTATTCATTTATTCATAAAACATAAATTAAATCAAAATTGAATGTCTCCTCTTAGCTAAGGCTAAGTAGGAACATTACATTCTATTCATAGATTAGATGAATAAGTGGGGTAAAGAGACCCTTAAATCTCTTTAATAGGAATAAACCACCTCTAGTATGGATGTGGAACAGTTTAGCTAGCCAAAATAAAGCAACCTTGATGTGAAAGGGATCAATGCATGTAGACTGGGTCAAGATTGACCAAATCAACAACGCTGCCATAGGAGAGAGTGGAGCTAGTGGGGACAACACAGTTTTGGAGGAGGAGTATTTGCATGGAAGTAGCATCATAAATGAGTGGGGCCAAGAGTGAGGAAGCTCACCAATCATCTAAGGAAATGGATGGCAGCCATGAGAGGCATTCAGAATATTGTTTATGTTTGCGTCTTGTGACTTCTTGCATGCTTCAGCTGTTTAGCGGAGTTTGTTGTATTGTTTAGTACAAAGGCATTTCCAGGCGGGAATCCCACACTCTACCTCAGGGGACTTCGAGTGCCCACTCAGGAGAGCTATTATGACCTTCATTTCCACCATCCGACATTGGGCCAAGTAGCCATGTTCAGTCACAATGCAGTCTCCTTGAGGAACTGTGTTATTTTGCAGGGTGTTGTAGTAAAGGGTTGAGAAACCCTGTTTATGAGCTAGTTTCCTAGTGAAAGGAGCAGCCTTTCACCTGGAAATATAGGGAGGAGAAGATACAGCTATATCTTTGTTATTTCAGCCATATTTCAGCAGAGATCTAGTGATACAGCGTGATTCAGCCATAGAGTTGCAGTCTGCACTTTTTTCATCTTGTGTATTTCAAGAAACCCTTTCAGGGTTATCTTGGGATTGTGTTTGAGAGACTAGATCTCCATTTTCAGCTCCATTTGAGCACCATAGCAGTAGATCCACTTGTTTCCATTTTCCAGTTGCAGTAACCCTCACTGGGACTGCACTGTCATGTACTCCGGTATTTCTGTATAGCAGGATCATTTGGGATTCTAGTGTATTTGGGCATTGGAGGCTTGTTTTCCTAGTTTGAGTGATTTGTTCCTCAACATATTGTATATTTTGCTGTTGTGATACATAATATAATGGATCTATGATTTTCTCATGTGTTTATGTTAATATTTTCTATACATTCCAGTTTTGTGTTCAATATTACTGTCTTTCCTAATTTGGAATATTACACTTGGTTACCTTGCACACAAGAAACCATTACTAGAGCTTTGTCTTAGCCCTCGACTCTATTTCTCTGGAAAACACAATGTTGTGCCTTCATTTTCTTCTAGATTAAATCCTCTGAGCGATGGGACCACTTCGTGTTTCACGGTGACGTGTCAACGTGTGAAGCCTCCAAAACTAGAAATTTGTGCCCCAAGCTATCCTAGATCCTCACCATCCAAGAGAAAATACATGTACATCACTTAGAAAATGTCAGGGTGTTGAGCCTTCTATGGTTTAGGATGACGTTTCCCTATGGGACCTCATGTTGCACACATGGAACAATAAAAAAACAGTTGGTGTGATGTGTCATTTATAGTTAGATGAAACCATGTCCTAGATATTTATTCCTAATTTTTTCTACCTGTGCACCCTCCAAATCTACCGAGGTCATTCTTTCGAGATGATGTGTCCCTATGGGACCACCTTTTAACCAATCACCATGATGTCGGGATGATTTTTCTACCATAATGATGCCATCTGTACTCCTATGCCACATGTCACTAGCCGACAAGTGCCATGTTTCATCCATTTTTTGCCCACTTAGGCGCCAAATATGCATGCCATGTGTCATGTCCTGATTGGTGCCACGTGTCCCACTGAAGTCATGTTGTCATTGTGCCATTATTTCTCCACGTCATCCCTGTGAGCCAATAAAAATGTATCATGTTCTTCTTATCCATGTCCTCCTAGTGCCACACCATCTTGAAGGTTTGGACTCGCTCCTCTCTTAAGAACATGGAGAGACACATGACTTATAGACACCATAGTCATTGTCTCTCCAAGGTACATACTCCACCTAGGTGTTCCCAGAGTATGACCTTCTTGGAATATTCTTCTCTTGGGTAGCCAGCCCTCAAATAATATCAGTCCCTGACTACTCTTATCTTGAATTCCCTATCACATTCTCAAAGGGTATTGATTGCCAGATGATTACCCAATCCTTCATTATGTCTTCCCAAGTGAAGACCAAAATGATATGTCTATCCATTCTCTCCACATGGCCTTCACTGAGACTTACGGTTGTTATTCCTAGTCTAGTGCATGACACATACATTAGAGAATCATATACGCCACTCCCTCTTAACTTAGGAAGGACATACTTCATGTTTCTTCCAAGAAAGAAACTTATCACCAGGCTTCCTTTCAACCAGGGACCCACAGCAGCAATGGTAAGACACCTAGCTGGTCATGAAGAATTCCTCCCTTCGATGTCTTGGATTTTGATATTGATGAATCTTCAACCTTTGGATCCATAGGGCACATATCATCCATCACTTTCATCCTTGAGTCATGTTAGCTATCATAAATTGATTCATCTGACTTCCTTATATGGACCATTTTTATGCTATGTTTCTTTTCTTCGAACTATCTCCCAAGGATTATACATCCTTCTACATGATTGGCAGCCTTGCATAAACTTATCTAGATAAACATATACATATGAATTTTTAAATTAAAAGTTACCTCAGTGATGATCTTTCACCATGACATCTTCATGTAGGCATCGACATCCTTTATTCAAATTGACACATCACCTAAAGACATGTCTTGTCAAAGGTATTCTTCTTTACCAGACTTCTATCAGAGTCTACATGATCCAAGTGGCTCCTGAGACACACACAAGACAGAGGGGGCTTATGGAAGCTCAAAAATCAAAGTGTTTGGAATTCTCTCGAACTAGGTTCAGGTTGAAGATATCGTCGTCCTGATTGCAACGGTGTGAACAGTTTGTCAAACCAAGTTCGTATGCGAAAGTTAGGAGCAGTAAAAGTTTTGGGTTGTCTTGGTGACTTGGCAGGCTTAAAGAAGGCGTGATTTTGCCAAAATCTGACCACCGGATTCTGGCCATCTCCGACATGATTCCAGGAAAACTTGTGGAACACTTAAAATTTCCACTAACACTTAAAAACCAAATTTTTAAAAATGAATAATGGGTTTAATTTTAAATAAAAATATATATAATTTTTTAGGGTGGAGAGCCACTAACCCCGCCACACACGGTCGACACCACCACATGTCATATCTTAACATATAAATGTTATGATTCGACGGGTCGTGACCCCCGCCAAATCACCAGAACCACATACATACATGTATAGTGGCTGTTGGGTGGGTTACCACCGACGAACCCGGCCCACACCCCTCCCACCAGTGCCTTTATAAACACAAAGGCCGAGATAAGTGGGAGTCGAACCCACGACCGGCGGGTTGCCGGCCCCGCCCATGCGGCAATCCCAAATGGTCAACCCAAAAAGCGTTACCATATGCCATAACTATGGGGCGGGCCGCCCAAGGCGGGCCCGACCCCCATTCAAAATAAATATTTGTTGGGTTTAAAAAAAACGTGCCCAATTTTTTTTAAATATGGAAATATTTTTAAAACCGCATTTAATTATGGAGGGTGCAAGGTTTGACCACCCGACCTCCCTCTAATAAACTCAACATTTTAACCAACTGCACCAGCCCATTAAGCTTTGACAAATCTGCCCGCCTCTTATTATTTAAACCTGTCCTTTCAGAAGTGCGCCCAGGTGAAGGCAGAGTGGGAGCACGCATGCAGTTCGATGCAGTCAATTTTTTAATTACAAGTGGAACCATGAGCAGGCCCAGAAACAGGGAGTAGAACCATGATCCTTGAAATTTTCCCGGGGAGGTCATTTTTCTCCATGTCGGAATATAGTCAAGTTTACAGTCATTTTTCATGGTTTTTCATAGGAAACACAATGGCAAGGTTGAATTTTCCTTTTGAGTTGTAGATTTCTAGTCCACCCGTGGAGCAGCATCTTTGAGGAATCTAGGGGGAATCTAAAAGATTCTTCTTTGCCCCAGATCTTCACTTTGTCAGAATTCAGAAAATTGACAGTCGATCCTACACCTCTCAACGACACGAGTTCAGCGGTGCAGTCAGAGTTTCCATATGATCCTTATGTTTTTCAGCCACTTTTCAAGGTGGAGTTGCAGGTGTCAGAATTTAGTGAGTGAGCAGTCGATTTCACACCTTTCAATGCCACGATTGCGATGATGATTTTAGATCCAGTAGCAGAGTAGTTAATTCTTCAGTCATATTCAGTGTGAGGTATATCATGCATTGATTTCATGTACTTCTTTGTCTCTTTTCTCCGAGATTCATTGTGATGTACAGATCCCTGTTGATGCTTGATGTGGGATCTTGTTTGGTCCTTCATGTGAGATGTACTTTCTATCATGGATTTGTATTATGTTTGAGATCCCTTTGCTACCATGTTGGCGGGATAATTATTGTCACATGTTTGTTTGATTGAGATCCCTTTGTTTCCATGTTGGCGGGATACTCATAGTCATTATGTGTGAGTTATTGTATATTGATAGGAGTCCTTTTTGTGAATGAGAGTTCCTATAGAGGAACATCTCATGGAGAGGTCCAGCCACTCTTACGTGAGGGAATTTTCTTTGTATGATAGAGAAAACACCATTCGTGTACATCTTCACTCCTTACAACACTTAATGCAGTGGCCTACACCATCTTGACACCGAGGCCTGGAGATGTAGTCCCTCTTGGATGAACTCTGTTATCAATGTCTTATGTTGCTCATGCTTGTTATGTTCCTCTTCTTTACAGCATGCAGATGTTCATTTATGTTCATTAATGCTTTAATTAAATGCAATTCTAACACATCAACCGAAGTAAAGGTCTTGGTTAAGGGTATCAAAAATTTACCCGGATCAAGTGGTATCAGAGTGGTCTTCTTGCTGATTTGGATTGTAGGTGTGAGCCATTGAACGTTCGCTGAGTTGAGCAATGGATGATGTTAAGGACATGTACAAAACAATGCTTAGGGTATCCAGGAAAGCAGACATGTTGTACAAAGCTTATGAAAAACAAGCAGTAGAGAATGTTGAATTGAAGACACTCCTACAATAAGAAAAGGAGGACAAACATCGATTGCAGCTTTAGTTGCAAGCCACGATAGAGGCATTGGAAGAATTGAAGTGAAACAATAAAAGTCTTCAAGCATATCATGATGCATTGAAAGCACTCCTACAATAAGAGAAGGAGGAGAAGCAGCGATTGCAGCTTTAGCTACAAGCCGTGACAAAGGCCTTGGAGGAAGTGAAGCGCAACGAAGGCTTAGATAAGCCTTCTTCACCTGTGTCAAAATTGACAACTGAGGTAAACAATGTTGATTTATCTTTGGTTTCATCTCCACCTGATATCATTTTTGTTGGAAGTGTGGAGATCCCCATTACAAGAACCAGCATGAGACTCCTCACCAAGATGGGGCACAAAGGAGGAGGACTTCGCGTTAGTGGCCAAGGCATAACCCAACCATTGGAGGTTGTGCAAAGACCTCACTATGCAGGTTTGGGATACACTGAAGAAGGATATTCAAAGGACATCAAAGGCAAACATACATCGTTGAACTCACCAGGGAAGAGGATTGACGAGACCACTTCACCATCATTCCATGGTAGTGAATGTTGCAATGAAAGAGCTGAGGCAAGCTCTCATCACCATGATCACACCAGAGACCACCAAAGAAGATATAATAAGTCTCGTGATTCCAGAGTGCATTTTGATTATAAGAATGTTGATAACCATGGTTGTAAATCATGGCATCGGAAAACGTGTCATTTTTTTGGTTTACATAACCATGTGTTTTCTAAGTGTTGGAAAAGGATTGCAACACAAAGGAGGATGAGGCATGGAAAGCCTTCTCCAAAGTAGAAAAATAAACTGGTTAAGCAGGTCTAGAGGAAGAAGACATTTTACAGCCAGTGCAACCAAAGTGGCCATCAAAGAGCCATGTGTTTGAGGCTCCATCCAGAGAAGCACCTTAAGGACAAAGCGTCGGTGCATGAACCAGTTGAAACAGATGTTCGACAAGCAAACATGCCATAAGGAGATGATCCATTCACTTTGATAAGTGAGAGATGGTTTTTCTAGATTGTTTTTCCAGATATGTTAGCTTATCATGACCATGTTTGTAAATCATATGTTGCACTTCTAACAGTAAAAGTGATAATTTCTTTTTTCATCACTTGTTTAAGCAACAATGATATTTTGGCCTTGTTCTAGAAATCGTGTGATGAATTTCTTTCATGTAAAAGTGATGAGGTGTTTTCCATCACTTCGAAATATGACGATGATGTTGTTGGTCTTGTAATGATAGCTAAGGTGTGATTTCCATTTTCATGTAATCTTGACCATCGAGTACATGTTATAAACTTGTGGCAAGTATGGAATGCTTGGGTCATAGTTGATCATAATTTGAGCATGTAATTTGTAGGGGATTGTACTACAGGTTTGCAGAAGGTGTAGGTGTCGGTTCATCATTTAGGGCTCCAAGGAACAAAGGTGAAGGAGATGGAAGGGTGATCATTTCAGACACTTGTGGTGCAGACATAGTACACAGTAGTTGCATATTCTTGTTGATAGTTTTGGAGGACCAAAAGCTCCTCAGTGGGGAGGATTGATCCAAATGGCTCCTGAGACACACAAAGGACAGAGGGGGCTTATGGAAGCTCAAAAATCAAAGTGTTTGGATTGCTCTCGAACCAGGTTCAGGTTGAATATCTTGTCATCCTGATCGCAATGGTGTGAATGGTTCGTTAAACTGAGCTCGTATGCGAACGTTAGGAGCAATCAAAGTTTTGGGTTGACTTGGTGACTCGGCAGGCTTAAAGAAGGCGCAATTTCATTGAAATCTTGCCACCGAATTCCAGCCGGATTCTAGGCGAAATTGTGGGACACTTAAAATGTCCACTAACGCTTTAAAAATGAACAGTGGGTTTAATTTAAAAATAAAAAATAAAAAATAAAAATAAAATATAAAATAAATAAATAATTTAGGGTGGTGGGCCACCAACCCCACCACCCCCGGTTGACACCACCGCATGTCATATCATAACAGATAAATTTTATGATTCGACGGGCTGTGACCTCCACCGAATCACCAGAACCGCATACATATATGTATAGTGGGTGTTGGGTGGGCTGCCAACGGCGGACACGACCCACTCCCCTCCCACTAGTGCCATTATAAACAAAAAGGCCAAGATAAGTGGGAGTCGAACCCACGACCAGTGGGTTGCAAGCCCCACTCACGCGGCATCCCAAATGGTCAGCCCAAAAAGCGTTACCATATGCCATAATTGTGGGGCAGGCCGCCCAAGGCGAGCCCGATCCCCATTCAAAATAAATATTTGTTGGGTTTAAAAAAAAAATGCGGCCAATTTTTTAAAAATATGGAAACAATTTTAAAACCGCATGTACTTATGGAGGGGGTAGGGTTTGACCACCCGACCTCCCTCCAAAAAACTCAACATTTTAACCAATTGTGCCAGCCCATTAGTCTTTGACAAATCCGCCCGCCTCTTATTATTTAAACCTGTCATTTCAGAAGTGCGCCCAGGCGAAGGCAGAGCAAGAGCATGCATGCAGTTCGATGCAGTCAATTTTTTAATTACAAGTGGAACCATGAGCAAGCCCAGAAACAGGGAGCATAACCATGATCCTTGAAATTTTCCCGGGAGGTAATTTTTCTCCATGTCGGAATATAGTCAAGTTTACAATCATTTTTCACGGTTTTTCGCAGGGAACACAATGGCGAGGTCGGATTCACCTTTTGAGTTGCAAATTTCTAGTCCGCCCGTGGAGCAGCATATTTGAGGAATCTAAGGGGAATCTAAAAGATTCCTTTTTGCCCCAAATCTTCACTTTGTCAGAATTCATAAAATTGATAGTCGATCCTACACCTCTTGGCAACACGAGTTCAGCGGTGCAACCATATTTTCCATCTGATCCTTATGTTTTTCGGCCACTTTTCAAGGTGGAGTTGCAGGTGTTAGCATTCATTGAGTGAGCAGTCGATTCCACACCTTTCGACGCCATGATTGTGATGGTGATTTCAGATCCAGCAGTAGAGCAGCTCATTCTTCGGTCACCTTTAGTGTGAGGTATATGATGCGTTAATGATTTCATGTACTTCTTTGTCTCTTTGCTACGAGATGCATTGTGTTGTACAAATCCATGTCGATGCTTGATGTGGGATCTTGTTTGGTTCTTGATGTGAGATGTACTTTCTATCATGGATTTGTATTATGTTTGAGATCCCTTTGCTGCTATATTGGCGGGATACTCATTGTCACATGTTTGTTTGATTGAGATCCATTTGCTGCCATGTTGGTGGGATACTCATAGTCATTGTGTGTGAGTTATTGTCATACTCATAGGAGTCCTTTTTGTGAATGAGAGTTCCTATAGAGGAACATCTCGTGGAGAGGTCTAGCCACTCTTGTGTGAGAGAGTTTTCCTTGTACGATAGAGAAAACACCATCCATGTACATCTTCACTCCTTACACCAGCTTGACACCAAGGGCCGGAGATGAAGTCCTTCTTGGAAGAACTCTGTTATCAATGTCTTATGTCGATCATGCTTGTTATGTTCCTCTTCTTTACAACATGCAGATGTTCATTTATGTTCATCAACGCTTTAATTAACTGCAATTCTAGCACATCAGCCGAAGTAAAGGTCTTGGTTAAGGGTATCAAAATTTTACTCGGATAACTACATATCCTTCCAAGAGATCTCCTAGTCACATCTTGTTGGCTTACGGATGATAACTGCCTCTTTACATGGTTGCACTTCATGATCTCTTCAATTCTTTCTACACACAGCTTCATACCTAACAACTTCCACTATTTAGTTCCTTGTTTGTATACAACTACCTTATATTCCGTATGAGGACATATTTAATTTCATCTATTAGTGGAAACCTGTGCACCATGAGAGATCCTCCTCCATAGATCATACTTTAAAGATAGAATTCCATTACATGTAACCATATGACATGAATTCACAACATCCAGTGTCACCATATAAGTATATATATACCTCATACCTTTTTCCTTTGAGTCATCCTACAACAATTTTACTAGAATGAAGAACTTCATTTCATTGACCTGCTTCATCAATATGTCATCCCATCCTAACCCAGAATTTTGTAGCATAGAATTCTCGATGAAACCTTTCTGATTTATTTCTAATCAATGAATTCATGGAGAACTCCATTAGAAAATGTCAGCACCTGTTTCCATGACGACCCTTGATCTTGATGGCTTCCTTCCATCAATGGGGTTTTCCAGGAGTTGTTTCACTAAGGGCTCCTACCATGCTTCTATCATGATGTTATTAATATACATTGCTTCATGTCATAATATTTTACAACCAACATAAATCACTTAAAGAGGAAGATGATCTCAATCATAATAGAGATCTCTCGCTTCTTCTTTCTTAGATTTATTTATATCAGGTTCTTCCCTTATATCTGTGGCATGGGCTTCTTCCTTTTTCCTCTTGTCCTTTCGAGATTTGAGACAATCTCTTTTATAATTCCCAAGTTCATTACATCCAAAGCATCGTACTTTTTCCATATTTCTTCTCTTATTCTGAGGAACAAATTTTCTTAATCTTCCTTTCTTCCTGGATATTGTTGCAAAGGGTTGATTCCCTTCACTTGATCTAGTATCAGCTTTGGCTTTCAATCTTGTTTCCTCTATTTTACATAGAGACCATAGATCGTTGAATGGTGTTTCTTATTTCTTCCTGTATAAGCTTGAGGTGAAGTTTCCCCATTCTTTCGGTAAGGAATTCAGTACCATTGTATTCATCTCAGTGTCATACATTACCTCTCCCAATTCCTATTGTTGGTCTCTTATTTCATAAATCCTCATAAAGTATTAATTGATTCCTTCTTCTCTTGAAAATTTCATTTTGTATAGTCCTTGTTTCAGAGAGATTACTTCTCCTGCAGTACTCACTGAGAATAGCTCCACCAATTTCTCATATATTTCTTTTGTAGTTTTCATTTTTTATACATATGGTATTTGTGAGTCTTTAATGGATTCTATGAGAATCCTCTGGGCTTTGATTTCTCCTTTCATGTATTTGGCATGAGTTGGAGCATCTTATTTTGAGGGTTGAATTGTAGATCCTTCGATGTAGCCCATAACTTCGTCTTCAATTAGATTCAAATCTGTCCTCTTCTTCCATGCACTAAAGTTTGATGACCCAACCAATTTATTGCCTTCTTTGCAATAAGTCATTTTGGAAGATTTAGTTAAGGTCAGAGATACTTACTTGAGTAGGATAACTCCCTCCTTCTAGAAGCTTCTTTGATGATGATGAAGATGAGAACTCCTTCTTAGATTGAATTCTCAAATGTAGGTGAGCTTGAATCCTTGATGACAAAGGATGTCTTCCAAAAAGATGATGTCTCTTCCAACAATGTATTGAATATAAATCTTTGATGGCAAACATTATCTTCTTGATTAGTGGATCCTTTGGAGTATCTACCTTGCAAACTGATCTGGCCTTTTAAACCAAACTTTGATCTTTTCTTCCTTGAGTGTCTTCTTGTCAAGTAGCCCTTGTGTTTAGCACCTTAGCTCTGATTCCATGTTGATAATTTGAAGGAGCGGGAATTTTTTCAAATTCTCTTCTTGATAATTACTTGTGATCTTAATTATTTTACATATGTCTTTTCTTCTTAGCTTATTATGTCTTTCATTGAGTTAATTACCAAAAAAACACAAGAGACACAAATTTAGGCATTTCGAGCCAGGGCCAAAACCTCTCCCTCTTGGAGAGGAAAACCCACAAGAAATTCTTCTTATATACTTTCAGATGACAAGTACCATGACTATGACTCATACTCTTGACCCTTGTATGCCTCCAAGGCCTTGTATCTTCTTATTCCTTGACTTCTTGAGCTGATCCTTCTTTTCTGCACTGTCCTGCATTGTTTTGCACCAGACTTAGAGAGCTCGGTCTCTAGTCATTGTTTTCTTCTTTAACTTGGATCCTTCTTGACTTATAGATTTATACTCAAGACAGTGATGTATACTTATGTACCGATCTGTTGTATGCATCCCTTATAACACGTTGTATAGATATCCTTTTATAGTACTCTCCCTTCTTGCACTTATTTCAACCCTTTAACATAGTTTTATAACCGCACTTCAGTACACCCTAACATAAGTCATGTAACTACACTTTATTGTACCTTAACACGGTTAGGAGTCCACACTTCAATCCATCTCTTCCACAGTCTTATGTACGCACCTTGAAACAGTATCTTTCTTTACTTTAACACAGGTATATCTTCCCTTCAATCCTTCACTTCATTCTTGTATCTCACACCTTAAATATGCACTTATTGCAGGCTGAAGTCCACGCTTATTAATGTCTAAAATCTACACTAAATCACAATATGAAATCTGCACTAAACCACAGTCTAAAATCTGCACTAAATCACATAATTTATTGACCTAAATTTTACTATGTTCTACGTAGTACCTCTAGGGTATAAATAGTTTTTTCCACTTGTAATTGAGCCGACCTGTCATAGGGTAATATAGCTGACCTATTAAGCCGACTTGTAGGGCACATATTCCAAAATTAATGAGGTAGACATAAGGGTTGTCTAGATCCATTCATTCACAGTTTCATGACAAGGTCTTGAAGGCATATTCTGATGACTAGACTCTTCATATACATTACTCTTAATTTACATTTATAACCAGAAGACAAATCCTAATAGACATCAAGAATAATTCTATTGACCTATAATAAATATCTTTCTCATGTAACCCATGAAGCAAGCATAAAAAAAAAAAAAATATTATCTTTGTCTTCTTCTTTACATAAATACATAATTACATAATAAGTATGAAGACCGATCCTAGTTACAATTTTCAACAACTTTCCTTCGAACCATCTCCAAGGATCTTACATCCTTCCTCATGATTGGTAGCCCTGCATAAACTTATCCAGATAAACATATACATAATAAATTTTAAATCAAAAGTTACCTCAATGATTATCTTTCAACATGACATCTTCCTGTAGGCATCGAAATCCTCTATTCAGATTGACACATCTCCTAAAGATATGACTTGTCAAGGGTCTTCTTCTTTACTAGACTTCTATCAGAGTCTACATATCTTCCCAGGAGATATCCTAGTCACATATTCTTGGCTTATGGATGATAACTGCTTCTTGACATGGTTGCACTTCATGATATCCTCCTTTCTTTCTCCACACATCTTCATTCCCAGGAACTTTCAATTTCTAGTTCCTTGTCTGTATACAACCACCTCATATTCCATATGAGGACATATTATGTTGATTTCAACTGATAATGACAACTTGTGTAATGGAAGAGATCCTCCTTTCTTTGATCATACTTATAAAGATATAATTCCAATACCTGCAATCATATTACATGACTTCACATCATCCAGTGTCCGCATATAACTATATATACCCCATACCTTTTCCCTTGACTTGCTTCATCAATAGGTCATCACATTCTAATCCCGGAATTCCGCAGCATAGAATTCTCGATGAAACCTTTATGATTTCTTTCTAACTGGTGAATTCATAGAGAAATCCATTGGAAAGTGTCAGCACCTGTTTCCATATTGATTATTGCATGGTGATCCTTGATATTGATGAATATCTTCCATCAATGTTGTTATCAGTGAGGTTTCCAGGAGCTCCTTCTTCAATTTCTCCTCCCATGCTTCTATCATGATGCTTTTAATATACAATGCTTCCTATCATACTATTTTACAACTAACATAAATCACCTAAAGAGAAAGATGATCTCAGTCATAGTAGAGATCTTTTGCTCCTTCTTTCTTAGATTTCTTTGTAGCAGGTTCTTCCCTTATATCTGTGACATGGGCCTCTTCCTTTTTCCTCTTGTCCTTTCCAGATTTAGGACAATCCCTTTTATAATTCCCAATTTCATTACATCCAAAGCATCGTACTTTGTCCATACTTCTTCCTTTCTTCTTGGACATGGCTGCAAAGGCTTGATTCCCTTCACTTGATCATGTATCAACTTCCCCATTCTTCTAGTAGAGCATTCAACACCACTGTAGTCATTTCATTATCATGCATTACTTCTCTTCATTCTTGCAATTGGTCTCTTATTTCAGAAATCCTCATAAAATATGAAGTGATTGCTTCCTCTCTTGATAATTTCATCTTGTATAATTATTGTCTCAGAAAGATTTATTCTCTTGTAGTATTCACAGATAATAGCTCCACCAGTTTCTCATATATTTCTTTTGCAGTTTTCAATTTTGATACATAGGGTATGAGAGAGTCCTTAATGGATTCTATGATAATCCTTTGGGCTCTGACTTCTCCTTTCATGTGTTTGGCATGAGCCGGAGCATCTTCTTTTGAGGGTTGAATTGTAGATCTTTCGATGTAGCCAATAACTTCGTCTTCAATTAGATTCAAATTTTTGCTTTTCTTCCATGCACTAAAGTTTGATGACCCAACCAAATTGTTTATTTCATTGCAATAAGTCATTTTGACATATTTATATAAGATCATAAATACTTACTTGAGTAGGATGACTTCCTCCTTCTAGCAGCTTCTTTGATGGTGATGAAGAAATGAACTCCTTATATTGAGTTCTCCAATGTAGGTGTTCTTGAATCCTTGATGATAAAGGATGTCTTCAGAATACTGATATTTTCAAAGATGTTGGATAATGTTGGATGGAGCTTGATGATGTGTCTTCCAACAATGTCTTCAATATCATAAATCTTTGATGGCAAAGATCATCTCCTTGATGAGTGGATCTGTTACACCATTTTTTGGTCATCTAACCTATTATCATTAGATGAACCCAAGTACACCATGTAAGACCAATTTTACCCTACGTAAAATTGCTTTCACCACATGAAATAACTTATTCGTTTATATTTCCCGGTCATATTTAACCCAAAACAAGGAAATTAATTAAATAAATCCTTATTTATTTAATTATTTCCTAAGAATAAGTTATTTAAATAATATTCTTAGTTAAATTTGACTAAATCACATATAAATAATTAAATAAATCATTATTTATTTAATTATATTCCCACCATCTCCCTAAAATAATAAATAAATCATTTATTTATTTATTGTTTATAAATAAAGGAATTGACCCAAGTCAAAAAACCTTTTCCCTCCAACAAATATAATAAAATATTCCTAAAGGGTGATTCTAGAATTTGATTAATAATATTTTATTCATGCACCGAGTTCTAGAACACCCCAATATTTAGTTATAAATAGAAGGGTTTTCCCCATTCATTAGTCACCTCCATTCCATTAGATCACTCTGGATCTATAATAGGTCACATTTTCCATTTTTGCCTTGTGAGCTCCCATTGAGTCGCCAATTGTTAGTATGAATCTTTCGTCGTAAAAGATCACTTTAGCTACGCATAACAAATATCCCTAACATCAATTTGGATGCAAAATATCTTTAAATATGAAGTTAGGTTATCCAAATAATACTGCACATGGCTTCCTTAGACTCCTTCGATCTCACACCCCCTTTGTTTGGGATACCTATGCTCAAGAGTCTTTTTATGCCCTCAAGCATGCTCTCACATCCGCCCCATTGATCCGTCCTCCTGACTTTGACCGGGACTTCATCCTATATATCTTCGCTTCCACCTATTCGGTAGCTGGTGTCCTTATCCAGGAAGATGATAACGATGTTGAACATGTGATCTATTATGTCAGTAAGAACCTTGCTGGTCCCCCTGTGTCCTATTCACATGAAGAGAAATTAGCGCTCGCAGTCGTGTTCTCGGTCCAAAAACTGCGTCATTATTTCCTCATGTGTTCCACCAAGGTTGTGACTAATTCCAACCCCATGGCTTTCCTATTGAGTCAACGTATCCTCAGTGGGAAATACGCCCGTTGGGTCGTTATCCTCCAAGAATTTGACCTTGAATTTGTCACCCCAAAAAGTAAGAAAGGTTTAGCCCTCGCTGAAATTATTTCTGATTTACCTACCGGAACACAAGACCCTCCAATTAATGATGCTCTTCCCGATGAACATTTATTCGCCATCACCACGGACGATCCATGGTACGGTGACATACTTCATTACTTGCGAACCCAACAGTTCGCCACTCATCTTGATCGTGATGCTCAAGGACGTATCCGACACCAAGCCCCTCGCTACCTTCTAATCGGTGACAACCTTTATCATCGTGGAGTAGATAATGTCTTTCGTCGTTGCCTCACACATGCTGAAGCCGAGAAAGTCCTTAATGCCTATCATAGCGGTGCTTGTGGCGGCCACCTCTCCGGCCTCGCCACCGCCCAAAAAATTATGCGCGCTGGGTATTTTTGGCCTTCTCTCTTTAGCGATTGCATTGAAGTAGTCAAACACTGTTCCAATTGCCAACATTTTGCCCCTAAGGCACGAGCTCGCCCATCTCCCCTCCATCCTGTCATCACAGCTGGTCCTTTCTGTAAATGGGCCATCGACTTCATGGAATGTCGACCTCCATCTGCTGGTAACCACAAATATATAATCGTGGCGGTTGACTATTTCACAAAATGGGCCAAAGCTATGCCAACATTCAACAATACGGCAACCACCACCGCCCTCTTTTTCTTCAACCACGCCATTACTCGATTCGGCGTTCCAAAACAATTGGTCTCTAACCATGGCCGACATTTTGAAGATGAGATTTGGCATGAGCTATCCTCACTATTGGGTTTTGAGCACCAATATTCATCCTCCTATTTCCCCCAAGGGAATGGCCAAGTTGAATCAGTCAACAAAATTTTTAAGACCATGCTTCAAAAATCGGTGAATAAGCACAAAACCAATTGGCACCTTATGCTCTTCCCTGCTTTGTGGGCTTACCGTACCTCTGTTAAAACCGCCACCGGTTTCACTCCTTTCCAACTTGTCTTTGGCGAGGAGGCAGTCTTACCAATCGAATGTGAAATTCCTTCCCTTCATTTGGCCGTTGAACTTCTCCCTGATACCCAACCTCTAGAACAACGACTTATCATGCTTGAGCGCGCCTCTAAAGATCGTCGTGTTGCATTGCAAACTCTTGAAGTGGCCAAAAAGTGCACCAAATCTCAGTATGACCGAAAAGTACACCCTCACACCTTTCATGAAGGTGACCTTGTTCTAGTATACGACCAGGCCCACGATACCCTCGGTCATGGGAAGTTCGACTCATTATGGCTAGGTCCTTACATCATTAGTAAAGATCTTTGGAAGGGGGCATATCTTTTAGAGGACTTTGAAGGCCACCCCTTCCTAATCCTCGCAATGCACTCTATCTTAAGAAATATTACCCTTAGCATTTCCCACTCGAAATGCATGTTTTATTTTCTTGTAGATAGCCAGCATATGTTTGTTTTCATCATTCACTACTTCACCAGGACACATTTTGTCCACGAAGTCTTCCTTCCCTTCTTCTCCAAATCGGATTTCCTCACTTACAACACTTTTCCTTGGGGCACCGCTTGGCCTCCATATTTATTCTTGTTTGTGTCGATTTCCGTCATGAGATACCATTTTGTACTCATGTTTTTAGGGTCCCCTTTGGACCTTTCATCATTTCATCATCATCATTAGTGTTCGTCTGTGTACCTTGGCTCGAGCCCCTTTTCAGCATGATCGTGATCCGTATACTTGATGGTCTAGTGATGCAGCAGCAGCTATTGGTGATTCCCGGGTATGTGTGAGATGTCTCAACCCTTATGAGGGGGTGGCCCTGCAGGTAGCCCCCCACATGCCCGGATGACTTCTTCATTTCAGCCTTTGATGCAGCTCCCTCCATTTGATGATGACGGCCTCAGCCCCTTGCAGCGCCTTTTCGATTTGCATGTATCAGTCAGATTTTGTAAGCCCTTCCCCATGTGTAGGGGGCATCGGGGTTGTATTTGTATCTCATGTACTAAAATATTATTGTATAAGTCCTGAAAATTATTCCAGGCACAGCATGTATGTGGGATTCATCATTCTATTTATCTGGCCCATGTTTAGGCCAGCACATGTTTCATTATTGCGTTTCGTGGTTTTCCGGGCACCTTATTGTTTGTACTATTGTCTCGGCGGGCATAGGTATGCCTCCCCCGCCGCCTTTAGCACAGGTACCAATTCATAAACTAGAGACTTGTTGCACCTGTAAGTCTTGTCTCCTCAGGGTCTAGTCCTTTAGCACTTTAGTCTACCTTACATTCCTCTCTCTCATTTCCCTCTTATTGTCTAGTGATTGAGCTCTTACAACGTACTTCGGTCATACGATTTGCTCCTAACACTCATACTTTGGGGGGCAATCTGTTACACCATTTTTTGGTCATCTAACCTATTATCATTAGATGAACCCAAGTACACCATGTAAGACCAATTTTACCCTAAGTAAAATTGCTTTCACCACGTGAAATAACTTATTCGTTTATATTTCACGGTCATATTTAACCCAAAACAAGGAAATTAATTAAATAAATCCTTATTTATTTAATTATTTCCTAAGAATAAGTTATTTAAATCATTATTTAAATAATATTCTTAGTTAAATTTGACTAAATCACATATAAATAATTAAATAAACCATTATTTATTTAATTATATTCCCATCATTTCCCTAAAATAATAAATAAATCATTTATTTATTTTTTATTTATAAATAAAGGAATTGACCCAAGTCAAAAATCCTTTTCCCTCCAACAAATATAATAAAACATTCCTAAAGGGTGATTCTAGAATTCGATTAATAATATTTTATTCATGCACCGAGTTCTAGAACACCCCAATATTTTGTTATAAATAGAAGGGTTTTCCCCATTCATTAGTCACCTCCATTGCATTAGATCACTCTGGATCTATACTAGGTCACATTTTCCATTTTTTCCTTGTGAGCTCCCATTGAGTTCTATGTTTGTCTGGGTTTTCCACAACACCAAGAGAGAGGAATTTTAGATCTGAAACACTGAGGACTTTCAAGAACCCATCCCATTGAGGAGAACCGGAAAACACCTTTCTTGTTTTCCTCTCAGGTGCCCCCTTTTAATATAATATAAAATTCTTTCACATACATTGTTCTTGTCTTGTCTATTGGATGCATGGAGCCACATTGCACTTTATCTGCTCAATGTCTCTTTAGATCTGTATTTGTGCAGTATTATTTGGATCACCTAACTTCATATTTAAAGATATTTTGCAGCCAAATTGATGTTAGGGCTATTTGTTATGCGTACCTAAAGTGATCTTTTACGACGAAAGATTCATACTAACAGGATCCTTTGAAGGTCTTCTTGAGATGACTTGAGAATTTTTTGTCAAACTAATTTGACTTTCCAAAACTTGACCTTGACTTAGAGAAATTGATTCTTGTTCTTTAATCCTTGAGTCTCTCCTTTTCAAGTAACCCTTGCCTTTAGCACCTTAGCTCTGATTCCATGTTGATAATTTGGAGGGGTGGTGATTAATTCAAATTCTCTCCTTGATAATTACTTGTGAGCTTACTTGATTTACTTATGTCTTCTCTTCTTAGCGTATTTAATCTTTCATCAAGTCAATTACCAAAATACAAGAGACACAAATTTAGGCTCTTCGAACCAGGGAAAAACCTCTCCCTCTTGGAGAGGAAAACTGACAATAAATTCTTCTTATAGAATTTCAAATGAAAATTACTGACCATGACACAGACCCTTGACCTTTGTATGCCTCCAAGACCTTGTCACTGCTTATTCCTTTACTCATTAAGTTGGTCCTTCTTTTCTGCACTGTCCTGCACCTTTCTGCACCAGAAGTAGAGAGCTCAGTCTCCACTTGTATTCTTCCTTCTTTAATATATCAACACCTTGTCATAGATTGTCTAGTGCACACCTTGCATTTCTACATAAATTTGTTGGTTGGTCTTCAATATTTTCATTGATATTTACATGCCATGACTCCTTTTATTGGACAGTTCACCCTTCTTTACATTATGTAGATACCCTTTACTTGTATTGTATCACTCAGTTGAGAAGACATATATTACTTTACACTTACTATAATTCTATCCCTTCCTAAGATTACCTTCCTGAGATCTGCACCAAAAACATAGTCCTACAACTTCATATATATTAAAGATTCTAATCTGAAATCCTTCTTTGCCGATATATCCCTCTTTACACCAGTATGCAGTCCTATTCTCACATTTACTTCATTCCTGAAATTCCTACAACTTAGTCCGAAAATCTTAGATAAGTCTGAACCTTTTCCTCTATTTTTCTGCACGGAACCTATAGGGTATATATAGTTGTTTCCACCTATAATTTAGCCAAGCTATCCATAGGTTATGAAGCCGACCTGTTATATGTTTATAGAGCCGACTTGTAGGGCTTATATTCCAACGTGAAGGAGGTTGACTTGAGGGTTGTTTTGAGCCATTTATCCATGGTTGAATGACAAGGTCTTGAGGCATATTTATCTAACTAGAATTCTTCATATACATAACTCCTAATTGCATTTATAACTAGAAGACAAATCCTAATATACATCAATAAGAAGTCTATTGACCTATAATAAAACCTTACTCATGAAACCCATGAAGCAAGCATAACAAAAATACATTTTATTATCTTTTTCTTCTTCTTTACATAAAAACATAATTACATAGTCAATATGAAGACCAATATTAGTTACACTTTTCAACAGACATTAGGTTCCACTTCATCAGAGACTATGTCCAACTGGGAACTCTATAGTTCAAGTACATTCCTACAAGGGAACAGGTGGTAGATATCCTCATGAAAGCTCTGGGTAAGATTAATTTTTCTTACTTCAGAGAAAATATGGGGATGGTCAAGAATCCCTTCTAGTAGAGGAATGGATGGGCTAGAAATTCAGAGGGAGTTGCAGTATGGATGAGGCAGTGACAGAGATGATGTCATGGGAAACATTACAGAGGGAAAAAATGCAGTAGATGAGGGGCAACAGTCGAGACATCAGCAATGCAGTAGATGCTCAGGTTAGAACAGATGCAATTAGTATTTTTCTTGAACACTTTCCTTGCTAAGAGGGAGTGTTGATTTTGTAGCATTGGAAAGTGTTCCAAGTCTCATATTTTGTGAGGAGGCTTGGACATCAATATTCCAAAGAATCCATAAATCGTTCGTGGAAATTCCACTCGGTTCATGTTTTATTAAAATAATTAATTATTTTAATGTGATCCCTAAGTATAAACTTTGGGAAATTAAATAATTAAAGGGTATTAATAAAACAGAGTGTGAATCTTCTAGAAAAAGATGATAAAATCATGTTTAAATCCTAGCCATTGATTAGAGATCTAATTTGGGTCATTGATTCATCAATGCGAAGATTATAAGAGAAGGCTTGAGGGTCATTTGGAAAGAGAGTTGGGCACACACTCAGTACTCAAAGGAAATCGATTATGAAGGAATAGAATTTGATTTTAGAGGGAGAGATTGTAGAGGTAGAATAAGGAAGGGGAAGTCAACAGAGGCAAATAAAGTGTTGAGATTCAACAAGAAGATCCTAGTGAAAATTATGCACCTACACTAGGATGGAGCCTCAGGCTATTTTTAGGTGGATGTCTATTTATAGATGCATGGGAAAATTATATTTATAGATGAGGTATATTTAAAGATGTATGGGCAAGTTATATTTATAGATTGCATGTCTATTTATAGAGGCATGCTAGCTATTATTATCCCTTAATACTAGTTGGACAATAAACAATATTCTATTCTCAATGAGCACTTGGAAATAGTTAACTGAAGTAGAAAATAAATTAGCTATAGGAATTTCGAGTTGAGTGGTTGGTTGGTGGGACATGCAAGTGGACTTAGTTGTAACTGAGTGATTCGAAGTTGTAACAAAGTTGTAAGTGTATTTATGAAAGTTTTAAAGTAGTTTAACTCAGTTAAGTGAGTTAAACTCAGTTGTGCTAGTTGTAACTGAAGATACACTAATGAGAGATAAAGTGAATTAATTATTATTTAATTCAAAATCAGTGGTCTCACATGCAACTCAAGATTTACTACTATTAACTACATGCATGTCAGATCCAGTGGAGACCTAGTTGAGATGTAGGTGAAAGGGACAGATTGAATATCAGTTGTGATATTATCGGTTGCACACATGCAATCACACACACATTAGATGTTCCCATGAGGATTGCATAGTCAAGGCAAGTATTATTCCATTCATTCATGGATTTCCATCAGCTAGGATTGCACAGTAGAAGCAGGTTGTCTGGAGGCAGTAAATTGGCTAAAGAACTTGCCAATTTTTGCATGACAGTGTGAGATAGTTAGATATTGTACAAAAAGCTCTTGGATTGGAGCTTTATATGTAAATGTTTCATGATCCATGATATAATACATAATAGAATATAGTGGGGGTTTTATCTATATGCTTTCCCCGGAGTAAATTATCTGTGTTATGTGTAAGTGATATTTCTTCATGATATTGCTATTGGCGATTGTGTTTTAAATTCCACAAATATTTTGTAGAAGTGATTCTGTATTTAATAGTGGCATATAATTGTTAGATCAGGAGAATTCAGGCAATGCATATTTTGTATTAAATTTATACATGGTATCAAAGCCCATTAAAATTCAATTTTGAAGCAGGAATTGAGTTTGTTGGTGGAAAGAATTTGAATTTGCAGAAAGAATTTCTTGGTGCTACAGCTGAGTTAACATCGAAATGGATTTCAATGGCTTGAGGTTAGAGTATTCACTCGAGGGAAGCTCGAACTACATTTCTTGGAAGGACGGGATGGAGGTGGTGCTCGAAGATAATGGCTTGAAGGAATTCATTGACAGTGATGTTCCTAAGCCTGCTTCGACAAATGTTGCATTACTTGATGCATGGAAAAATAAAGTGGCAAAGGCGAGGAGGATTATGTTAGGAGGTGTACGAGACCACATTTTCTCAAGCCTTCATGGGAAAGCCACACCATATGCTATGTGGAAGGCTTTGACAGATATTTTCCAAAGCATGAGCGACCATAGGAAATTGGTGCTCAAAGATAAACTCAGGAAGATCAAGATGGAAAAGGGCGAGAACATTCCAAAGTATCTCATGAAGTTTGTCCAATGTCGGGATGAACTGGGGAGTGTGGGAGTAACTGTTGATGATGATTATTTGGTGAGCTTGGCTCTCTTGGGACTTCCTAAGAGTTGGCACAGTTATGAAGACTCTGTCAACGGATGGGAAAAATTGTCGAATTGGGAACGACTGTGGTCGAACCTGGCAGGAGTAGTTCAAGCGGAACACCAAAGATGGCTCTTCATCAAAGCATGATGATGAATAGGATTGTGCTTTGGATTCCAAGGCAAAGAAGGGGAAGGGGAAGAAATTCCATTCTAAATCTAAGTCTAAAGACAAGAAGTTGGATATGTCCAAGGTGAAGTGTTTTCACTGTCACAAACATGGGCATCTTGCTACTAACTGTCTGCAGAAGAAGAAGAACAAGAAGGTTGTTGGAGTTGCAGCTGGTGAGGCCCTTACCTCGCAATTTGAACTCGGCTTCTCCTTGATCACATGCATGGTGTCAAGTGCATTGGGATCGGTGTGGTATTTGGCTAGTGGCGCTTCCTTCCACATGACGGGAGATAAGGAGATTTTCAGTGACCTAGAGGAGAAAGATCTCTAGATGCGTATAGAGATGGGAAACGATGGACGATATAGTGCAACTAGAATTGGTTCCATTACCTTTCAGAGGGAGTCTGGTAAACCATTTCAATTTAAAGATGTTATGCATGTTCCAGGTCTGAAGAAAAACATGGTCTCAGTCGCAATGTTGGAGGACAGAGGCTATGATGTTGTTTTCAGCGATGGAAAATATTTCCTGCGACATAAACCAATGGGTCAAGCCAAGAGGATAGGGATTCAAGTTAAGAATCTCTACAAGATGGAGGTAGATGGCTACACTTCCATGATGGGAAAGGTGGAAAAAGTAGTGAGCAGAGATGAGGGTGAATTATGGCACAGGAAATTGGGCCATCTTCATCTTGGAGCCTTGAAATTCATGCAACAAATATCTACTAGAATTCCAATGGGAACACTTTCTCAGTTAGATCAGTGCAAGGGTTGCACCATGGGGAAGTATGTAAAGTCCACCTTTCATGAAAAGGAGAACCGTGCTTTGGGGATCCTTAAGAGATTTCACACAGACGTGTGTGGACCATTCTTGGTTGCTTCAATAGAAAAAAATAAGTATTATGTTATTTTTGTTGATGAATTTTGTCATAAATTTTGGATCTTCTTCATGCAAAAGAAGGATCAAACATTCTCAAATTTATGTGGGTTTAAAGCATTGGTGGAGAAAGAGTCGAGGAAGAAACTGAAGGCTCTGAGGAGCAATAATGGTGGAGAATACATCTCTAATGAATTCAAATACTTTTGCAACAAAGAAGGAATTTGAAGAGAACTCATAGCACCTCATAACCCACAACAAAATGGGGTCGCAGAGAGGAAGATCAGAACAAATGAAGGCTCTGAAGAGCAATAATGGTGGAGAATACATCTCTAATGAATTCAAATACTTTTGCAACAAAGAAGGAATTTGAAGAGAACTCATAGCACCTCATAACCCACAAAAAAATGGGGTCGTAGAGAGGAAGATCAGAATGATCATGGGTGAAACACGAGTGATGTTGCATGATCAGGGCCTACCAATGAATTTGTGGGCAGAAGCATGCAACACTGCAGTTTATGTGCAAAACCATTGTCCTCATAGAGTACTTGGAATGAGTACACCTAAAGAAGCTTTCACTAGTAAGAAACCAAATGTTTCACACTTAAGATTTTTGGCTCATTTGTTTATGTGCATGTGACCAAGAATGCCAGGAAGAAGCTGGAGCCGACTGCTGAAGTTGGGATTTTGTGGGGTACACAGAAACACCCCATAATTATCATGTGTATTTGCCTAACAGTAAGATGATCATTATGTGACGGGATATAAAATTCGATGAGGGGAAATCCATGCGGTTGTCGCTTGAGAGGGAGCTATACTTGCATGCAGAGGAGGAAATGTTGGTTCCAAAAGATGAGTCTCTAGATGTAGATCAGCCACAGGAGGAGGTTCATGGAGTGGAGGATTCCACTCACACAGAGCCAACCATCAGAACTGGCAGAAGGCATACCACAGAAGCTGATAGGCTGAGACTTGATGCTGCATAGAATGTAGGAGCCCCTACTTCACAATGCAGACAAAGACAGACTCCTGACCAATTTACTGGATACATGGCTCTCATGAGAAAATGTATTGTGACTGAGCCATCTTCCTTTCAGGAAGCAGTGCAAGAGTCCACATCGGTAGATGCAATGGTGGAGGAGTATGACTCCATTGTCAAAAATAGTGCTTGGGAAATTGTTCCAAGGCCAGTTGATAAATCAGTGGTAGGTTCGAGATGGATCTACAAGGAAAAGAAAGCTGCTGACGGGAGTGTAGAGAAATACAAGGCCAAATTTGTGGCCCGGGGCTTCTCACATATTGAGGGGATAAATTATGAAGAAAACTTTTCACCTGTCGCAAGGTATTCTTCCATAAGAACCATCCTTGCTCTCTCAGTGCAAATGGGCTGGCGCATTCATCAGATGGATGTGAAGACTACGTTTCTCAATGGGATCATTGAGGAAGAGGTGTAGATAGAGTAGCCTGAAGGATTTGAGATCTTCAGCAGCGAGTCACATGTGTGCCGACTCAAAAGAGTGTTGTATGGGATGTAGCAAGCACCTCGTGCTTGCTACATGCTGATAGGCAGCTATTTCACGGGACTGGGCTTCACCAAAAGTGAAGCGAATGCAAACCTATACCAAATTGTGGTGGAGGGTAAGCTTTTAATCATTGTTCTTTATGTTGATGATTTAATATTGACTGGTGATGAGAAGCTAATAAACTCATGCAAGGAGGACCTTGCAAAGGAGTTCAAAATGAAGGATATGGGCCTCCTTCATTATTTCCTTGGATTGGAAATATGGCAGCGAGATGGTGAAATTTTTGTGTCTTAAGGAAAGTATGCAAGGGAGATATTGGGTAATTTTCACATGGAGGGCTGCAAACCCATGGACACTCCTCTTCCAAGAAACTGGAGGAAAGAGGATGCTACTTCTGGAGAGGTAGTGAATGCTATTGTCTATCGACAGTTAGTGGGTTTGCTAATGTATCTAGTGAACATGAGACCAGACATTTGCTATGCGTTTAATCAACTAAGTAAAGAGATAGTTAAGCCTACCAAGCTCTTTTGGAAGGCGGGCAAGCATGTCCTGAGATACCTTAGGGGCACATCTGAGTATGGCTTATGGTACAGACAAATGGATGAGGTGAATTTGCATGGCTTCACGGATGCAGATTGGGCAGGCAACCCATTAGAAAGAAAGAGCACATCAGGGGGGATATTTAGCATTGGATCTACAATTGTTTCTTGGTACAACAGGAAGCAGATATCTGTGGCACTTATTTCAGCGGAAGCAGAATACATGGTAGCGATTCAAGCTGCATGTGAGGCTATCTGGATGATAAATATCTTGGTTGGTTTGTTTGGTTCTCATTTAGATCCAACAGTGATTCATTGTGATAATCAGAGTTGCATTAAACTCTCGATTAATCATGTGTTTCATGATAGATCTAAGCATATAGATATTCGGTATCATCATATCATAGATTGCGTGTAGAGGAAGATCATGTTGCTTCAGTACATTCCTACGAAATATCGGGATGCAAATATTCTGACGAAGGCGCTCACCACGAGAAAATTTGAATACCATAAAGACAAGATCGGGGTGAAGGATAATCCCTTTCTTGTTGAGAGGGAATGTTGAGATTCAACAAGAAGATCCTAGTGAAAATTATGCACCTACACTAGGATGGAGCCTCAGAATATTTTTAGGTGGATGTCTATTTATAGATGCATGAGCAAATTCTATTTATAGATGAGGTTTATTTAAAGATGTATGTGCAAGTTCTATTTACAGATTACATGTCTATTTATAGATGCATGTCGGCTATTATTATCCCTTAATATTATTTGGACAATAAACATACTCTATTCTAAATGAGCACTTGAAAATAGTTAATTGAAGTGGAAAATCAATTAACTATATGAATTTCGAGTTGAGTGGTTGGTTGGTGGTACATGAAAGTGGACTTAGTTGTAACTGAGTGATTCGAAGTTGTAACAAGGTTGGAAGTGTAGTTATGAAAATTGTAAAGTAGTTTAACTCAGTTAAGTGAGTTAAACTCAGTTGTGCTAGTTGTAACTGAAGATACACTAGTGAGAGATTAAGTGAATTAATTATTGATTAATTCACAATCAGTGGTCTCACATGCAACTAAAGATTTACTACTAATAACTACATGCATGTCAGATCGAGTGGAGACCCAGTTGAGATGTGGGTGAAAGTGATAGATTGACTATCAGTTGTGACATTATCAGTTGCACACATGCAACCACACACACATTGGATATGCCCATGAGGATTGCGCAATCAAGGCAAGAAGGATTCCATTCATTCAGATATTTCCATCAGCTGGGATTGCGTAGTAGAGGTAGGTTGTCTGGAGAAGGTAAATTGGCTAAGGAACTTGACAATTTTTGCATGACAGTGTGAGACAGTTAGCTATTGTACTGAGAGCTCTTGGATTGGAGCTTTGTATGTAATTGTTTCATGATCCATGATATAATACATAATAGAATATAGTGGGGTTTTTAGCTATATGCTTTCCCCAGTGTAAATTATCTTTGTTATGTGTGATTGATCTTTCTTCATGATATTGATATTGGAAATTGTGTTTTAAATTCCGCAAAGATTTTGTAGAAGTGATTATGTATTTAACAGTGGCATATAATTGTTAGATCAGGAGAATCTAGGAAATACATATTTTGTATTAAATTTCTACAGAAAGGCGGGAGGAGGACGCAAATGGGACAACGCTGAGCAACAACACTGAGTCCCCACACAAAGTGACACAGTCCAACACAGGGACTGCACAAAAGACCACGCAGAGTGACGCAGAGGGAGTTAGGGTGTCTCCCAGTTGTCAGAAATTCTCCTAAAAGATTCGAGGAATTTATCTCAGGTGTATTCTAGAAGTTTGCTCGTTAAATTCTTGCAAATGATTTTCCTTGCTGAAGAATAATACAAACCCTCATTTGCTGCACCGATTTTCCTGCATTGGGTTTTTCCGGGGACAATTGTCCAAAAATAACTGTGTTCATGTTATTGTTTCTATTGGGTTATATGCATTCTGTTCTATTTTATACTTACGGTTAAGTGAATATTGCAGTTGTGTTTATTTCAGAATTTACTGGAAGAATCTGTAAATAACTTATCATAAAATAAGTAGGTGAAATAAATCTATCACTGCAATAGTGTTTATGTTTGAAAATTTCACAAAGGTCCCCAGAGCAGTACACTGGCTACATGGCTCTTATGAGCGAGAGTGTGTAGATAAATCCATCCTCTTTCGAGGAATCAGTGCAAAAACCAGTTTGGGTTGATGCCATGGTTGAGGAGTATGACTCCATTATCAAAAAAAGTGCATGGGAAGCTGTCCCAAGACCGGAGGGGAAGTTAGTTGTAGGATCCAAGTGGGTCTACAAGGTGAAGAAGGCAACCGATGGGAGTGTAGAGAAACAAAAGGCTAGATTTGTGGCTAGAGGGTTCTCTTAGGTGGAGGGGATTGATTACGATGAGACTTTTGCACTAGTTGCAAGGTACTCATCAATCAGATCCATCCTTGCACTTTCAGTAGAGATTGGATGAAAAATACATCATATGGATGTAAATAAAACCTTCCTCAATGGGATTATTGAGGAAGATGTATACATAAAGCCACCAGAAGGTTTTGAGACCTTAGACAGAAAGTCACATGTGTGAAGAATCAAGAGAGCAATGTATGGATTAAAGCAAGCAATTTGTGCTTGGTACACCATGATCGATAGCCACTTCATCGGGTTGGGCTTCACCAAGAGTGAAGAAAATGCGAACCTTTACCATATTGTGGTAGAAAGTAAACTTTTGATCATTGTAATTTATGTCAATGAATTGATACTGACATGTTATGAGCATCTCATCAAGTATTGCAAAGAGTATCTTGCAAGATAATTTGAGTTGAAGGACATGGGGCTCTTAAGATGGGGACCTATTTGTATCTTAGGGAAAGTATTCCAAATAGATTCTCAGAAAGTTCCACATGGAGGGCACCAAACCTATGGAGACTCCTCTAGCAGGAAATAGGAGGAAGGAGGAAGCTACTTTAGGTGAAGTAGTAGATGCTACCATCTACAGGAAGCTTGTGGGTTCACCCATTTATTTGGTAAACACATGACTAAACATATGATATGTAGTTAACCAAGTTAGTCAAACTATGGTTAAGCCTACCAAGTTCTTTTGGAAGGCAGGCAAGCATGTGTTGAGATACCTCAGAGGAACTATAGAGTTTGGGCTATGGTAAAAACAGACAGAGGGAGTGAATCTTCAAGGCTTTAGAGATGCAGATTGGGAAGGGATTCCATCCAATAGAAAGAGAGCATCAGAGGGAATCTTTGGCATAGGATCAACAACAGTTTCCTGGTACAACAGGAAACAGAGATCAGTTGCACTCAGTTCAACAGAGGAAAAGTACATGGTGGCTAGTTAAGAAGCATGTGAGGCCATCCGGATGAGGAAGATACTTGTTGGTTTGTTTGGTCGATAGATGGATACGGCGACTATTTATTGTGATAACTAGAGTTGCATCAAACTCTCGGTTAATCCATCTTTTCATGAAATTTACTAACATATTGATATCCGGTATCACCATCTCAAAAATTGTGTGTAGAGATGGATTTTCATTAGAGTACATTCCCACAAAGGAGCATGATGCAGACATCTTGACGAAGGCACTGTCAAGAGACAAGACCGAGGTAGCATAAAATCCCTTTCTTGTTGAGAGGGAGTATTGAAATGGCAACAAGAAATGGCTTCTAATTTAATTTTCCCTTAATTAAATTTGAAGGAAATTGTAATTCCACATCACATGACAACTTGTATGAGTTAGCAAGACTTAATTAGCTCAGTCAATTTGAGTTGGGGGTCAAACTAGAGGCATGTAGAGTTATCTATAAGTGTTAGGGGGTCCAGTTCCAGTTTATTTTGATTTGTAATTAGTTAACTCAATTATTTGAGTTAAAATCAATTTAACTAGTTCTCACTGATGGATGAGCTAGTGAGAGGTCCAATGAATTAAATCTGATTTAATTCACATGCAGTGATCAATTAGATAACTGATAATTCATGATAAATAGTTGTTGCATGTCAGTTCTAAGAGTGGCCCAGTTGAGATTGGAATTAAAAGGAAGTAGACTATCAGTTGTATAATTAGAAAATTGTACAGGTCATGCATGAGGTCATCAAAATGCCTTGGATGTATTTCACAATCAATTGATGGGAATTTCCTAATTAATAGGGGCTCAATTAACCCAGGGATGCATGAGAAAGGCTGGTCAGAAAAAGGCAAAGAAGTGGTTAAATATTGGACCAAACTTGCTTAGATCAAAGTGAGATAGTGAGAGATAGTGCGGAGAACTCTCAAGCCTGAGAGACACATTGTATTGTTTCATGTTCTTGAATTTATGTAATATACATATATCATAGTTTTTAGTTGAGGCTTTCCCCAGATAAATATTTTTGTTGTGAGATTGATATTATTTCTCTTTCTTGTTCATGTGATTGTGCAATCGTAATTGGTTTCCGAAATTTGTAGAATAGATTCAGGTATTTTGTTTTAGCATATTACAAGATCAATTGAATCTATGTGGATTTTCTACACCAGCCAATAGAACTGCTTCATCATCAGAAAATAAACAGGGGAAAAGATTAATCACCTGGAGCGGTGCCATCATATTATTAACCCGAGGTTGCTTTAAGAGTTGAGAAAAATGAGAGACACAACATGCTTAAGAGTTAATTTGTTAGAACCTTTCAGTTCACAAATGCAGTTTACTGACTTTCCTAAAAGAGGCATATTTGTGAAAAAACTTTTTATTTCCATCCCCTTTGGAAATCCAGTTGACCCTGATTTTGATTCTCCATTCTTCTTCTTTAAAATTTAATATGTGAAGCTTTCTCGAATGCAGGTTGCACAAGTGATCCTTGATTCCAAGGAAAAACTATCTTTGAAGAAAGAGCTATTAAGGAGGGTTATTTCTTGTTCCACCATATCCAACTCAAGGCTTAAATCATTATTTTTCTTCCTCACCCAACTCACAACCACTTTTTCCAACTTATTTAGCTTATAGGAAAATGAATCCATATCTTAATCAAAAGGGAGCACCTCCAGAGAAAGCCAAAAATCTCTTACCATCTTGTTGAAAGACTGACCATCCAACCACATTTGATTAAACTTAAAAGGAGGAGGTTTAAAGGAAAGTTGAGCCTCAATCTCCAAAAAAATGAGGAAGTGGTATGAAATATTGTCCATATTGATCTAGGATATGTATCTACTGAAACAAGGAATAATGCTCTCATCCAACAGGAAACAGTCCAACCTTTTTGCAATCCCATCATTATTAACTCTTCCATTTTCCAGGTAGGGGCCAATGGAACTAGCCTGACATCGATAAGGCTCACTTCCTGAAAGAGAGAATTGAAATACATTGCAAGGGGATCCAACCTAAATTTTCTTCTCCAAACTTCATTTAAGGATAGGGTAAGATTTAAGTCCCTTGCAAGAACAAGTTTGTTACTACTCAAAAGACCATTGTTTTAAACATTGTCCCAAAAAAACCTCCTTTCAGAATATGGACCATAGAAATTCACTATTGTCAATGGATTAGGAAAACCCCTGAGCTTACCTTCAAGAATGATTCCCACTTTTGGCTGAAAGGTCGAGAAAGAGGCAATGGTAAGGTCCCAGATCGCAGCAAGGCCACCATACTGTCCATCTACGTCTGATGCACAGACACACCAACCTGAACAAAATTTGGAAAAAAATCTTGAGCTTTAGGTTCAGAGACCATTGTTTCCTGAAAAATCATGACCAAAGGATGGTGGGACTCTATGAATCTCCTTAAAGAGAGGGATTTAGGGCTTCCCCCAAGGTCTATGATGTTTAAAAATAATATTTTCATTCCAGACTGCCTTTCACAAGCGACAAAGCTCCAAGGGCCTGGGAAGAGAGGTCATTGTAGCCATCATGATAAGGGACTTCTTTGGCCAAAGATTTTTTTTGTCTTTTTTCTTCTTGTGAATAGTGATGAAGGATTCAAAGAGAGAAGGAAATTTTTTCATTGGGGGAGAGGAGGAGCATGCATTATGGATCGGTATGGGAACTGGGTTAAGAATATCAAAAGATGAAGAAAGGGAAGAGACAGGAGGATTAGAGCCATGTGAGCAGGGGTTAGAGAGGGTGGGGGCTTCTAGATAAGAGAATGCTTGGGGAAGAATAAAAAATATGAGATAGGAGGACAAAGGAATATGGTGGAGGGGGGGGAGGGCCCAAATCCAAGGATCTAGAAGGAACTTTCTAGCATCTTGGGATTGGAGAATGAGTGGAATTTTTAAGGGAATATGAGCGAGGGTCAGAGAGATAAATAAGAGAAGGATTTTCAGGGTTCGAAAACTGCCTAGAGAGGGATGAAGGCTCAAGAGCGAGAAAAAAGTAAGAACTGGTATCTCACACAACCAACAAAGATTTATGAGTGTTATTATTAATAGTGTTCAAACCTAGAACCTCTACATAGTTTTTAAGAACACTAACCCTCGATAAAGAAATAGAACAGATTGGCACAAAAATATGATTAAACTCGTCCAACATAGCCATGTCTTCGGGAGAGAGGGAAGATATTAGAGAGTCATGTAAGGTAGCTACCAGTGTAGAGAAGGCGTCCAAGGAGAGAAGATTGGGGCAACTTGAGGATGTGTTCCCATCCTGCACGAGCTCCATAGGTTCAGAGGGATCAGAAGATGACTTCGACTGCCCAAAATTCAAACCCTGCAACCTCAAGTTGGAAGAAGTATGAGGTTTTGGAAAGATATCGTGTGTTGACTTTGAAGGGACTACTGTAAAACTAGAAGGAGCCAAAGAATCAACTCGATTAGGAAGAAATTCTAACATATCTTGGAATTCCCTACGCATAGGACCAGATCCATTTCCTCAATGCAATTGCCTATAAACCTTGCACAGATGACCTATTTTGTGGCAACGAAAGCACCTAAAATAAGTTTTCAAATATTCTAGAGGCTGGATATAAGTCCTGTCACCACATGAGATAAGCAATTCCTCAGGAAGGTTGGCCTTTGAATCCAATTCTACCAAAATCTAAGTGATAGGTTTGTCAAAATTCACTAATGACTTGTTGTCGAAGTAGATGAAATTCCCAAGATCATTGGCAACACTAACAAAAATACTATGCGTTTAGAGCTCGAGAGGAAACCCTGGAAATTTGAGCCATAAATAATTGAGGCAAGGTTTTTCACTAACAAGGTTAAAACTAAGATGTCATCTTCAAGTCGAGAAGAATTTTTTTCCAAAAACCCATGGTTTGGAACAAATTTTGACTAAATCTTCCTCCTCCAAAAAATGGAATGCAAGCTAATCATTTCTTAATGCTATACGAGACCCCTCTCGCTCCTACGAGCCCTTTTAACTATTAAAATTTTAAGATTAATGATATTCAATATGCAAATAAATGTCTTTCGGATTAATCACATCTTTAGCATTTGGTCGATGTTTTCGAACCATTTAATGTGGCTCATCCTCAAGACAAGGTGAAGAAGGAAATCGATTTCAAAGAATAAATAGTAAGGATGCGTCATTGCCTGGTGATAGCTGTTAAAACTAGCCGTTATTTGATTATGTTAGTTAATTAGTTAAAATATTAAAAGTTTTTTAATTTTTAAAAATATTATCAAAAAGGTCAATGAATAATATAATAATTTAATAATTTAATAAAAAATATTAAATTGTAAAATTAATATAATCAGGAAGAAGGGGTAAATAATAGCATAGGGAATAATCTTAAAATATTTAAGTTATTAAGAGATATTAATAAAAAAAGGTGAACGAGTCCCGGATTCGGGTGAAATTTCGTGTGAGCCCTCCAGCGATCATGACTCGCACATGGCTCAACCTCCCACGGATGAAAATGACGCACCGTAGCTTGAACTGGCGGCACCATGCCTGGCTACGAGCTCCTCATCGCACCAATTGGAATTTTAAAGCCACCTCCAAGGAATTCACTGTTTGCCCTGCAGCTGGATCCAAGCTTCCGCGTCGTCACCTACAGTAGTTAATGCCATCTAATGCCTTAACTCAGGCTCTCCATTCGACGCTCAGGCATTTAACCTCCCTCTTGTCCCCTCCATCAACCTAATCTTCTTTCGTTGTGTCTGCACTCTGCATTTTCTCCTCGTCATCTCGTCTCCTCCTCCAAGTATCGCCAACCCTCTTCATTTTCGCCCTCGCATCGCTTCCTTGTTCAATTGCGGCACAATGCCCCCTCACCAGCGCCAAAACCCACGTTCTGGCAATGTTAGAGGAGAACTCCCTGCTGGCTTTCATTGCGGCAACGTGCATAGGAATTTCGACAGTGCTCATGGTCCCTCTTTCACCTCCATTGGTCCGCTTAAAGCCTATTCTTCTAGTTCCCTAGGCGTGGAAGCCTCCCTCAACTCCAACACTGACCCCTCCTTGCCCAGTTTGCCCAAAGCCAAGCGCGGATTCTGCAAATCAACCATCATGTGCTCTTTGTCGCCTCTACCACGGATGCTCGAGAGCTTACCTATAAAAACCCCTTGAATGCACATGGCGAACCTCTAGAGTTTGTCAGCTGATGGAATATGGAGCAGGGACAATAATGTTGAGGTTTCGCACAGGGTTCCGCACGTCCTCACAGCGGAAGAGGAAGAGATTGCTCGCATCTATGGATGCCTAGTGATAGAAGAAGACCCTGTAGGAACTGAAGCTGTCCAGAATGAAGATGCCAGCAAGAATTGATGATTATTTCTCATGCTCTACAATTATCTTTTGGACACATCTGATAAATTTGGTATTTCTAGTTTTCAATAGCACTTTATAAATGCTAGCTATCTTGGAACTCTCTATACTGTTAATGGGTTGGTTTCCCTGTCAAGGGCAACCCCTTTTTTTGATATTTTGGAGACAAATTCGAGCAGGAATAGGCTAAATTCCTTAGCTCTCACTATGTACTGTACTATATTTTTGCTTAATTAATAGACCTTAGTCCAACTTACAAAAGAAAATAAAAATAAAGAATAATTTAAAAAAGGAGAGATTAAATTTTATTTATTATAATAAGCGGAGGGTGGGGGGGTGGGGGGTAATATATATATAAAGTTAAGAATCAATATTATAATATAATTCAAGGGATAATATAGACCATAAGGAAAATAGCATAAAAACATAAACCAAAGAAAAAGAAAATAAGGATAAAAATAGAAAAGGAAAATTAAAATCAAAGGGACGTGAATAAAACCAAAGAGAGGAGAGAGAAACAAAGACACAAGGCAGAAGGAACTCAATGCACAAGGGAGAAATCACCTAGAGAGCTCTTACTTAATTTCCACCCATCATATTTATTGAGATTCTTAGGATGTCTCTAAATTTCAATAGCCTCCCTTAACTTTCTATGATGGAAGTGATCAACCTTAGCAATGACTTTGGAGACTTCAATGCATACATGGTGAAATGATTTCCCAGCATACTCTGCAAGAGAAAAGTGTGGGATCGACTGTTTCTAATGTCTGCAGCATGCTCATGGATTCTTTGTCTAATGGATCGACCAGTCTCCCCAATATAGGGAGTACCACAGGAACAAGGTACCAAATAAACACCTTTCATGTCCTTTGGGTCAATAGGGTCCTTGACAAACCCAAGAGAATTCTTGATAGTACAAAGAGGTTTGAACAAAGAGGAGACATTATTTCTCCTAAGGACATGGGAAATTATATCTGTGGTCCCTTGGATAAACGGAAGATTAACCTTGGAGATAGGATCCACCCGAGTAGATTTTTCTCTTAAGCATTTAAAGGTTTTTCAAAAGGCCTTAAGACTTTGAGATATGTTATACCCATTAGTCTCAAACACATCGAGACGATGGGATTTCTCTGATTCCAAGTGGCTATCATCAGATATTCTAAGAGCACAGGTAGCTAGAGTGCAGAGAACACCAAATTTATCAGAAGGAAAATGATGAGAATCAACATGAAGATACTGCTCAGTGTGAGTCTTCTTGCGAAAAACCTGGTGAGAGATAGAACCATCATCCCTTCTAGAGAGAATAATATCTAAGAAGGGAAGGCAACCATCTACCTCTAATTCCATCGTGAATTTGATGTGATCAGACTAGAATTCAAGTGATCAAGAAACAAATCTAACTTCTCGCGACCACGGGGCCAAATGACACAAGTATCATCCATGGACCTATTCCACTCTTTGGGAAAAATTGAGCTGAGGCCAAGGCCTTCATTTCAAAATCCACCATAAATAAGTTAGCAATGACAGGGGAAAGAGGGGAACCCATGGCAACCCCGCAGGTTTGCTCATAGAACTCACCTTGGAAACTGAAAAAAGTCAGGGCAAGGCACAAGCCAACCAACTTAGAAGTGTCCTGGTCCGTGACCCGCTTAATGACATCAATGGCTTCAGGGATGGGGATTTTTGTAAATAAGGAGACCACATCGAAGCTAACTAATAAATCCCTAGGATTTAGCCTGATGTCTTTCCATTCCTTGATAAAAGAAGCTGAGTCCTTAACATAAGAATCAGTAAGCCCCACTAGGGGTTTAAGCTTCTAGGCTAAGAATTTAGCCAGATGATAAGAGGGACCACCTATTGTGTTAACAATAGGTCTTAAAGGGGCCCCAGGTCTATGAATCTTAGGAAGGCCATAAATCCTAGGGGTGAGGGGATTACTCTCAATAAGCTTCCTCGAGAGAGGATTAAGAGAGGGAAATCTCCTTAGAAATAGATTTGAGGGGATTCTTTTAAAGCTTAACATAGCTACCACTAAGGGAAAGATGGTCAACCATTTTGCCGACATAGTCAGATTTATCCATAATGACAATTTCACCACCCTTATCAGCCTTAAGGATGACAATGTTAGGGTTGCTTCTAAGGGATTTAAGGGCAAGAAACTCAGGCTTGCTTAAATTACTTCTCGGAAGCTTCACCTTCAAAAGAACAATTGAGCAATCTTGCCTAATAGTTTCCTTAATATTATCATGAAGATCCTTGATTCTATATTCTATGTTGTAGGTAATGTCATCAATGGGAATATTCCTAGGGGCCAAGGCAAAATTAAGCCCTTTATTAAGAAGACGGAAAACAAAAGAATCAAAATTCAAAGAGGACAGGTTAATGACATTTTTCAAAGAGGAGAGATTCTTATTGATAATGTTATTAGTATTATTATTATTTTTATTAATGCTAATTTGGTTAGCATTAATAAAAAAATATATATAGATATTAATAATACTAATAATAGTACTAATAACATTATCAATAAGAATCTCTCCTCTTTGAAAAATGTCATTGACCTGTCATCTTTGAATTTTGATTCTTTTGTTTTTTGTCTTCTTAATAAAGGGCTTAATTTTGCCTTGGCCCCTAGGAAGATTCCCATTGATGACATTATCTGCAACATAGAGTATGGAATCAAGGATCTTCTTGATAATATTAAAGAAACTATTAGGCAAGATTGCTCAATGGTTCTTAGGAAGATGAAGCCTCTCAGAAGCAATTTAAGCAAGCGTGAGTTTCTTCCCCTTAAATCCCTTAGAAGCAACCCTGACATTGTCATCCTTAAGGCTAATACGGGTGGTGCAATTGTCATTATGGATAAATCTGACTATGTCAGCAAAATGGTTGACCATCTTTCCCTTAGTGGTAGTTGTGTTAAGCTTAAAATGAATCCCCTTAAATCTATTTCTAAGGAGATTTCCCTCGCCATTAAGTTTGATCCCTCTCTTAATCCTCTCTCGAGGAAGCTTATTGAGAGTAATCCTCTCACCCCTAGGATTTATGGCCTTCCTAAGATTCATAAACCTGGCCCCCCTTTAAGACCTATTGTTAACACAATAGGTGGTCCCTCTTATCATCTGGCTAAATTCTTAGTCCAAAAGCTTAAACCCCTGGTGGGGCTTATTGATTCTTATGTTAAGGACTCAACTTCTTTTATCAAGGAATGCATAGACATTAGGCTAGATCCTGGGGATTTATTAGTCAACTTCGATGGGGTCTCCTTATTTACCAAAATCCCCATCCCTGAAGCCATTGATGTCATTAAGCGGGTCACGAACCAGGACACTTCTAAGTTGGTTGGCTTGTGCCTCACCTCAACTTTTTTCAGTTTCCAAGGTGAGTTCTATGAGCAAACTTGCGGGGTTTCCATGGGTTCCCCTCTTTCCCCTATCATTGCTAACTTATTTATGGAGGATTTCGAAATGAAGGCCTTGGCCTCAACTCAATTTCGCCCAAAGAAGTGGAATAGGTTCATGGATGATACATGTGTCATTTGGCCCCATGGTCACAAGAAGTTAGATTTGTTTCTTGATCACCTGAATTCTCAGTCTGATCACATCAAATTCATGATGGAAGTAGAGGTGTATGGCTGCCTTCCCTTCTTAGATATTCTTCTCTCTAGAAGGGATGATGGTTCTATCTCTCACCAGGTTTTTCGCAAGAAGACTCACACTGAGCAGTATCTTCATGCTGATTCTCATCATTTTCCTGCTCAGAAATTTGGTGTTCTCTGCACTCTGGCTACCCGTGCTCTTAGAATATCTGATGATAACCACTTGGAATCAAAGAAATCCCATCTTCTTGATGTGTTTGAGACTAATGGGTATATCAAATCTCAAGGTCTTAAGGCCTTTTCAAATGCCTTTAAAGGCTTAAGAGACAAATCTACTCGGGTGGATCCTATGTCCAAGGTTAATTTCCCATTTATCCAAGGGAGCATAGACAAAATTTTCCATGTCCTTAGGAGAAATAATGTCTCTTCTTCGTTCAAACCTCTTTGTACTATCAAGAATTCTCTTGGGTTTGTCAAGGACCCTATTGACCCAAAGGACATAAAAGGTGTTTATTTGGTAACTTGTTCCTGTGGTACTCCCTATATTGGGGAGACTGGTCAATCCATTAGACAGAGAATCCATGAGCATGCTGCAGGCATTAGACACAGTCGATCCCACATTTCTGCTCTTGCAGAGCATGCTAGGAAATCATGTCACCATGTATGCATTGAAGACTCCAAAGTCATTGCTAAGGTGGATCACTTCCATCATAGAAAGCTGAGGGAGGCTATTGAAATTGAGAGACATCCTAAGAATCTCAACAGAGATGATGGGTGGAAATTAAGCAAGAGCTGGACTCCGACTCTCTCCAAGTGATTTCTCCCCTATGCGTTGAGTTCCTTCCTCCTTGTGTCTTTGTTTCTCTCTCCTCTCTTTGGTTTTATTCCCGTTCCTTTGATTTTAATTTTCCTTTTCTATTTTTATCATTATTTTCTTTTTCTGTGGTTTATGTTTTTCTGCTATTTTCCTTATAGTTTATATTATCCCTTGAATTATATTATAATATTAATTATTAACTTTATATATATATATATATATACTTCCTCTCCACTTATTATAATAATTAAAATTTAATCTCTCTTTTTTTGATTTTTCTTTTTTTTTCACCTTTTTTATTAATATCTCTTAATAACTTAAATATTTTAAGATTATTCCCTATGTTATTATTTACCCTTTCTCCCTTATTGTATTAATTTTATAATTTAATCTTTTTTATTAAATTATTATATTATTCATTGACTTTTTTAATAATATTTTTAAAAATTTAAAAATTTATGATATTCTAACTAATTAACTAACCTAGTCAAATAATAGCTAATTTTAATAGCTATCAGCTAACAATTAGGCATCTTTACTATTTATCTCTTAAGATCGATATCCTTTTTTACGAACCATGAACCCCACATTTAATAATTTGAAACATGAACCAAATCTTAATAATGTGATTAATCTAAAAAAAACATAAATTATAAATCACAAAAATCTTACACATCTAAAAATATTCCTTTCAAAATATTACACTAGATAATATATAAATTGGTTGTTTGACAAATACCCACATCATTCTTAAAAGCACCCACCCTAGTATGCGGTATAGAAAATTCTCTGGATATTTTGTTATTTATTACCTGAATTTTCAAACCAGTGATTGAAGTCGTGGATGCCAATTGTTGAAGCCGTTGTTGGTTACCAGAAACTACTGTCGACAGTTATGATCTGTTAGGTCGCACTGCCTTCTGGAATGGAATTATTGCCATTCTGGCCGTCTTCTATATTCATAATTGCATCTCCGTGTTCGATTGAAACTCCCATCCATATACATAAGAATCACACGCATCTGCATCGGCCCTTAGCCCTGCATACTAATTCTTATCATGTTTATTTGTATGGCCGTTGTCCTGTACGCACCTCTATTGTTGTTGCAGTAGCAGAGAAACAGCTGCGGAGGAAGAAACAAGTTCCAGCAGGCGCCATCGGATATAGCAACCAAAACCAAAACACACAAACCAATATACACGAAAGCCCAAACGCTTTCTCATGGAAAGACATGATCAGAGATTCTGTAAAGAATGGTTTGTGCGAGGAAGCGCTGAGGCTCTATTATCAAATGCGACGCACAGACATAGAGCCAGACAAGTTGGTATTTGTTTCTGTAATCCATGCATGCCGCGCCCTGTTAGCTCTGGAAGCGGGCAGGGAGATTCATCAAGATATAATTGCAAGGGGATTGGGGTCGGATGTTTGTTTGGGTATTGCACTCGCTTTAATGTATGCCAAATGTGGGGATTCAGAGAATGCGCACCAAGCATTTGATAGAATGCCCAAACGAAATGTTCTGTCATGGAATTCAATCATTGCTCGTTATTCCCAGAATGGCCTACCACACGAAGCCTTGGAATTCTTCTGTGAAATGCAAATGCAGGGTATAAAACCGGACCCAATTACTGTGACTAGTGTTCTTCCTGCATGTGCCAATTTAATGGCTCTGGAAGAAGGGAAGCAGATTCACGGCTATGTAATGAGGAGTGGGTTTGAATATGATGTTATTGTTGGCACTGGGCTTGTAAGCATGTACGCCAAATGTGGGAGTGTTAACACTGCCTGCAAATTGTTTAAGAGAATGCCTCAGCGAAATGTTGTGTCATGGAATGCAATCATCGCTGGTTATTCCCAGAATGGCCGTTCCAGTAATGCCTTGGCCTTTTTCAATGAAATGCAAGCTCAGGGCATAAAACCCAACCCAGTCACCATAACTAGTGTTCTTCCTGCATGTGGCTCCTCATTGGCTCTGGAACAAGGTAAGCAGATCCACGGTTATGTAATAAGAACTGGATTTGAATCTAATGTTGTCGTGAGCACTGGGCTTGTAGACATGTATGCCAAATGTGGCAATGTTAAAATTGCCTGCAACTTGTTTGAAAGAATGCCTCAAAAAAACGTTGTTTCATGGACTGCAATAATTGCTGGTTGTTCCCAGAATGGTCATTCCCGTGAAGCCTTGGCATTCTTCAATGAAATGCTAGTCCAGCGCATAAAACCCAACTCCATTACCATGGCTAGTATTCTGCCTGCATGTGCTGATTCATTGGCTCTGGAACAAGGTAAGCAAATCCACAATTATGTAATAAGAAATGGATTTGAATCTAATGTTATTGTGGTCACTGGGCTTGTAGATATGTATGCCAAATGTGGGCATATAGGCATCGCTCGACAAGTGTTTGACAAGATGTCGAGCCGAAACGTGGCCTCATGGAATGCAATGATTTTGGGATATAGTTTTCATGGACATGGTGAAGCCTTGGCATTCTTCAATGAAATGCTAGTCCAGCGCATAAAACCCGACTCCATTACCATGGCTAGTGTTCTGCCTGCATGTGCTGATTCATTGGCTCTGGAACATGGTAAGCAGATCCACAATTATGTAATAAGAAATGGATTTGAATCTAATGTTATTGTGGTCACTGGGCTTGTAGATATGTATGCCAAATGTGGGCATATAGGCATCGCTCGACAAGTGTTTGACAAGATGTCGAGCCGAAACGTGGCCTCATGGAATGCAATGATTTTGGGATATAGTTTTCATGGACATGGTGAGGATGCTCTTGCTCTTTTTTCCCAAATGCAGCAAGCAGGCACAAAGGCGGATAATATCACCTTCGTTGGTGTTTTGACTGCCTGCTCTCATGCAGGGCTAGTAGATGAGGGCTGGCGATACTTTAAGAGCATGAAGTCAGATTATGGTATTGTACCTGAACAGAAGCATTATACATGCTTGGCTGATCTGCTTGGGCTATATAGATGAAACATGGCATTATCAAAAAGATGCCTTTAGAAACAAATGCTTTTCGATGGGATGCCTCCCTCAGGGGCTGCAGAATTCATTGCAATACTTAGCTTGGAGAGAAAGCTGCACATCACCTTTTTGAATTAAAATCAAACAAGGCTGGATCTTTGTGCTGAGTGTAAACCATAGTTCAGTTGGGGCAGGATTTTCTGTTAGAATATGTAAAAAGAAGGCGATTCAACCGACATTTAATTTTTGGAGATGTAATTTTGTATATTTCTGAACTTAAACATATTTCTTTTGTGATAACTAGCATTGCCCATCTGAAAGGTGGAAAAAATAAAGTGCGGAGAGGAATCACAATTTCCTAGGTGCAATTTCCAATGTTTCACATCCCAACGAAAACATTGGGAATTGCACTTTATGAATATTCTTCTTGGTGCTTTATTTGAGATTAGTTTAACAAGGTCACAATTTTGCTCAGAAAATAGCGAAAATTTCTGTAAAATTTTTGATAAAATGCTGCAGAAATTTTGGAAAAATTCGACAGTTGTAATTTGGGTTACAACTGTCAAGCTTTAGGATTTTGAGTGTCTTAGAGTTTTTTATGTTTTTGATGGTGCTGAATTCATTTCCACTATCAAAAAAACGATTTAAACATCAGATTTAAAAAAAAAAAACCAAATTCTGGCGAAAAATAGCTTTCCAAGCAAAATTGTGGCCTCGGTAAGCCCTTTATTAAAATGGGAAATGCAAATCTATGCCGAGGAAGGCTGATGGGAGGATGTAGCAAAGTTGGTGACAATGATGAAAAGTGAGAAAAATGAACAAACAACCATGATGTATTTTTATTGAAGTATATAGAGAGCTTCATGCATTTCTCGTTGGAAATGGAATCCATTCTCTATCTGAAAAAAATTATGCAATGTTGGAAAGCTTGTCATAGAAAAAGGAAGCAGGATATGTGCATAACACAAATCTCGTCCTGCAAGATGGGGAGGAGGTGGTGAAGAAAATCATACTATGCAGTCATATAAGCATTCAATGCAAGCGACGGACATCCACAGAACTCAAAACAACTCTTCCAATTGCTCTAAAGAACATATAACAGAAATGAATAGGTCGACCCTAGGCCTCAAACAGGTAGGCTCAGATTTATTTTCATTTTTACAAATTACACCTTCAGAAGTCAACCCCACAAAACGAAATCAGCTTTAGGGCTGCCAAGGTCGGCTTGCTTGTGCACTTGTACGCACAGTTTGGCCCCAATCAGAAGATTCACTTACTGATCTTATGTTTAAAGACAAAGCTCACTGTTTTATAATGTCAAGGTATTCATCACTAGGCTCTGCAATTCGGTGGCAACAGAATTGTCTACATTCAGCACCTTCTTTCAATGTTTGAAATCTCAGGGCATAGAAAAAGGGTTGGAAGTCACATTCAACATTATACTATACCCTTAGTTTGGTTTGTGCTCTGATTTGAATTGTTCTTATGATGGAATTCGTTGTACAGGTGTATCAAAGAAGCGTCATTCATTGCTGGAGCACCTGTGTCTCTGAAATAGCCTTCCAATTTGCTGCACTGATCCCGGGGTATGGGAGCTGCATGCTTGTAGAGCAATTCTATATACATTTTGAATTTTCAGCCTCAACTTTATACTGATCCAAAACAGAGACTTAATGTTTGCTTCAACATGATATAGAAACAGATGCATAATACAACCCATTTGCCAACACAAAGAGGCTTATGGAAAAGGTTAAGCTTACCCATATACAAGCCATGTACATGGGGAATACAATATCAATTCTTACAAAGGTATCATCGTCACACTTTGTATTTTGCAGAAATATTCCAAACCTCGTAATATTCCCAAATTTCAACAGCCTTCAACACTACAAGTTCACAACAGTCCATAAACGGAACAATAATAATGTATCCATAAAAATCTCCTTTGATGTAGGTAGATGGAAGAATCACCTATCACATCCAATACTAAAGGAGCTACCTTGTGAGCACTCTGCAACCTCTGGAGTTAGCATCTTCATATGCTTGATCATGCAGCTGCAGCATAAAATACTGTCCTCAAATCCTTGCTCCTTCAAATATTTGTCATACTGAGCTAGGAATGACAACACCTTGTCGTTCTAAACTTCATTGACTATCTTTCTTTTGTTCTGCTTGAGCACATTGGGGGTTTATTATACTATATATCTGATAAAAATTATCATGAACGTCCATGGGTGCTTCTTTCACTGGAAGTTCGGTAGCATACCTTGGTTCCCTTCACAAATTTTAGAATACCTAGTTGGAACTTTTCATCCCTGTTTGATATGCTCAGTAAAGATGAAGTAAGAATGCATTGTTTTGGAACAGAGTTTGCAACAGCAACGCCATTATTGTATCTTTTTCTGTATAGATTGCTTTGCTTCAATAATCCTGGGCCGTTTTTCTGAGTCCATTTTTCTCCAACAGGCATCAGAAATCTTCATGCTCTGTTTTAACAACCATTTGTGATAGCAATCGATCCTGGACTTCCAGAATACAACTTACACTAAAAGAGGAAAGATATCTGGCTTGAAACCTTTATTAGCTCATTCAACTTCTTCATGCAACTTCATACCAATGATCCCCTTTATGTCACCCAACCATATGGTGGGTAACGTTTGGCTCCAATTTGGAACAAGCGTCCTACTTAGTGGCACTTGAGAGTCCCAGAATCTCATTATTACTTCGCTATGCCATGGATGAAAATGCTAAAGTTGAAATGCATGATCCAATGTAGCCATCTTTTCATTTCTGGGGGACAATGCCCTTGTCTCTTGTATTTGATTATTATGTAGAATAGGGAAACACAATTTCTTATGCGTATAGGCTGTTACCCCTTTCAGTGTAGACTCAAAAATATACCTGGGTATCTGTTTAAGGCCTGGTTGTGCAGGCATATGCTTTTCCCAACTAGCATCAACATATTCATTGCCAGAGTTCTTTCTATCAATAGAGATCTTAATATCCTCTCCTTTCTGCGTATATTTTGACATTTGACAAACATTCCATGTCTAGACAGGGTTAAAACCGAATCCATTCCCATCCTCAAGGTGTAATTTCAAGGGCCTGTCACAAACAATATTTGCACACTGGAATCAAGGTCTAACACGTTTGAAAGTCTATTGGTTATGCAGAGACCTCTGTCTTGTGGATTTCCTTGGACAACAGGGATCCTATAGTCAATAGCTTTGAAGACTATGTAATGCTGTTCACCAGAAATATAACTATCTGTACAACCAACCCTTTCACCCTCAAACCAATCAGCAGCTGATTTGACTCAGTCCGTGGCATTTTCTCCACTCTCTCGACAGAATTTCAGATCTATAAAATCATCTTTATTGGGACAATCAACAAGGCCATCATCTTCAATTGTGAGTGCACCGTGCACAGTGGGTAGGTTACAATTGCATTGGAGCTGACAATCTAGCGGCTTACATGCTTTGTTTAATTCTTGATCCTGTTGAAATTCAAATATTCCGGAACTTTCGGCTAGCTGTTCCTCTTCCATGATGTTTAATCTGTGGTGCCTTGGTCAATGAATGTGACAGCCGATTCATTAGCAGGCGCAGCTTCTATTCTGCAGCCTTGCCCAGAATTTGAACAGGGTGGGCCAAGAGAGATTATTTACAGGCCTTCCATTCTGGATAATGTAGAAAACTAACAGATTTTTGAAGATGATGTTCAGATTGTCAGATTTCTCAGTGGCACAGAAGAGTTCGACGGAAATCAGCCTGATTTAAGATAAGAAGATTTTATTGAATAGTTTACCTCTAACAAGATTCCCGGAGGTCTCATGCCATTGGAAGCACCGTTCAATCAAGGCGATGCTTTCAAGGGATGAACAGATACTATCAGCCTTGAAGAGTATGGAGAACTTAACATAGGGATGCAGGTTGATCCAAAGATTATAAAGATTGGAAAGAACATTACACCAGAAGAAAAGCAGAAGATCAGAAATTTAGTTACTGAGTACAGGGATGTGTTTGTCTGGTAATATGATGATCTCAGGTCTACAGAGGTACTGTTATCCAACACACCATCCCTCTAACTAAGGATGCCAAACCTTTTAGGAAAAACCTGAGGCAAATCAATCCTAAGCTGGCACCTTTGGTTAAGCAAGAGCTTGAAAGGGTAGTCAAAGCGAGAATCATTGCCCTTGGGAGACACACTACTTGGTTGTCAAACCCGGTAGTAGTTAGGAAAAAGACAAGTCAAGTCCAACTTGAAACTAATGCTTACCATAGTAGGTAGATTTAGTTGAGTTGTTGAGACAACCAATATCCTTGTTTTGGAAACGGTTGGTTCTATCTGTGATCTGCAGTGTGTAATAGAATTGTTCCTTTGTGTGTATATCTCTGTTTGTCAATTTGGTTTACTCCTCACAAGGGCCCAGAAAAATGTGAGAGGAATGAGAAACTTGGATAAAATGTGAGAAGAATGAGAAACTTGGATCTGGGAGTAGTTCTGTCAGGTGTAAACCCTCTGTCGAGCCTGCTGTCCGAAACATTGCATGGGTTGAATGAGCAGCAGTAATTGCGGTGGGCATCACGTCTTTCTTGAACTGATTTCGATCTCTCCGCCAGCCTCGAAGTCGATCACTCCTCCAAACAACTCGCCAGTGGAAGCGGAAGTATTTGTCGTTCGCCATTTGCAGATGATCTTTTCGATGGTTCATCCAGATGGGATAACGATGATGAATATACCATGAGAGCCTTTATGCCCAGATCCGCGATCGGTTCGCAGGAAACAATGTGGAGATTGAAGAGCGAAGAAATTAGCCCTTTGTGGTTAAATCCGAGTACAATCCCTCTGCAAATTCGAATTTGGGGACGACGGCAGAATTATTCGATGCGTTAATGGTTTCTCCCTGAAGAATTTCAGGAGTGTGCCCTTCTTGTAGCTTCATAGCGGCAAGCCTGGCCTGACTCACATTCTTATAAGGCAACAGCCAGTCAGGGCGTGTTTATTGGCACATCTGTAGGTACTACAAGGAGTCCGTATTACAGTAATTTATTCATTCAGTTCTGATGGAAGCGATGAATGTGGACTGTCGAGAAGTAGAGTTAGTGGCCAGATCTGTTACAAAGCCTTGGAGCCAGTGCATAACGTTAAAAAAAATATATATATATATGTGTGTGTGGAGCAGATAGTGGTTAAGAAATTCAACGAGCCAATTTTGTATACCTTAAATGTTAAAGTCCAAATGATGCATATAAATTTGCAGTTTTTAGTAAAGACAAGAAAGAATTAGCACTTCAAGATCCAAAACAATTAGTTGATTGGCTGAGAAGGGAAGAGAAAGCTAAATTTATTATAGGTTTTTCTTTGTCTTCATCTTATAGACCGACAAAAATCTTCTGCTTAAATATGGGAAAAGTTAAGCCAAATATTTGGGAAAAAGAATGTGAATGCAAATTCACTTTGAAATTACACTGATTCAAATTTAAGATGCATGAGGGAGTATCACTGTCTACACATATAAATGATTTAAGATCATTCATAAGACAATTGGAGGAAATTGGAATGTAAATAAAAGATAAAGTTGCTAACGCTATTTTGTTAAACAATTTACCTTCCAATTACAATAATGTTATTTTTACTTCGAGTCAATTTTTTTTCAAATCATTAAATGAAATGGTAGCAACTCGTTTAGCAGAAGAAAAGAGAATAAAACAGGTGATGCAGAGGACAACTTACAACGTGAGATGACACTAAGATGACACTATTTTCCAGGAGCAGGGTCCATAAAAACAAGAACTCAATCAAATGTTTTTGTTGCCAAACACAACATTGTATTGTAAGGGTCCATAAAAACAAGAACTCAGTCAAATGTTTTTATTGCCAAAAACATGGTCACACAACATTGTATTGTAAGACTCGTGCCAAAGATCTCTTAAATGGGAAATTAAAGGAATCTGCTAACATAGCTACTATTGAAGACTTGCCAGAAGAAAACTCTGAGGACTTCTTAGATTATGGTAGTGAAGATGAGTTCAATGCAAAACCTCCCAAATTTTTTTAAGATATCAGTGATGTATGTTGTATCTAAGTTATATTTGGTGCAAAATTAACTATTGAACAATGTTGCATAATTCAAATTAGTGGTTCTTTGTGCTCGGAAGCCCTTGAACACATCACTAGTTAGATTGTGTTTATACTATTTTGGTTTGTTGTTCTTGGCGCTTGGAAACCTCTGAACAACAACTACAAGTTACAATATGAGATCCATGTGTGTGAAACAGGTCAAGTTGTTAGATCAGCTTTTGAACACATTCAGTGTTCAGGCCGTCTTCCTTGCAACTGATGGATAGTCGAAAACGAAATATCCGACATATGGTGGAAGGTCCATAGAGTTGTTTATTACTTGATAACTCTTATAGCAAAAGCCCCGAGGAGTCGAGTTGTCAATATTGTTGATCTTGCAAAGTTCATTAATGATGGTCCGAGGCAAAGATTCCAGAGTGGACGTGAGTTTTGATGAAGACCGGTGAGACAAATACTAGTTATATTGTTGTAATATATAATCTTTAGATTGTAATAATGTAAGCTTTAAAAGGGGGACTTGAAACTAACGCTTACTATAGTAGGTAGATTTGGTTGAGTTGTTGAGATAATTTCTCAACAACCAATATCCTTTTTTTGGAAACGATTGGATCTCACAAGCACCATAAATATGTGATGTATCTCTCTGATCTACAGTGTGTGTAATAGAATTGTTCCTTTGTGTGTGTGTATCTCTGTTTGTCAACTATCCATATGTGTGTGGATTTTATAAACTTAATGTGGCCTCCATCAAGGATAACTATCCATTGCCCAACATGGAAATGTTGTTGCAATGGATCACAGGATCTAAGATAATGCCATTCCTTGACAGTTTCTTAGGATACAATCAAGTTTTAGTAAAAGAGGAGCGTAGAGAAAAAACGACATTCATGACTACCTTGGGTACCTTTGAACACATTAGAATGCTATTTGGGTTGCAAAATGCAAGTGCTACATTTTAGAGGGCAATGGATTATGCCTTTCAATATATTATGAAGAAAATCATAGAGGCTATCTAGATGACCTGACTGTGTTCTTGGAAACAATGGAAATCACATCAACCATTTAAGGCAGGGTTTCGAGAGATGCAGGAAGTATGTGATATCTTTGAATCCCAAGAAGACTATATTGGAGACGACCAAGGGGAAGCTACTTGATCATATAGTGTCAAAAGGAACTTAACATACTTACTATTGTTCTTTTGCAGAGTCAACTTTCTTAAGAGGTTCATTCCAAACATTGTTGAAATAAAAAAACCTCTTAATAAGTTGCCTAAGAAGGATGTCACATTCAAATGGGATGAAGCAAGTTGTGTATCATTTCAAAATGTAAAACATGCTATAGCTCACGCCCCAGCCCTTGTGAGTCCAAATTTTGAGAAGGAAATTATCATATTTTCCTTTTCTTCAAATGATACCATTGTCAGAGTCTTACTTCAAAAGAATGATGAAAAACATGAACAACCAATAGCATTTTAGAGCAAGATGCTCAAAGATGTCGAGCTTAATTACGTTATTATGGAGAAATAGCCATACCCTCTAGTGAAGTCATTAAATCATTTCCATACTTACATGGACTATTCAAGAATTGTGGCATTCGTTCCTCATCCTGTAGTAAAAGAGATTTTATCCCAACATGATTTTTTGGGAACATGAGGAAAGTTGGCTGCAAAGATTCAAGAGTATGATCTAGATATTAAACCCATGAAGATTATTAAGGGTCAAGGACTCATGAAACTCATGGCCAAAGGCAATGAGGAATCCCTTGGGCTCAACAATGACCGTTGTGTCATGATAAGCACACTTACTCAAGAGTTAGAGCACAATGATTGGTATAAAGACATAATTTTTGATCTTAAAGGCCTCGAAGTATTGTTTCATAAATTAGGGATAGGGATCGAGGTATACCAGTGGGTTGATTATAAGGTGTGTTAATCTGAAGGAAGCCCGTAACTTGATCAAAGTGTTTCAACAAGGATTGTGTAGTGGCCATCACACAATTAGAACAACCCTACATAAGATCTTTATGTTGATTTTTCTTGTGCAAACTATACAAGCACTCATTTTTGAAACTTGATAATTACTTCCAATGATGTAGATAATTATTTTTCACTTTCAGTGTATCATTAAATAATTACACATTCAAAAAATCAACCACCAAGACAATGGAGCAATATGGATCACAATGCACAAAGAGAAAAGAAGATTTTACCCTGGGAAAACTCACTAGGGGAAAAACCCAACCAACCTTTTCCTTAGAGAATCAATGCAACAAGATACATCAAAGTCATAGAAAAATTGATCAACATAGTAGCAATATAGCCATCCACCAAGTGCCAAACCAACCCTCCAAAGTTTCCAAGACAAGATGCCTCAAATTTGTCCACAAATAGTTATTTAATAAAGTTTGTTTCAAATCTCCAAGAAGGTTGAATTTCGGCCTCTATCTTAGCTACATAATTTAGGCCGCCACAAAATATTATTCCTCAGAACTTCACATTTACTTCAGAAATTTGTGCCTTAGAATCTTTGCATTATCCTTAGAAATTCATGCCACAACTCCATGGAAAATATGTCTCAGAGTTAGGCTTGAACTTTGCCTCTTTGGTCCACAAGAGCGAGGTAGATGCGATGACTCAGTTTCTTCTATTTTTTGACCTCCTTGTTCTCCTTGTGTTCTTCGCATATGAAAAAAATAGATGATAGATTGAGATGCCATTTGAAGGGAAATGGCCTATATATAGCCTTCCATTAATGCGAATGGGTGTCTCCTTGTAGGCTAATCCAACTTGATGCTTGGAGGGCCAACTTGGTCACATGGGGACACAAAAGACTCTTGACAAAAATCAATTTTTCTTCTTTTGCAAAGGCCATGAAGAACATGCCTTTCTAAATTTCTTTTTGACAATTAAAGAGCATGAAGAACATGCTTCAAAAATAATTTTTCTTTTACAAATATAATTTATATTTTATCATTGCAAGTACATGTTGAGAATTCAGTAGGACAACGTTTAATTCAAATTCTCTTCTTAATAACTTCTTGTGTTATTCCTTAGCTTATTTATCTTTAATTATTGATATGCATCAAACAACGATTAAATCAGAAAGAATAGAGACACAAAATATAGGTTCTACGCCATGGCCAAAACCCCTCCTCTTGAGGGGAAAACCCGCAAATCTCTTCTTATAGATTATTCAATAGACGAAGAACAAGACCCCGTACTAATGAACACTGAGATTTTCTCCAAAACCACTTGTCATTAATTCTTTCTCTTCCCAAAGGAACTCGGTCTCTGTTTTTCCCTTTCACAAGTACTGATTGTAACCTTAATGAAACGCAACAACGATGTGATGAAACTCACCTGAAGCACACCTCATATTTCGAAACTTCTGAACTTCTGTAGATTCCAAATTTCAGGTTTTTCTCATACTTCTGGTATATGGGGAATTTCAGAATATCTACAATCTCGAATTTCTATGTATCTGGTGAATGCGCAATTGTGCGATTGCCCTTGTGTAGGTCCAAGAAGATGATAATCGTTTTTCTTCTAAATAATGTTACGTTGTATACATAGCCGCAGATGCATTTTAACTTGTAATCCGCATTCGTCAAAGTCAAAGTTCGAATGTGCGTGTTGAAACTACCCACGTGAGCCTATATATAAAGGTTGTTCCTTTCCATTTAAGACAACAGGTATTTTCCAACAGTCGACTTCCATTAACTTGATGAAATTTGCCGACATTAAATAACATGGTTCTCGAAGCGTAGTCTTTCACACGTTTTTGACAAGTGCAACATGACGTCTTATTTAACTTAATGACACATTCTAAAGACATCAAGAAGATGCCTTATGACTTACAAAAACTTCTTGCTTATGAAACCCATAAAGCAAGCAAATGTATTTATACATTTTTTCATTTACATAAAAAACATAATTATAGGTCATTATGAAAACCTAACCTAGTTACACTTTTCAACACTCCCTCTTAACTGAGGAGGTATCCATAATGGTACTTGGTCATTCTCAATCTGAAGAGATCTCATAAGAAGAGTCAGATTTGTAACCCATCTGTTATAGCATCATATCAACCAACATTGGCATTGTGCAAGGCCTTGATTAACTGCCCCATCTCCCGAAGAGACAATGGGCTACAATGCTAGCAGGACCAATGACTTATAGACATCATCGTCATTGTCTCTCCAAGGTACATACTCCACCCGGGTGTTCACCGAGTATGACCTCATTGGACTATTATTATCTTGGGTAACTAACCCTCAAAGAATATCGGTCCACGACTACTCCTTTCTTGAATGCCCTACTACATTCTCAAGGAGTATCGGATGCTAGAGGTTTACCAAATCCTCCATTATTTCTTCCAATGAAGACAAGAATGAGTGTCTATCTCTCCCTCTCACACAGGGAGGACATATCCACCAAAAAAAGCTTGTCTCTTAAGTACCCAAGCTTCTTGTTTGGAAGTGACTTTGTCAATATGTCAGCTACCTGCTCATCAGTAGGAATATACTGAAGTTGTAGCACTCCATTTTGTACTAGCTCACGTATATAATGATATCTGTTGTTAATGTGCTTTGTCTTTCCATGAAAAACTGGATCTTCAAAAAAACATATACAACTGTTGTTATCACATTGTACCACAGTAGGGTCCATAGGTTTTTCAAATAAGTCACATAACAACTTCCTCAACCAGAATGCTTCTTTGTTTACTTCACAGGCTGCAACATATTCAACCTTAGCACTACTCAAGCCAACAATGTCTTGCTTTCTGCTTATCCATGAGATCATAGAAGATCCCAAACTAAAGAATCCACCAGTAGTGCTTCTTCCATCTTGTTCACTGCCTCCCCAGTCAGAATTAGTATATCCACTTAATTTGACATCATTCCTTCTTTCATATTTTAGGCAGTAGTGGATAGTCCCTTGAAGATATCTCAAAATATGTTTCGCTGCTATCTAATGGTCTTGCCTTGGTTCTACTTGGAATTGACTGAGAACATTTACTGCAAAGCATATGTCTGGTTGTGTATTTACCAAATACATCAGTGAGCCAATCAATTGTCTATATCTAGAAGGATCTGTCGGACACGATTTAGAACTTCTTAGTCTTTTCAAGTTTGTGATCATCAGAGTGGACATAGGTTTGCAATTCAACATGTCAAACTTCTTCAACACTTTGATCACATACTTCCCTTGACCTACATAAATTTTATTAGGTCCTTGCTAGACTTCTAGTCCCAAACAGTAATGCATTAGTCCAAGATACTTCATATCAAATTCTATTACTAGATGCTTCTTGCTTTCTTCAATACGACCTTCTACACCAATAAGGAGAAGATCATCTACATACAGAAGAATGATCACAGGTTCACCCTTTACTATCTTGACATATAGGTTAGGGTTAGCAGAACATTTCTTGAATCCAAGCCTTTGAATATATGCATCCATCCTAGCATACCATGCCCTTGGAGCTTGTTTGAGACCATATAGTGCTTTTTTTAATCTGCATACATATGTCTCCCTATCCTTGACTTCGAACCCCAAGCGTTGTTCTATGTAGATTTCTTCATCTATAATGCCATTTAGAAATGCATTTTTCACATCCATTTGGTGGATGTTCCATTTCTTTGATGCAGCCAAAGAAACCAAAGATCAAATTGTGGTGTATCTTGTCGTAGGAGCAAAAGTATCTTCATAATAAATGCCTTCAAGTTGAGAAAAACCTCTGGCTACAAATCTTGCTTTATATTTTTCTATACTTCCATCAATAGCATGTTTGATCTTGTAGATCCACTTGGAAGTAACCACATATTTGTCCTTGGGCCTAGACACGATCTCCCATACTCCATTTTTCATGATAGATTGATACTCTTCATTCATGGCATTCTTCCATTCAGAGTTTTGAACGACCTCTTCGAATGTAGTTGGTTCTGCTTCTATCAATTTTGTCATGTTTGCAACGTACCTAGAATATCTTTTGGGTCTCTTGCTTTCTCTAAATGCCTTTGGGTGCTTCATGACCTTCAGCATCAAGCAATGTGGATTTCAACCAATTAGGTATTTTTCTTGTTTCAGGAATGGTTAATGGTTGAACATGATTGCTAGGACCTTCTCCTTGGTTGATTTCTTCTTGGATTTCATTTTCCCCAAGAGTGGGAAATTCTTCATCTTCAGAGTCTATGGGAAGATCTCTTGATTTTTTAAAAGCTATACTTTCATCAAATAATACATCGTGACTAACTTCAATGCAATGACCATCCTTCACATAGATCCTATATGCTTTTGATGAGTTGCTATATAAAAAAAAAACTCCCTTTATTCCAGAGGAATCCAACTTATTTCTTTTGTCCTTTGGTATATGGATATATTCAGGACATCAAAAAATTCGAAGGTGGTCTACAGATAGCTTCTTTCCAATAAATACTTCTTGTGAAGTTTTATCCTCAAGAGATTTGTGAGGACATCTATTTTGAATATATACTGATGTTTTAGTTGCTTCACAACACATGAATTTTGGTAGATCTTGATCATGAATCATTGCTCTTAACTTTCTTCAATGGATCTATTTTTTTCTTTCCGCAACACCTTTTTCTTCAGGATTGTATGGAACTATAAGCTCCCTCTTAATCCCTGGCTCCTTATAGAATGCAATGAACTCTTTGGATATATATTCACCACCATTATCGGATCTTAATATTTTGATCTTTCTTTCTGTAAGATTTTCGACTTCAACTTTGAATTCTTGAAATTTTGCAAAAACTTGATTCTTGGATTTTAATAGATAAACCTAGGTCTTCCGTGAGTGATCATCTATAAAAGTGACATAATAGAGATGACCTCCAAGAGATTTATGATCCATAGGACCACACACATTGGAGTGAATTAGATCAAGAATGTCTTTTGACCATGAAACACTACTTCCAAATGGCCTTTTGACATTTTTACCTAATGCACATCCTTTGCAGATGCCTTCATGATCTTCTTTGAGATTTGGAATTATTTCTACAATGGAACTTAGGGAGGGAAGGATTTTGAAGTGTAGATGTCCAAATTTTCGATGCCATAGTTCACATGGACTGGCTTCGATGTGAACTAAGGCTTGGGCTAAGGGGGATGCCAATCTGTAAAGTCTTCCTTCTCGAATGCCAATAGTTTTGGCTTGGTCTATTTGAGTTTTTTCCCCAAACAACAAATTTTCCATCAATGAAAGCCACTCTATCTCCCTTTTCTTCTAAGCTTGAAATTGAAAATAAGTTCTTTTGCAAACCTGGAACGAATAAAACATTGTTGATGTGAATGTTGCTACAATCTTCAAGTTTTATTGATGTATATCCAATGCCTTTTATGGGATAACTATTGCTATCTCCAAGTTCCACAAAATAGGTGGAATTTCCTTTTGATAAGGTCTTCAATTGATTTGAATTTCTAGTCATGTGCCTTGAGGCACCACTATCAATTACCCAAGCATCTTCATCTTGAAAATTTCCAGATAGAGCCGAGAAAAGACCTTCATCCTTTTCTATAGAGGAGATCATCTTAGAAGAAAATAGGAGATTCCATATCTTCTTGAACCTTTCCTTTAATTGACTTGCAATCTTTTTGATGATCTTCATGATGCCCTTGACTGACATTAGCTCTGATACCATGTTGAAAATTCAGTAGGGAAACATTTAATTCAAATTCTCTTCTTAATAACTGCTTGTGTTATTCCTTAGCTTATTTATCTTTAATTATTGATATACATCAAACAGCTATTAAATCAGAAAGAACAAAGACACAAAATATAGGTTGTATGCAAGGGCCAAAACCCCTCGTCTTGAGGGGAAAATGTAATGCCCCACTTGATCCCATGAAGCAAATTTTGATTAGCTTTTAATTAATCTGTAAATAATGACTTATAATTTTTGAGTAATATCTACACTTGTAAAATTGTAATTTTATTTTATTTTTACTGGTATGACCTTTATTATTTATTTCATTTCTAATTTGTCTTCTCAAATCAAATCTTAGATGAGGTATGGTTTTCCCTCATTTATTTCTAAAAATCAAATATCTAGATTTTGTACATCCAATATGTCATCTCAATTTAACTTATAGATAAGATATGACCATCCCTCATTTAATTATTGTTGGACAGTGCGCAGCAAATTAAAAAACACAACAACAGCAAATCAATCATGCACATCAAGACACAGTGATTTTACGTGGTTCACCCAACCATTCTGGGCTACGTCCACACAACAGGGCATTGGCAATCTTTATTATTCAAACAGGAGATTACAGACTCTCACACCCTCTCCAAAACAAACGTATGGATACCTGTTTTATAGCAAGGAGAATCTAACAGCCTCATAAATCCTCTCAACTCAAATTTAGGATGCATTAACTCCCTCCCAACAAACTGGAGCTAATCTAGGAACTAATTCCTAATTTTTGTCACCTAATGAGATTTTTGCCAATTTTACTAAAACTGAAAAATCTCAACAATTATAAAATAAAATATCTAGATTTTGTACATCCAATATGTCATTTCAATTTAACTTGTAGATAAAGTATGTCATTCCCTCATTTAATTCTAAAATCAAATATCTAGATTTTGTATATCCAATATGTCATCTCAATTTAACTTGTAGATAAGTTATGGTCTTCCCTCATTTATTTCTAAAATCAAATATCTAGATTTTGTACATTCAATATGTCATCTCAATTGACATTTTGGTCCTCCCATTTATTTTTGAATAAAATATCTATATATGGTAGGGAAGTCAATGTTAATAAATTAGAAGGATAAGGGGGTAGTCATGAAATTAATGACAAGTAGTTGAAGTGGATGAGAGGAAAATATATAAAAGGGAAGGAGGATGAGAGGAAAGGGGGAGGATTCTTGGTCTTGTTTTGGCATTGTGAAGGACTCTTGGTCTTGTTTGGCATTGGAGGAGATCCTTGGTCTTGTTTGGAATTGGAGAGTGTTGATTCTCACTTGGACACACTACCGCTGGTTGGACTTGGGCTCGGAGGGCTAGGGAGCCTATGGAGATTCCTTGGGCTACGAAATCAATCCTAGTTGGTTGAGAGGTAAATCTAGTCGGGTAATCTAGGAGCGTGCATTCAACAAAATCAGGAGCATCTCAAACAAGCTAGTGATATAGGTATTCTTCGATTGTTAATTACTTATATAAATTGCTGAAATCATTTTTTTTTTTACTTGTTTAATATGTTGTATATAAATTTTACTTATATATTATCATCAAATAAATGTCGAGATAAAAATATGTTATCCTCCTTCATGTTGTTTTTAATTTCAATAATATATTTAGTTTAGTTAGAAGACCTAGATTAGGTCTTCACATATAGTATCGGAACCAAGTTTCAACTCTTTGGGACTTTATAGACCCTATGCACTTGCTTTAACAAATTAGAACTCTTTTCTGAGAGAAATTTAAACTCATGCGTCATAGGTAGATGCTTGCATAAGTAACTGCGAATTTGCATAGATTAAGTTTGAAATAGAATGAGACCCAAACCCATGAGAGACGCAATACGGCCAGTGGGAATCTAACCCACAATAGCTTGATTAGAGGTCAGACGCCTTATCCATTAGGCCACTGGCGCCGCACAACCCTACCAAATCTTCCACAGAATGAGTTGCTTAATCTGAGCGTTCTTAAATTAATTTCAGTTTGTTAAAAATAAAATCAAAAATAAAAAAAATTACTTACTTTTACAGAACCAAGAGTTTATGCAAGCAATTTCTTTCTTTCTGGAAAAAGGATTTTACGGTTTGCCATCCTTTCGATGGAAGATCTCTGTGATACCAGTGGAAATTATAGTTTTAGGGGTATTTTTTTTAATATTATATTAATTTTGGATAATATTTGGGTAATTCGATGTCCTTTCTTCCAAAAATATTTATAATCAAAAGGCATATTCGATCGATCTGACTCTTAAATTTGTGCTTTTTATTTACCTATTTTTATCGGTTGAGAATCTCATCTACCTATTTTTATTAGGAAAAGCCATAAGAGTTTATATATATATATATATATATTTCAACCTTGAAGTAACTTCCAAAAATTACTTCCACGAGTAGTTCTTGGAATGATGTGGTTTTACTAAGTAGCCAATTGTTGGATCACTCATTTTCTTACCAGATTAGTTGGAAATACGTTGGCTTCTTTGATATTTATAAAGTATCATAATTAATGTGTTTTAATAAAAATATTTTATTTAAAAATGAACTATAGATATTAGCAAAAGAAAATCCAAATATTCATGAAAGAAATATGTTATCAAAGGATATCATAATTGTTATGTGAGTCGGTTGTTTTATATATATTTCCTTTGGTTGTAAATTTTTCACCGTCTCCTTTGGTTGTTAATGCTCAGTGAAGAATTAAAATTCATGTGAACTCTTACCCGCCAACTATGTAATGAAATTTCAAAAGGTATTTTGAATTCATTTGATCATTATCCAAGAGCAAAATCAAGTCGTTCCTCATTTTCATTTGGACAGTACATCAATATCATTTGTACTTATTATCCCGCTTACATTACATTTATAATCATATAAAGCTAACTTTCAAATGTTTTCTTAGTTGTGTTTTTACTGATTGGTTTGAGTTACTTTTTTTTAAATTTTAAGTAAGAGGATAGTAGTAATCATAAATGATTAAGTTTAAAAAAAATGATAATAAGACAATTAACAAATATATATATATAAATAAATATATAAAGTTCGTAAAAAAATATATAGAATATACAATAAATATTAAATAATAAGATATTGTTAATGTGATATAGTCAATGTCTCATATAATCTGAAAGTCTTAAAAAAGAAGAAAAAAAAAGAGGTAATGGGGTTAGTGCCCACCAAAATTTATGGAACTTATGGCAAAAACATCATATAGAAGAATTATTGAAATTGTAATCAACTAAAACTTAACTATATAGTTGTAATTTCTTAATTAAAACTTAATTGGAGTTGGTTTCCCATTTTTAGTTTCCAAGGTAAATATTGTGCCTTTAATAACTTCAATATTTCTATGTGGAAGAAAGAAATAAGTGTGTGAGAGTTAGTAAAAGTTATTCTTTATATTTAAATTACTACTTAAAATGGTATTAATGGTTTATTAGTGAGTACACAAGAAGGGTTCCAAATTTCATTCTAGATAAGTATTTTGAAAGCCACCAAGAGTGAACTAATATTTGAGTATATTAAACCAATTCATCAATTATGATAACTAAAGAAAGTAATTTGGTGTTAATAAAGCATCAAAGCGTGACTGACAGGTATATTGCACTAGTAACCTAACTAGTATTGAAAAAAAAAAAAATATTGTAGGAGCTCACACAGGAGAGCATTTAATAGATCCTTGGGGGTCTTATCAGTATTAGTAATGCTCATTTACAAGCATAGTAAAATAAAAAAAATTATGTCTAGCATTTTATAGTCGCATTAATAAGTCTTGTATGGAACAGATAATTGAACATTTCAAAATGGTGAAGATGCGAGGAAATCGAGGTCAAGGAGGATCATCACAAGGACCTCCTACAAATAACCCATTGCCGTCGCCAGATTTGGCTCTTATCTTACGCTCCCTGGAAGCAATTAACAAGACTTTAAGAGGGTGCCAAACAACTGAGGTGGAAGTAGAGCACCCTCCATCAGGGTTAGGAAATCTCGAGGGGTCAAGAGACTCTGATAGAGGACCTCCAATCGAGGACATTACGAGAGAGATCCAAAATATTAAGCTCCCAGAGTTCGCTAGAGGTCGTGCTAGTGAACGAGTAGAAGCCTGGTTAGAGGGAATGAGAAGGTGCTTTGCACTAAGAGATTATAATTCCAATTCAAAAGCTAAAATAGCGATATTCCAACTCAGAGATAGTGCCCTGAACTGGTGGGGTAACTTACACCTCACTCCTAACACAATTACCTAGGAATTATTTGAGGAGAGACTCAGGAAAAAGTACCTACCAGCATTTTATGAAGAACAACAAGTATAAGCCTTCCATGCTTTGGTACAAGGAAACCGCATAGTAGAGGAATATGAGATTAGATTCATGGAATTGGTCAAGTATGTCTCCTACATGGACACTGATCGGTGCCAAACAGATCGTTTCATTTATGGATTGAACCCTAATATTAGGGCAATGGTACGGATGTGGAAACCATCCTCAGTTGCAGAAGCTGTTGAAAATGCTCGTTATGTTGAAGAGCACTTAGACTTAAAAGGTGGAAACAAAACCACTTTTCCACACCAACCAAGGTTTATGGGGAAGGCCCCTCGTACCTTCTCTAGGGGAGGAAGTCTCACGACACTGCCATATGGAAATAGGGTTGTGCCCAGAATGTCGACAATGGGGATTTCAATGGTTGCCAGTACAGCTTCACCGATAACTTCAAGGACTCATACAAATCACAGTCAGACATGAGGAGCCACGAGCAGGGAACCACGAGCAGGGGTAGGGGTCTCAAGGGAAGGAGCTCTTTCCAAAAAACTCCACAACAAACAATGTTACCGATGAAATATGTACCCTGACCTCAAAACGGGAACTCTAGCCCAAAAAGACCAAAAAAACATGAAAAAACACTCCAAAAACAAAAAGTGTGTATTCCAGAACAGTCTTCGTTTTTTTTAAAGGTCAAATTTCAACATTTTATAAAATTATGGTAAAAACAAAATTGTTTCTTGAAAAAAGAATTGAAAAAACACCCTCAAAACAAAACCAGTTGATGCTGGTATAACAAAAAAAAAATTGTGTCACACTTTTGGCATCTTTAAAAATAGAAGTAACATTTTTTAATTTTTAAAATTCAAACATTAAAAAAAAACCTAAAATTTAAGAAAAAAATAAATTTAAAAAATAAAAATATTTAAAAGCTTAAAATTTAAAAATATATGAAGATAAAAAAAATAAAAACAAAAACAAAATAAAAATTTTAATTCAAACATTTAAAAAAAACCTAAATTTTAAGGAAAAAAAATAAAAAAATAAAAAATAAATATTTAAAGATTAAAATTTAAAAAAAATATAGAAATTAAAAAATAAAAATATTAAATTAAAAAAAAAAAATTATAAAAATAAAATATAGAAATTAAATTTAAAAAAGAAAAAAGAAAAAAAAATAAAAATAAATTAAATTAAATTAAATTAAATTTAAGGAAATATATTAAATTTTAATAAATTAAAAAAAAAAAAAACATTATTTAAATTAAAAGTAAAAAAATGAAAAATTAATTAAAAATAAAAAATGAAAAATAAAATACAATAAAAATATTAAATTTAAAACAATATATATTAAAAAAACAAATAAATTATAAAAAATAAATTAAATTTAAATTATAAAAAATAAAATATATATATGAACTTAAATTAAAATATTTATAATTTTATTAAATTTAAAAAAAAAATGTTAATATTAAAATAACAAATTAAATTTAAAAACAAAAATATTAAATTTTAATAAATAAATGAATAAAAAATAAATTTCGAAATAAAAAATAAATTTTAAATTAAATTTAAAAATAAAAATAAAAAATAAAATGTTAAAAAACTTTAAAAATCAATTAAAAATGGAAAATTGAAAAAAAAAATTAAAAAAAAAAAAAAAAAAAAAATTAATTTAAAAATATTAAGTGTAAAAAAATAAAAAATAAAAAAAATAAAAAATAAATAAATAAATACACAATTTTAATTGAAATATAAAAATATAAAATTTTTATGTAATTAACCAAAAAAAAATAATAAAAAATAAAACATTTAAAAAACAATATTAAATTCAAATAAATTTTAAAAAAAAGATACAAAATTTATTAACTTTTATAAAATTAAATTAGAAAACTAAACATAAAACTTAATAATAAAGAAAAATTATGGAAAAAAAAGGGGCAAAATTTAATAAAAATAATAATAATAATAATATAAAAATTAAATTTAAAAAAAAAAAAAATTGGAAAAAAATTTAAATTTTTGAAAAAAAAAAAAAAATGAACGGTGATGGGCGTCGCCACCCGACCTCCTGCCCAGGTGGCGGCGGGAGGGAGTGAGCTCACCCAGGCGAGTGGAAATTGCTTGTGAAGCCCTCCGTCTTCCACTGAGGCGGGAGGTGAGTGAGCGACCCCACCATCGTTCCAATTTATTTATTTATTTTAATTATAATATATATATATATATATATATATATATATATATATATATATATATATATATATATATATATATATATATATATATATATATATATATATATATATATATATATTAAAAAGATACAAAAAAGATTACATGGAGGCCGAAGCCTCAGAAATTCTGGCCCGAGAGATGGGCATTCTAGTGCAGCCATGATAGTTTAACAAAATAACAACACACAATGCCTGTAGACTGATACTTCATTGATGCACAGAAAGACTTCTAAGCACAGAGAAGCCGCCCTTATAGGGAAATCCGGCCTGAGAATCCAAATAGTATATTAACCTACAGCATTCAGCTTCAGAGATGTAAACACAGTTATACAAAATGAACTGCCGCCCGCTGGGGGAAAACCGGCATTCAATAGAACAAAAAGGGTAGAACCAACTGAACCGAGTCATCATACGCGAGCCAAAGCCGAGTCTAGCACAAAGAGCAGTCCAAAACCGACCAGAGTATGGAGAGGCCATTAATTACCTAGAGAAGAATGAGGCGACTCGACCACAGGGCAGGCTTGAGCGTCGGGATCATCCTCGTCCTGCACAGCAACATTGACATTCGGAGCAGCCGGATTGGAAGAGTTCACCTGAACCTCGTCGACCAGAGCAGTGGAGCAACCTCCCTTGAGAGCGCCCGTAATCGAATCTATGAAGAGGTCCTGCAAGGAACCGCCCTCAACCGACTTCTACTTCAGACTAGCTTGAGGGGGAGAACAGGCCTTTTCAGACGTAAAATTCACCGGAGGAGAGTCAGACATCTTGGTAATCGAATCAGGCGGCTCTTCATTGAATTCAATGGTGATAGTGGCCCTGACAGTAGGCATGTTGAGCAAGCAGGGGAAACGGAAATGAGCTCTGTGTTGCTGACCCGGAAGTAAACTGGAGAGGTTTCTTGCCAGCATAACATTCATGCGCCCCATCATAGAGCTCCTGCCACTACAAGTATCGGGATAATGACCTCTCAAGGAATCAGAGGGCGGAGAGGAGGAGCTGGGCGAGGAGGGAGAAGGCCGACGAGAAGGACCCCCCCGGCACAGGCCTCGTCTGCTTCTCATCCTATGTCGCAGTCGAGGCATGGAAATCAGATGCAGGAGTCTAAAATTGAGAGAACAAGAGATAACCAAACTGAGACTAGAAAAATGGCGGGGGTCAATCTCCACAGGGAGAGAGACAGGGCGGAGACCAAAGCGCTGAGAGCAGAAGGAGCTTTGCTCAGAGGTTTTCGAAGCACAACGAGAGCGAAGGGATAACAAACCATTTCTGAAGCGTCCCGGAGAAGCCATGTCTATGTAGATGGAATGTAAATCTGGAGGAGTGCGCCGCATAAATGCTCCGGACCTTTCAAAGTAAATGCCATTGATGGCGCAGAGGATGCAAAGAACAGTGGCAGTGATTGAACTCCACGCGCCCGCCCACCGTCCTTGCCCTCTATCAATCGTGTTGGTCACCCGCATCTGGGTTTTTTAATTTTAATTTTTATATTTAATATTATAGATTAATTATTTTAAAAATTTTAAAATTTAAAATTTATTTATTAAATTTATTAAATTTTAATTTAATTTAATTGTTTTTTTTTAAATCTTTTAGTTTATTTAGTTTTTCATTTTTAAAATCTATAAATTGTTTCATTTAAAAAAAAAAACAAGAACAACAACAACAACACTAAATTTATGTATATTTGTTTTTTAATTATTTGCACGTGGTTTTTTTCATTTTTTTTTGTTTTTTAATGATAGTTTTTTTTTTTTTTAATTTTAATTTTCTTTTTCAATTATATATATATATATATATATATATATATATATATATATATATATATATATATATATATATTTTAAATTTATTTTTTGTTAATTTTAAATTTTGTATTTTTTTCTTATTATTATTATTATTTTTTTAATTTAAATTTTTAAATTTAATTTTTTCTTTTTTGTATTTTTTTTTTAATCTAAATTTTAATTTTGTAATTTAAATTATTTTTAAATTTTCTATTTTAATTTTTTTTTTATTATATGGTTTTTTTAATAACTTAGAAAAAAATGTTTTTGATGTTTTTTTATTTTTATTTTTTTGGTTAATTTTTGTTTTTTTTCTTTAAATTATGTGTTTTTTTTCAAATTTTGTCATTTCTTTTGATATAATTTTCTTTTTCTTTTTTTACATTTTTATTGGTTTTTTTTATTGTTTTTATATATATATATTTATCTAAGTTTTGTGTTTTATTACCAACATGAAAATCACCACTCTAAAAAAAAAGGTTGATGCTGCATCAATACGTTTCAAAATTAGCATGAAAATCACTGTTCTAAAAAAAAAGTTGATGCTGCATCAATACAGTTCAAAATTAGCATGAAAATCACTAACATTTTAAAACAAATATTCATACTTCATAAATAAAAATATTAGAGTGTCAAAAATGTGCACAAAAAAAAGGGTGATTCTGCGTCACCACTTTTCAAAATTGGGTGCTTTTTATGCTACCAAAAAAAAGTAGGTAACATTGCGGTTACCTATTTCATCGGTAACATTGTTAACATTCTGTTCGGAGTCTACCTCGCATCACTTATTGGGGATGTGGGGGACCTCATTACCAGCGTGATTATCTTGAGTTAAAAATAGGTAAAAACCGTAGAGAAGGAAAAGCACCGATGGGGGAAGCAAACAACCACCATCGAATCTATGCAGCAGTTGATAACCATCAAGTTGAACACCAGTCTACTACGGTAGAAACCACAAGTATGATAAACAATGTAAAAGTTAAAATTTTGTTTGATTCTGGTGCTACAGAAAGTTTCATTTCACCAGTTGCATTAGAAAAATGTGGGTTGGCAGCCTATGAGCATGATGACTTTAAACAAGTCGAAATGGATTCTGGGATAAAACAAGCAGTAGGACCTAGCATTAACCAATGTCAAGCGAACCTCGGGGTGTGTACAACTAAGTTGAAGGTGTACGTCACAAAATTGGGGACGTACGATATAATTATTGGAGTGGACTGGCTAGAAGCTCATCGAGCTTTGGTACACTGTTTCAAAAAGAAGTTGATTTGTCTAGATGTTGAAGGTAGGATAATTGAGATTTATGGTATCAAGAGAGGAGTGTCCCTACGATTCATCTCCACAATGAAGGTGAAAATTGTCTTCGACAAGGTTGTAAACTATATGTGGTTGAGGCTGTGAGTGACCAAAATGGACCCTCCCTAGGTCAGTACCCAGTTTTGTCAGAATTCAAGGATGTTTTCCCTAAGGAATTGCCTGGATTACCACCTGTGAGGGAGATCGATTTCACAATCGACTTAAAACCTGTTGTAGAACTAATCTCCAAGACACCCTATAGGATGACAGCCCTAGAAATTTGTGAGTTGCAGATGCAGTTAAAAGAACTTTTAAACTTGGGATTTATTAGACCTAACATTTCACCTTGGGGTGATGATTCTCGAGCAATCACTTGGACCTAGGCCGCCGCTCGGCTCCTCGCTACTGTGACCTCTGGCTCGGCCTGGTTTGCTTTCGGCTGGCCTCCTGCCTCTCTGTGGGCTGTAGTCGTTCCCGGTGGGCCCCGGGGTTGTTTGGAATGGCGGGTTGTTTGTGCGCTTCTGAGCGTTGGGGTGTATTGAGGCGCTGCATCTCTGCGCGGCGTTGTTCCTCTGTTCCAGATCGAGGCTTCGTCGGGGCCTGTTTGTCCCCATCAATGATGACCTGAGGGGCGTGGTTATATTCGCGGGCTTCTGTGGTCATTGCGGCTATGGAGCCACCTCCGCCGCCCCCCCCCCCCCTCGGATGCTGCTGCCTTTCTCAAGCTCCTGGAATCCCTGCCGAAGAAAAAAATCTCAGAGACAGCAAAGTTTGTGAAACGTGTGGAGGATATCCTTGAGATATCTCTCCCTCCCGAAGGCCCGATCAAGGTCGCCCTATCTTTGGCGGAGCAGGCCTTGGTTGGCCAGTTCACGGGCCTCTGGCCCTCCCCCAAAACGACGGAAAGTTGGGTTGCTCGAAACTGGGCACCGTTGATCAAAGAGAGAGTTACCTCGTACTTCCTAGGTAAGGGTTTCTTTTTGTTTGAGTTCTCTGACAAAGATGATAAGGATCTAATCTTTCGAAACGACCCCTACTTCATGGGCCCTCAGGGGCTATATCTGAACAAGTGGACGCCCAACTTTGACCCTGCAGTCGATGTGCCCACTGCGGTTCCCGTGTGGGTTAGGCTACCTAATCTGCCTGTTCATTGCTGGAATGGGGAGTCTCTAAATCATATTGGAAACACCTTAGGCAAGTACATTGATCGAGCAAGTAACAAAGATCAATTCGACTGTGCGAGAATCTGTGTTGAAGTCGACCTGGAGATTGGACTGCCCGAGGCGATTAAGATCAGGGTTGGAAGCTGGACTCATTTGCAAAAGCTGGATTATGAGCAGCTTCCGTTCAAGTGTCGGAAATGCCATGTTTATGGCCACTTTGCCCGAAGCTGCCCAAAAAATTGTGAAGCGGAGAAAGGTAAGGAGGAAGGATGGACACAGGTTAAAAGATCTAAAAACGCTCACAGAGGCCCTCGCACTGGAAATACAAATGGCAACGGCTCTCAGGCAGCCCCTAGAAACCAGACACCAATCTTGGAAGAGCAAGGCAATAAATTTGTGCAGTTAAGCTCTGTTATAGAAGGCTCACAAGAACCAGAGAAGCAGAAGGACGACTCAATCCCCATAGAGTCCCCCTCTGGACCAAAGCATGTGGATAGAAATGAAGACAGATCAAAAGAGGTCCTCATAGAAGGGACAGAGGAATGGCAAGATTCGGATGATTCAGAAGAAGAAGGCGAAATAGGGATTTCGCAAACCTCAGCCAGAAGGTCTCTAAGAGGCCGGAAAACTGCTCGGGAAAAAAGAGAGCAAGAGACTTACAAGGAAAAACTTCAGGGAAGCCAACCTACCCTCGAGAAGCTCTTGGCAAACACTCCGAAGAAGAATAGAAATCAGTCACAGAGCTCAAGAGGAGCTCACCACCCAAAAGGTAAGTGATGAGGATCGTCTCCTGGAACTGTAGGGGGTTGGGGAGCAGAATTAAAGAAGAAGCATTGAGAAGTTTGAAACGAACTGAATCCCCAGATATACTCCTCATCCAGGAGACTAAGATGGAGGAAACTTCCTTTCTCCAGATCGGGAAAAAACTATGGAAGAATAGCGATGGTCAAGCTGTCTCAGCTCGAGGTGCCTCAGGCGGTCTAGGCACTATCTGGGATGCCAATAAATTTATAAGGATCAAAGAAGCTAATAGTATTCACTGGCTGTTCACAAAGCTCCGTCATGTTGAATCTGAGATGACTCTTTCACTTCTTAATGTTTATTCTCCTGTCAACGTAGGGGAGAAAAAAATTTGTTGGGAAACTATTAAAAGTCTGGCTAAGTCCGAAGTCTTGGACAATATTATAATAGTAGGTGACCTCAATCTCACCTTATCCTCGTCATAAAAACCTGGTGGATGCATCGTAAGAGACCCAGCGCAGGAATGGGTTGAAGAGCTGATACATGATTGGGACCTGATCGATGCTAAACCTCTGACCGGGAAGTTCACTTGGACAAACAAAAGAATCGGCCCGGGCCATATCGCCGCAAGGTTAGACAGGTTCCTTGTCCATAGCTCTTTTCTCCTTCATGGTTTTGAGTCTAGAATGCATATATTGCCTTGTAGTATTTCTGATCATCGCCCTATAAAACTTGAGTTGGTTGCACATTCGAATCAAGGTCCCATTCCCTTTAAATTCTGCTCTCACTGGGTCAAGGAGCAGACTTTCATGCCATTGATAAAAGCGACCTGGAATATCCCTGTTAAAGGCTCACCATTTTTTGTTTGGGAGGAGAAATTAAGGAGAGTAAAAGCTGCTTTAAAAGACTGGGTTAGGACCTTACCCAATCCGGCTGTGGAAAGGAAATCGATTCAGGAACGGTTGGAGAAGCACCAACTGGTTTCGGAAAATGTCGAGATCACCAAAGATACTCTTGATGAGGAGGCTTCTCTGCAGCACTTGTTCCTCAAGGATAGCTTGGCAGAGGAAGCACACTGGAGATTGAAATCCCGCAGCCTCTGGCTCAAGGCGGGAGATAGGAATACTTCATTCTTCCACAAGCAAGCTCAGGCTCGAAACTGCCGCAACTCCATCTCTGAAATTTCAGTTGAGACCTCTACGTATAGAGATATTCATAATATCAAAATTGTTGCCTACACTCACTTCAAAAACCTCTACACCGAAGATGAGGCCTTGGATCTGGATCCGAGTCTTGTGAACGAGGTTCCCTCACTGATAACCAACAGTCAGAAACATTTCCTGGAAGCTGAGATTGTCAATAATGAAATAAAAAGCGCTCTATTTTCTATGGAACCGGATAAGGCCTCGGGGCCCGATGGGTTTACAGCTAGTTTCTTGCAATCCTGCTGGCCCATTGTGGAGAAGGAACTGTGTAGAATGATTCGGAAATCCCAAGGGTGCCAGAAAATCGGGGGTAGCATTAATTCAGCCTTCTTGGCTCTCATCCCCAAGGAAAAAGGCGCCAACTCCTTCAGCAGATTTCGCCCCATCTCTCTTTGCAATATAGGCTATAAGTTGATCACGAAAGTTATTGCCAATAGATTAAAATCCATCCTCCCTGGCATCATCCCTGAGAATCAAGGAGGCTTTATTCAGGGAAGACAGATCGTGGATAACTTCATTTTGGTCCAAGAGGCAATTCACTCCAGTGTGGTTCGCAAAGAGAAAGGTATGGCGGTCAAGTTAGACCTGGAAAGCGCTTTCGACAGAGTGAGACATAGATTCCTGCTGGAGGTTCTGCAAAGATATGGGTTTGGTTCCAAATTCATAAATTGGATCAAGGCCTGTATCAGTGAGCCTTGGATCGCCCCTCTGGTGAACGGCAAAGCCACTGAATTCTTCAAAGCTTCTCGAGGTTTGAGACAAGAGTGCCCTTTATCCCCCCTTCTCTTTGTCCTCCAAGCCTCTGTCCTCAGTTTCCTTTTGAACAAAAAACTTCAGGATCAAGAATTATTGGGCCTGAGCATCGCTAGAGGAGTTCAGAACATAAATCATGCTTTGTTCGCAGATGATTCCCTTTTGCTGGGTGCTGCCTCAGTGCCCTCAGCTAGAATATTTAAAGAGGTGATCGATGTTTATTGTCATGAATCTGGAAGTAGTCTCAACAAAGGTAAGTGTCAAATCTACTGCTGGAACACTCCTGCTACCACGCTCCATGCCATCTCCAGCTGCATAGGCTTCGCTGCTTCCTCATCCTGGACATCATTCAAATATTTGGGCCTCCCTATTTTCCATAAAAGTGCTGCTAGCAGAGATTGGTTACCCCTGTTGGACAAGTTTGAAGCTAAGATTCGTGCCTGGGGCTTCAATTGGCTAAATCTGGCTGGGAAATCGGTGCTTATAAAAGCTGTCTTAAATAGCCTGCCCATCTTTCAGTTTGCAGTTCTGCTGGCCCCTGCTGGAATAATAAAGAAAATGGAGGACCTGACTAGAAAATTCTTTTGGAAAGGCGGGAAGGAAAATGCTAAGAAAATTCCTTTAATAAGTTGGGCCACAATTGGCTTGCCCAGACTGGAAGGAGGACTGAATTTTAAGAATCTTAGCCTTCAGAATGTTGCTTTGGGAGCAAAGCTGATCTGGAGGATTATTGCCCCTAACCCGGGGTGGGCGCAGCGTGCCCTGTGGAAGAAATATTTCCGTGGCAAGAGAACAAGGTGCTTGGAGCAGTCCATAGCCAAATCCAGCTCGGTTATCCAAAAGCTATGTGCAAAATCCGCCTCCCTCATCAGCCAATATGCTCATTGGATACTAGGTAATGGCAAGCAAATTCGAATCTGGGAGGATCGGATAATGGGATGTGAACCCTTGGAGGATGATCGTTCTCTACACTTGTTGAAAGACTGGATGCATAGAGCCGGTTACTTCACTCTGTGGGATATTTATATCTGGGACAACGGAGTTTGGCATAGTTGGCTCAACTTTGAGGTGCCTCTGAACCTGTCTAGCGAGCTGGCAACTTTCTTAGATCACTTAAACGGTAAGGCTCCCTTGCGCTGCAGGAAATTGGATGTTCGTGGATGGGGACCGTCTCCAGGGCAGTACACCGTCTCAAAGGGCTACAGGCAGATCATTTCAATCCCTCACGTCCCTCCAGATCCGAATTCATGGAAAGGAATTTGGTTTTATCCATCGCTGCCTAAAATAGACCACTTCTATTGGCTCCTATGCCATCAGAGGATTTTAACTGAGGACAGATTACAGAAAAGAGGATTTTATGGTCCCTCCCGTTGCTCGATGTGTGAAGAAAGCGCTGAATCTGCTGCACATTTGATGCTCCACTGTAATTTTGTGAAGGATTTATGGGCTGAAGCCTTAGGCCCTTGGACTCAGGACTTCGCCCTCCCAAATTGCATTCCGGAATTGTTCTCTTGCTGGTTGCGCTCTTATCCCGGAGGTTCTCCCCAGAATTCGCATCTCAAGTATGCATGGTGCGTCCTTCCTAAATTAATTAGCTGGCATACCTGGTTGGAAAGAAATCGGAGGATTTTCAGCGATAAGAGGTGTGATCACAAGATTATCTGGATTAAAATCAAAGCCCAGCTTAAAGAATGCATTGGCGATCATCTTGATGGGACTGGCTTGAGGGAGCACGATTCTGTTTGGAGCGAGCATCTTGATCTACATTTCTCTGTTGCTGAAAGGCCTCTCATCCCTCTTCATGACTGGCAGATCAGATTAAACGCATCCGATTTCATGTCCTTCTGCTCAAAGAAGGCGCACAACACTCTTTCCTTTGACGGCGCAGCGAAAGGAAACCCAGGCAGATCCGGAGCCGGTGGTGTGGTAAAAAAAGCTGATGGAGGCATTGTTCTCAGATACGCCTGGGGTGTGGGCTACAACACCAGCATCCAGGCTGAAGCCCTGGCGCTTCTTCAGAGCCTCAAACAACTAAAATCGCTTGGCATTCTAGTAGCTTCGGTGTTTGGAGATTCCCAAACCATCATTAAAATCATGGTGGACAATGCTTCCCCCTCATATCTAAGACTGTCTAGATTGATCAGAAGAATAAGAACTCTGTCGAACTCATTTCAGTGCTTAAACTTCTATCATATTAAGAGAGACAATAATAAGGATGCTGATGCTAAGGCTAATAAAGCGGTCATCCTCCCTCTCGGAGTCATCGTCAGAGATGGAGTTGAAAGTCGGGATCCCATACCTTAATTGATTGGTCTATGTATTACAGCCTTTTTTTGAAGCAGTTTGTCTGCATATTTAAAGGGGGGAAGATAGAGGCGGTGGTTCGAAAAATAGAATGTAAAAATCTCTGGGGGTGCAAAGAAAAAGAGGCAATGGATTGGTCATGGAGACAGTTGGTCTCGACTCATCAATATGTATCCAGTTTTGAGGCTTTGGGCCAGAATTAATATATCTCTCTACCCGTTTCTGTTAAAAAAAAAAAAAACATTTCACCTTGGGGTGCACCAGTAATTTTCGTCAAGAAGAAGGATGGGTCCTTAAGGCTATGCATAGATTATAGGGACTTGAATCGAGCCACAATAAAGAATAGGTATCTGATACCTAGAATATATGACCTATTTGACCAAATGAAGGGAGCAATCGTTTTCTCAAAGATCGATCTATGATCTAGATACCACAAATTGAGGACTAAGGAAGGTGACATCCCAAAAACTACATTTTAAACTCGGTTTGGGCACTATGAGTTCGTAGTTGTACCATTTCGTTCGACCAATGCACCAGCAGTATTCATGAGTCTCATGGATGGTGTGTTCAGGAAATATTTGGACCAATTTGTGCAAGTATTTCTAGACGATATTCTTGTCTATTCCAAGAATGAAAAGGAGCATGAAGAGTACCTAAGGGTTGTGCTAACCCGCTTAAGGGAAAATCAATTGTATGGAAAATTGTTAAAATATTCCTTCTTTCATGAGAAAATTCATTATCTTGGGCACATCATTTCAGGAGAAGGGATTTCAGTTGACCCAGAAAAAGTAAAGGCCATAATGGATTGGCCAGTGCCGAAAAATTCTCACGAGGTGCGTAGCTTCATGGGGCCAGCAGGTTATTATTGTAGATTTGTGGAAGGGTTTTCAAAGATTTCAAAACCCATCACCACATTACAACGAAAAGGGGTTAGGTATGAATGGACATTTGAATGTGACACTGCATTCACCGAACTAAAGCAGTTACTAACAAGTGCACCAATCTTTCGAGTGCCTGACATGGAAAAAGACTTCATTATTTGCACAGATGCTTCAAAGCAAGGATTGGGAGCAATGTTGATGCAATAAGGAGGAGTAACAGCTTACACATCCAGAAATTTGAAGAAACATGAAGAATCGTATGCTACCCATGATTTAGAATTAGCAGCAGTGATGTTAGCTTTAAAACTCTGGAGACACTACCTTGTTGAGAGAAGCTTTGAGTTAAGAACTGATCATCAAAGCTTGAAGTACCTCTTCACTCAGAGAGATTTGAACGCTAGACAAAGGCTATGGAGTGAATTCATGAGTGAGTATGATTTTGGGATCTCATATATTAAGGGAAAAGAGAATGTGGTGGCTGATGCACTAAGTAGGAGGCCACAAACCTTCTCTTTAGTACCCTTAAGGGTTAATTTGAGGGAACATGTGTTGGAAAAACTCTTTGAAGATAGTTTGTATCTGAAGGTTATATCAGCACTTGAGAGTGGGAAGCAGATATAACCAAAGTTTGAGGGTTATGTCCTTGAACCAGACAGAATATTGAGATTTCAAGGAAGAATGTACATCCCTAAAGAAGGGAGTATAAGAACCATCCTTGAAGAGTCACATAGAGCACTCTATTGTGCACATCCTGGAGTGAAGAAGATGTATGCTGACATGAAGAAACTCTTCTTTTGGGCAGGCATGAAGCACGACATAGTCCAGTTTGTCGCCAAATGTCTTGAATGTCAACGAGTAAAGGCGGATCATCGCCATCCAACGGGACACCTACAACCACATAACATCCATATGTCTAAATGGGAGGTCATTTATATGGATTTTGTTGTAGGTTTACCACTCACTTCACAGAGGCATAATGCTATATTGGTTGTAATTGATAAATTAACCAAAAGTGCCCATTTCATCCCAGTGAGAGATACTTATGATGTCACTGATGTGGCACTCGTTTTTATAAGTGAAGTTATTTGACTACATGGGTTACCCACAAAGATCGTTTATGATAGAGACTCTCGCTTTACATATAGATTTTGGACAAGTTTGCAGTCAGCATTGGGGACTCAGTTGAACCTGAGCACTACATATCATCCAGAAATAGACGGACAGAATAAAAGAGTAAATCAGGTTATGGAAGACATGCTTATAATGTACGTCATGGATAATCAGACTCAGTGGGAAAGGTACTTACCATTGGTAGAGTTTGCCTATAATAATAGTTACCATAGTTCCATTGGGATGCCTCCTTATCAAGCTCTATATGGGAGGCCATGCAGGACGCCATTGAGTTGGGAAAAGTTAGAGGATCGAGTAATAGTTGGGTCGGAGTTGGTACAAGAAATGGAGGAACATGTAAGACAGATTCAGGAAAGGTTAAAGGAAGCACAACATAGACAGAAGAGTTATGCTGATTCACATAGGACTAATCATAGTTATGAGGTAGAGGACCAAGTTTTTATTCATATTTGACCCAAAAAAAGCACCATACGGTTTGGGAAAGGGACAAAGTTGTCACCTCGGTTTATAGGACCTTTTAGAGTCAAGGAGAAGATTGGACCAGTTGCCTATCGTCTTGTACTGCCACCCCATTTCCATAAAAATTATGATGTTTTTCATGTATCTATTTTACGACATTATGTTTCTGATGAATCTCACAATCTAGATTGGAGGGAATTGTAGGTCCCAGACGTGGGAGCCGTAATGGTTGAACCATTATGCATATTGGACCGTAGGGTTCGACATCTCAGATGTCGCATGGTGGACCAAGTTAATGTCTAGTGGGACAAGTATACGTCGTGACTACCCTCACTTTTCGAGCATCTATGATGCGCATTTTGACTTGGATAACTACCTATGATAAGACTCTATTTGTAGTTCCATGTTATTTTATGAACACTATGCAATACTGTTGCATTTTAGTTGAACATATGAAACTACTTATATAAATCATTAGATATATTAGGTATTTTGGATTAAAATATTTGATGTATGATTTAATTGATGTACGACTTCCTTGGTTATGATTTATCTAGCGTATGACTTCTCAGAGTTATTGTTGTTTGATGTATGAATTAAGGGGATATGATTTATCTAATGAATGAATTATCAAAATTGTGATTTATCTAAATATTTATTTCGAGTATGTTTTTATGGGTGCAAAATTAAGACATGGATGTTGGACTTAATAACATGAGGATTAAGATCACTTATCTATATATGTTTTGTTGTTATATATATGCATGAATGAGAACTAACCTGTAGATTGGAAAGAATTATATGATAACCAAGATCTACGCTTCCGATGGGAAATGTTGACATATTCGACGAGGAATAGTGACAAGACTACTTGACTGGATTATTTGATGACAAGTGTCCAACTAAAATTGTAGTGTGGTCCATCTTAGGGTGTTCACCCTAGTTTTGAGGAGGGGTGGAGAAATTCCCCACCGTGTAACCTCCAAGCCTGGAATCATGGGAGGACAGTGATGGACATGCTCCCCTAGACATGTGATGACGATTGCCAGTTTCTTGTTGGGAAGTTAGGTCGATATAGTCGACGCTTCCACCATATTGGTTTTATCAGTGGTTAGATCAGTATAGCCGATGACATAGTATATTGGCGCAGAGGATGGATAGGATGAGAGCGGAAGTAGGTTAGGAAGGATAGGAGGTTATAAGTTAGATTGGTGACTCTTGATGAGAGGTGGTATCATTTCTTGACTTAATTTGACTACTATATCTATCTCTATTTTGTTATGCCTTATTTTGAAAATCCTTGTGTCATTTTCACTCTAACTTCGGGATGAAGTTTTCTGAAGGAGGGGTGTATGTAATGCCCCACTTGATCCCATGAGGCAAATTTTGATTAGCTTTTAATTAATCTGTAAATAATAACTTATAATTTTTGAGTAATATCTACACTTGTGAAATTGTAATTTTATTTTATTTTTACTGGTATGACCTTTATTATTTATTTCATTTCTTATATGTCTTCTCAAATCAAATCTTAGATGAGGTATGGTCTTCCCTCATTTATTTCTAGAAATCAAATATCTAGATTTTGTACATCCAATATGTCATCTCAATTTAGCTTATAGATAAGGTATGACCTTCTCTCATTTAATTCTAAAATCAAATATCTATATTTTGTACATCCAATATGTCATCTCAATTTAACTTGTAGATAAGGTATGTCATTCCCTCATTTAATTCTAAAATCAAATATCTAGATTTTGTACATCCAATACGTCATCTCAATTTAACTTGTAGATAAGTTATGGTCTTCCCTCATTTATTTCTAAAATCAAATATCTAGATTTTGTACATTCAATATGTCATCTCAATTTAAATTTTGGTCTTCTCCTATTTATTTTTGAATAAAATATCTATATATAGTAGGGAAGTCAATGTTAATAAATTATAAGGATGAGGGGGTAGTCATGAAATTAATGGAAAGTAGTTGAAGTGGATGAGAGGAAAAGATATAAAAGGGAAGGAGGATGAGAGGAAAGTGGGAGGATTCTTGGTCTTGTTTTGGAATTGTGAAGGATTCTTGGTCTTGTTTGGCATTGGAGGAGATCCTTGGTCTTGTTTGGAGTTGGAGGGTGTTGATTCCCACTTGGACACACTACAACTGGTTGGACTTGGGCTCAGAGGGCTAGGGATCCTATGGAGGTTCCCTGGGCTAGGAAATCAATCCTAGTTGGATGTTAGGTAAATCTATTCAGGTAGCCCAGCATGAGCGTGTGTCTCAAAAAAATCGGGAGCATCTCAACCAAGCTAGTGATACAGGTATTCTTCGATTGTTAATTACTTATATAAATTGCTGAAATTATTATTTTTTTACTTTTTTAATATGTTGTTAATAAATTTTACCTGTATATTATCATCAAATAAATGTTGAGATAGAAATATGTTATTCTCCTTCATGTTGTGTTTAATTTCAATGATATATTTGGTTTATTCACTACAAGGAAAAGACCCTCTAGCGGAGGTTATAATGGAGGTTTTTAGTGTTATAAATTGGATAAAATTGTCAAAAAAACATTTGTTACAACATCCGTTTATGGTTATGGAGGTTTTGGCAGAGCTTTTAACAGAAATTCAACACAACTAAAACAAATGGGCGGTCGGAGGTTATTACTGATGTTTTTTCATCGATGCGCTACTCTGGATTTAACGCACCGGTGCGTACATGAAGACGATGCCCTGGGGCTGTCTCAGTCGAACGAACGCACCGGGACGTTTAGGTGTAAAACCACACTAGGCATAGTGTTGGTCATACAACGCATGGGGCCGTTCTAATTGGTCTTGGGATTTGTGCGGTGCCCATAGGTTGTATCAATGCATCGTTGCGTATACCTTTACGATGCACCTGTGCGTCGTATCATAGAAAGACACTGAGATTTATAATTGGTATCGGTATTCGTGTGGTGCCCATTGACTGTAAAAATGCACCGGTGCTTATAGATACATAAACGCCTCGGTACGCAGTATCACACAAATGCATTGATATTTATAACTGGTATCAATATTTGTGCGGTGCCCATAGATCGTACAACGACACCAGTGCGTATAGACACATAAACGCACTGGTCGACAGTTACTGACACACACTAGTTTTCATTTTGTTTTTTTTAGAAACATCGACTTGTGACAGTCCAATTATTGTGATTGTTTTAAATTCATTATTCATCAAAATTCGACACATATTATAACAATATTCATATTAATTACATTTTTATTAATGCATTTGAATGTGTTGTTTGGATTAATTTGTTATATCATATCAGAATTATTGTGGTTTTTTAAAATTCATTATTCATCAAAAGTCGACACATATATATCTTATAACAATATTCATATGAATTAAATTTTTATTAGTGCATTTGAGAACAACAATGGAGAACGCAATAGAATAAATTAAAACGTATTTTATGATTATATATATATCTTATAACAATATTCATATGAATTAAATTTTTATTAGTGCATTTGAGAACAACAATGGAGAACGCAATAGAATAAATTAAAACGTATTTTATGATTATATATATATATATATATATATATATATATATATATATGACAGTCTTTATCATACAAAATGGGACAGTTATTCGTATCCTTTTGTCTTTCAACTGGGACACTATGTCCATTACATTAAAAAAAATGTCCGATTTCACAGACATATTTCAAAAAATAAAACGCCTTGCTTTGATATCCAAACATAGTGATCATCATTCTTCGCTTGAACTGATATCACTTCTAGAGCTACTTCCATGACTTGGGTTATTTTTAGGAATGTTTTGTTCATGGCGTTGATTGTTTTCTTCTTCTTCACCTTCCATCTACAAACATAAAAATAAACTGAAATGAGTGTCTATACATTGGTGAGAATAATGAAAATTTCAATATTAAATAATATACATCAATTTAAATCGAAAAGAAAAATGACATACCATAGCAACAATTGACTCATAAACTATACACATTATTTCAAAACCATGTACCATGCCATCTTTCAAAATTTCATCTGTTGGCGCAGTTCCACACTTTGTTTCCTGCAAGTTTTATACCCCCTAACAAATCATATATTTAATATAAAAGATGTTTTTGTTCTATAAATTATAGACGGAGCTAAGTAAAACAAGATCGATAGATGCTTACAAATTCCAAAATTAAATTCTGATATGCCAACATATACTCACAAGCCATATTTAACCCAATTTCAATCAATTCGTCTGATGGTTCTTCTTTGTATGTTAGCACCTGTTTGAAGACATTCAATGATGATTTTTGTAAAACAACTTAAAGAATACAAAAATGAAATCTAGTTAAGTTGTTATAAGGAAGTAACAATTACTCACAAACTTAGAGATCAACCCTTTTCTTCCTTGTCGTCCTGTTTTCTGTGTTGAATGGGTTCCATTTTCTTTTCTTTTCTGCAAGAAAATTCTTGAAAATTAATATAATGCTAAATTGTTTATTTATTGTACCTAATGATCGAAAAATTCAATGATTACATATTACATTTGAAGCACGTTGTTGTTGAGATGGCTCCTCCTACGATGCAATTTTGTTCGTTTCTTTGGCCATCTCCTTGTACACCTTTTTGGACATTCCTACTGGCATATTTCTGATATTAGTTCATTCATATTTTGAGATTTTCATAATCTTCCTGAAAATGTAACATGACAATAAAATATTTATTTTTTATATTGATATATGAAAAGTAAATATAACAAAAGTGATATTTATAAATAATTCTAGACAAACATTTAAAGGAATATTATTTTTTCATTCCTTCTTTTTTGTTGTTATACGTTTTTTCTACTAAAGGTCTGACATGTCTCATTGACCAATGTAGAAATTTGCTGAATAATGATATTTATCCACCGAGATTATCCTGATCACATATCAATTCGAATTCATATGCAACACATAATCTCTTCCACTCAGATCATCACACATGCGGAAATAAAACAAGCGGTATGCGATCAAAAAATCATCAAAACATCATACACATTACACAGTATGTATGGGGAAAGCCTATAGCTAAAAACCCCTCAGCTATTGTGTATATTATAATGGAGAGAACATGTAACAAACTCAGTACAATACTCCTCACAAGTACTCAGTACTATCTCGGATAAGTTACACACAACTAGCTTGGTTTTGAACAAGTCACAGGTTCAAAACACATCCACTAATTTCCCGCCCTATTGCGCAATAAAAAGGTCGGTCTAATGAGAGATCCAAGGTTCGAATCTCCTTGGCTTGATAGCGCAATCCTCATGGGAAATTTCCTCCAAGTGTGGTGCAAAACTCATGCACCAATAATGTCACAACTGATAGCTATCTCAACCCTTTCATCTACCTCTTTCACTTGTCTCCACTGAACTGTCCATGCACTGAATTAACTGATGTGTTATTTAGTTGAATAATGAGTTAATAATTAGTGAATTAAATAATATTTAATTCACACCACTCATCTCTAGTGTATTAGCCAGTTAAACTAAATACAACTAGTTCAACCAAGTTAAACTGAACACAACTCCATCAACTCCTCAATCAACTCCACCAAACTTCGCCATCAAGTCCTAACTCGAAGTCAACCATGCATGAGTCACCAAACCCCTAGGACACTGCACTCCTCTCGTTTTCGATGCATGAGCCACATCCGTAGCTCCAACTGAAGTGTTGTAAGAGAATAAACTGAAGTTTAGAGTCCAAATATTATTAAGGGTAAATAATATTTGACTTTTCTATTTTTTAGCTAGGCAATCTAAAAATAGACTTCGACCTAAATGTCCAAAAATAGAGGTCCATCTATTTTTACCAACATGACCAATACTCCAATAATAGCATACTGCAACTCCGAGACCATGCTCCATATGTCTAAAAATAGACATAGTCTAAAAATAGACTTTGCGCCAAAAATAGCCTACGGGCTCACTTAGTGAAGGCGACTTCATTTCACTAAGCTCCATCATCTTGTTGCATTTTCAACACTCCCTCTCGCAAGATATGGATTATCTACAACCCCTATCCTACCTCTGTGATATTCGAATTTTCTCCTGGTGAGCGCCTTCGTCAGGATATCAGCATCTTGATCCTCCGTGGGAATATATGAAAGTAACATGATTCTCCTCTGCACACAATCTCTGATATGATGGTACCTGATGTTGATGTGTTTGGATCTATCATGAAATACTAGATTAGCCGAGAGTTTAATGCAACTCAGCTATCACGCAAATCACCGTAGGCTCCAAATGCAACCCGAACAATCCACGAGGATCTTTCATCCAAATAGCCTTCGCATGCACCAAGCTAGCCGCCATGTACTCTATGCTTAACCGAGTGCCACGGATCTCTCGTTCCTGGCTCGTACAGGAAACTCGTCGACTCCAATGCTGAAAATCGGCCTGCATGTGCTCTTGGTCCGTTGCTCCCCCGCCCACCGCATCAAGTAGTTTTAAAGATCTGCCTCCATTCTCGTCTGTACCATGCACTCATAATCCCGATGTGCCACTAAGATAACGTAATAATGCTTGCCCGCCTTCCAAAAGAGCTTGGTAGGCTTAACTATAGCTTGTGAAAGCTGGTTAACTGCATAGCATATATCGGGTCGTGTATTGACCAGATACATAAGCGACCCCACCAACTGTTGATAGACAGTGGCATCCACTACCTCCGCTGAAGTAGCATCCTCCTTCCTCCAACCACCAGGAAGAGGAGTATCAATAGGCTTGCAACCATGCATGTTGAACCTCTCCAGACCTCCTCTGCATACTTGCCCCGAGAAACAACAACCCTCCACCGGTACTAAATCTCCAATCCCAGGAAATAATGAAGGAGGCCCAAGTCCTTCATCTCGAACTCGTGCAAGATCCTCCTTGCAGAGTATCACCATCACCCGTCAAAATCAGATCATCTACATACAAGATAATGATCGCCAGCCTTCCCTCCACCACAATCTGGTACAGGTTAGGATCCGCCTCACTCTTGGAGAATCCAAGTCCGGTAAAGTAACTTTCTATCCATGTGTACCAAGCACGAGGTGCTTGCTTCAACCCGTACAGTGCTCTCTTGAGTCTGCACACATGCGACTCACCGCTGAAGATCTCGAAACCTTCGGGCTGCTCTATGTACACCTCCTCCTCAATGACTCCGTTGAGGAACATAGTCTTCACATCCATCCGATGGATGTGCCACCCCATCTGCGCTGAGAGAGTTAGGATCGTCCGTATGGAAGAGTACCTTGCGATAGGTGCAAAGGTCTCCTCATAATCGATCCCCTCGATCTGTGAGAAGCCACGGGCAAAAAATCTTGCCTTGTACTTCTCCACACTCCCGTCGCCCGTCTCGCTTCACTTTGTAGATCCACGCGAACCTACCACTCTTTCCCCTCCGGCTTGGGACAATCTCCCATGCATCAAGCTTCACGATCGAATCATATTCTTCGATCATGGCATCTACCCATGCGGGTTCCTCCATAGCTTCCTCAAAAGAGGATGGCTCCGTCACGACACATTGACTCACAAGAGCCATGTATCCACTTGTACCGATCCTATGGATCGCGTCGTTCGGCACAGGTCAGAGGTGGTCCTACAACCTTCTCTGCATCTCGAGCTAGTCGCTTAGCTTCTGTAGTGTGCATGCGCCCTCTGATGGTTGGCGCTGCATGGGTGGTTTCTTCCACCTCCTGAACTTCCTCTCGTGGCTGATCCACATCCGGAAGCTCCTCCTTAGGAACTAACAGCTCCTCATCTGCATGCAAGTGTAGCTCCCTCTCAAGCGAACACTGCATGGCTTTCTCCTCCTGAAATTTTATATCCCGTCGCACAACAGTCTTGCGACTGTCTGACAAATACACCCGATAGTTGTGAGGTGTATCAGTGTACCCAAAAAATATTCCAACCTCAGCAGTTGGATCCAGCTTCCTTCTCGCATCCTTCGTCACATGCATGTAGACAGGAGAACCAAAAATCCGCAAATGGGAAATATCAGGCCTCTTGCCAGAATAAGCCTCCTCCGGTGTACTTATGCCAAGAACCTTGTGAGGACAACGGTTCTGCACATACACTGCTGTATTGCATGCCTCAGCCCACAAGTGAAGGGGTAGGCCCTGATCATGCAACATCGCCCGTGGAGCACCCACGATCGTTCTGTTCTTCCGCTCAGCCACCCCGTTCTGCTGTGGGTTATGGGGTGCGATGAGCTCTCTCCGAATCCCTTCTGCGCTGCAAAAGTCTTTGAATTCATCCGAGATGAATTCACCACCATTGTCGCTCCTAAGAGCCTTCACATGCTTCCCCGATTCCTTCTCTACCAGCGCCTTGAATTCACAGAACTTAGAAAATGTCTCACTCTTCTTCTGCATGAAGAAGATCCAGCACTTCTGAGAGAAATCATCAACAAAGATCACGTAGTACTTGTGCTTTATTGTCGAAGCTACAGAGAAACGACCACACACGTCTGTGTGAACTCTCTCAAGAATCGTCGTGGCACGACTATCCTTCTCGTGAAAGGTGGCTTTCACATACTTCCCCAAGGTACACCCCTTGCACTGATCTGACTGCGCAAGAGTGCCCTTAGGAAGCCCAGTAGAAATCTGCTACAGTATCTTCAAAGCTCCGTGGTGAAGGTGGCCCAATCTCTTGTGCCACAGTTCGCCCTCATCATCCCGGCTCACCACTTCTCCCGCCTTGCATGCCATTGCTGCGTAGCCATCTACTTGCAACTGATAAAGGTTCTTGACTCAAACCCCTATCTTCCGGGTCTCTCCAGTAGTCTTACTACGCAGGAAAGATTTTCCTTCGCTGAAGACCACATCATACCCCTTGTCTTCCAACATCCCCACAGAGATCAGGTTCTTCATCAATCCTGGAACATGCAAAAATTCCTTCAATATGAAAGGTTTACGACTCCTCTCAAAGGAAATGGTGCGTACCGGTCGCCTTTATCTACCATCATCGCCCATCTCGATGTCCTCCCAGATCTTTTCCTCCCGGATACGAAAATGAATCTCGATCTCGGTCATGTGAAATGACGCACCACTGTCCAAGAACCATACTGATCCCATCACACTTGAGACCAAGCATGTGATCAGTGAAAAATCCAGTTCGAACTGGGAGGCCAATGCCTCTCCCACTGCAGATCCAGCAGCCTTCTTATTTTTTTTCTTCTGCGGACAATTTGTGGCATAGTGTCCGTGCTGGTGACAGTGAAAACACTTCACCTTGGACATGTCTTGCTTCTTGCCTTTCGCACCAGACTGAGAAGCCTTCTTACTCTTCCCCTTCTTTGCTTTGGCAGCCAAAGCGCAATTTTCTTCATCAGATACCTTTGATGAAGATCCGTCTCTGGTAGTCCTCCTTATCTCCTCCTGCATGAGATCCGCCCAAAGGCGCTCCCATCCGGCAACTTCTCCCGACCATTGACACTATCTTGATATGAGTGCCAAGCCTTTGAAATACCAAGGAGAGCCAAGTCCACCATGTCCTCATCTTCGACAGTCACCCCCACACTTCCCAGCTCATCTCTGCATTGAGTGAACTTCGTGAGGTATTTGGCGATACTGTCGCCTTTCTCCATCTTGATGTTTCTGAGCTTATCTTTGAGCGCCAGCTTCCTTTGGTCGCTCTTACTCTGGAATAGATCTGTCAATGCTTTCCACATTAAATATGGAGAAGCTTTTCCATGCAGGCTGGATACAATATGATCCTTGACGCCCTCCAACATAATCCTTCGACATTTCGCCATCTTCTTTTGCCAAGCTTCGACTTCAGCAGGATCAGTGGGCTTTTGGACATCCGTATCTACGAACTCCTTCAGACCATTATCTTCTAATACTGCCTCCATGCGATCCTTCCATGCAACATAATTCGAACTGCCTTCAAGAGCATATTCAAGTCGCAAACCGTTGAAAGACATTTTCAACTCTGGCACCAAGAAAACAAAACTGCTGCAAAATTCGAATTCCACTTCAAAGCTCAACCGCTCTAGATCTGTGAGAACAAATTATTTCTAGCACAGAGATTGACTGCAAGGGGAATTTACTGGATATATCACCTTTCAAAGGAAAGGATGGATACAGAGGCTACCTGGCCCGCATGCAGACTCTATCTACCGAAATGAGTTTGTAATCACTGTGATGATCAATCTCTGCTCCGATAATTAATCTAGCTCCGATACCATGTAGAAATTTGCTGAATAATGATATTTATCCACCGAGATTATCCTGATCACATATCAATTCGAATTCATATGCAACACATAATCTCTTCCACTCAGATCATCACACATGTGGAAATAAAACAAGCGGTATGCGATCAAAAAATCATCAAAACATCACACACATTACACAGTATGTATGGGGAAAGCCTATAGCTGAAAACCCCTCAGCTATTGTGTATATTATAATGGAGAGAACATGTAACAAACTCAGTACAATACTCCTCACAAGTACTCAGTACTATCTCGGATAAGTTACACACAACTAGCTTGGTTTTGAACAAGTCACAGGTTCAAAACACATCCACTAATTGCCTACCTCTATTGCGCAATCAAGGCTAGTCTAATAAGAGATCCAAGGTTCGAATCTCCTTGGCTTGACATCGCAATCATCATTGGCAATTGCCTCCAAGTTTGGTGCAAATCTCATGCACAACTGATGTCACAACTGATAGCTGTACTCACCCTTTCATCTACCTCTTTCACTGGTCTCCACTGAACTGTCCATGCACTGTAGTGAACTGATGTGTTCTTGAGTTGAATAATGAGTTACTAATTAATGAATTAAATAATATTTAATTCACTCCACTCATTACTAGTTGATTAGCTAGTTAAACTAATCTCAACTAGTTCAACTAAGTTAAACCGAACACAACTCCACCATCTGTCTCATCAACTCCACCAAACTTCTGCCACTAAAGTCCTAACTGAAGTCAACCATGCATGAGCTCACCAAACCCTTAGGAATAGCGTAATTCATTTGTCAGATGCATGAGCCACTTCTGTAGCTCGAACTGAAGTGCTCCAAGAGAGTAAACTGAAGTTTAGAGTCCAAATATTATTAAGGGTAAATAATATTTGACTTTTCTATTTTTAGGATAGGCAATCTAAAAATAGACTTCGACCTAAATGTCTAAAAATAGAGGTCCATATATTTTTACCAACATGACCAATACTCCAAGAATAACATACTGCAACCCCTGGACCATGCTCCATATGTCTAAAAATAGACTTTGCGCCAAAAATAGCCTACGGGCCCACTTAGTGAAGGCGACTTCATTTCACTAAGCTCCATCATCTTGCTGCATTTTCAACAACCAATTCTCTGGAAACTCTTCCTGTAGTTTAGATAAAATTTGGTTCTTGGAATCATTGGATTGATTTTTGTATTTTAAGTGGAAAGAATGTCTATACATTCGTTCCACTAGATCCCTCAAACTTTTGTAAAAGTTTTTCCCCCTTTCGTTAACTTCCAGTACCACTCTAGATGAGCTAAGGAGCAATTCATTTTCATTTGCATGTTCTATTTCTTTTATTTTCTTAGAACAACATTCATTTTCTGAGTTGTTGGTCCCTGTAGAACATTAAACAAATGTGAATTAGTAGACTGTTTGACACATGTTATCTAATAATTTTAAATATATTATTAATGATAATTAAAAAAAGAAACTCATATTGGATTGATAGTATTTTTTCATTCACCTGATTCGTCCTTTTCAATTTTTCCATTAAACTTTTATGCTCTTCTGGTCCTAGATCAGAAATAATCATATCGAGCGTCGTCATTTTGTGGCTCTGCATGATACACAGTAAGCAATACATATTAGTTAAACTTAGATATAGTTCAAAAACAATATTTTTTATAAAGAATTTATAAAGAACTTGCATTTTTTGCTCTTCTTGATTTTTTTATCAGTATTTTTGTTACTTGATCTCTTGTCAGTCATTTCTTTATCATTCTGAAACCTGTAACATATCATTCATTAATATATTTATAAATATATTCTCAACTTTTCAGGTAGAAAATAAATCTCAAGGCACTGGTGTGCCTTTCATGAGGTACGCACCACAACCGGTGCGTGGGGATATTAAAAACGCACCGCAAGATAGTATAATAGATCGTACGGTGCGTTGGGTATTATAAACACACCGCAAAATAATGTAATACACCGTACGGTCCGCTGGGTATCATAAACGCATTGCAAAAACAATGTAATACACCGTACGGTGCTATCCTTATTAAATGGAGCACCGGTGCCCTATTTCAGATATGGTGCACGGATTTAGAAAAATTGTTTTCAATTTTTTTATTACACAATACTTGCACGGTGCGCTGTATAATACAGCGCACCAATGCGGTAGGGTACGCAGGGCGCACCGATAGAGAAAAATCCTTTTTTTCCAAAAATTCACGCAATGGCTGAATGAATTGGGATCTAACTATGCAAGTCGTCCCGTGAGTTGGACGTCAATCTAAAATGAAAAACCCTATTACTGAAATCACAAAAACAAGGAGAAGAAAGAACAAAAACAAGAAAATGAAGGGTTTAGGGTAAAAATGGATAAAACTACCAAAAAAAAAGTAAAAAAAAATAATCAAATTTAATCACGAGATGGTTTGAAATTCTATGATACAGGGTTTGAATCACCAGAGTTTTGGTTTCTGATTGTCTGAATACTTCTATTCGAACATATTTCGTTGTTTCACAATGCCCTCGTGCTCTCTTGCTTCAGGTCTGTCTCTTGCAAATATCTGGCTGAAAATTTTAGCAAAAATAGTGAAATAATGAAAAATGTTTAGTATTTAAAGAATTATTTTATGAAATTAGATTTTCGAAAATATTTTTCCGCTCATTTTTCAAATTGCCGTTTTTTTTTCACTTAAAGAAAATAGAGTTGTGTTTTTTATTTGTGTTTATTCGTGACTGGTGCGGAAGAGTTGTGAAGCACCAATGTGTCTTTGTAATACAACGCACCGGTGCGTGTTATGATGATAAGCGCACCAAACTGTATAAAGTTCTTTTTTTTTGTATGTAAGATCATAGTAAAATAATGATAATTCTAAAGTACATGAATTTATTTTCATCATTTTCTAAACTTTATCATGCTACAAAATTCGTATTAATCTAGATTTGTTATTTTACAATTATTACAAATTTAAATATTTTAATAAAATCATTTCACATTAATAGAATTAAAATTTTTCAAATATTTTACATACAATTAGAATTACAATTACAATTTTACATTAATTTCACATACATGAATTACGATTAGAATTACAATTACAATTTTAATTTTACATAGAATTACGTTTAAAATTACGATTACAATTTTACAAATATTTTACATACAATTCAATTAAAATTACAATTACAAATACAATTACAATTTTAGAATTTTACATACAATTAGAATTAGAATTACAATTTTACAATTTTTCATATATACAATTACAATCACTTCACAATAAATTAAATATTACAATCACAATTAAAATTTTACATTAAATATTTTACATACAATTATAGTTAAAATTACAATTAGTACAAATACAAATACAACTTTACAATTTTACATACAATTAAAATTTCAATTTCAATTACAATCACGACATAATATTTAAGAAATATCATGGTCATTTAATATTAAATTAATTAATAAATATGATCACGATCATGATAACCATTGTACAAACATCATATTCGACTAAAAAACACATTCAAACATCAAATTAACATTATATATTAACATCATCACAACACAAACATCAAATATACATCTCATGTCAAATAACTCATGCTATCACATATACACATCTATCTGCAAGCTAAACATTAAATAAACATATCTAACATGACCTAACAATATGCGCCACATCATGATGATCACCAACATGTAAATTAAGTACAACTGCAACATGAACATAAAATGCATGGACCATATATATATATATGGACCATATATATATATATGGTCCATGCATTTTATGTTCATGTTGCAGTTGTACTTAATTTACATGTTGGTGATCATCATGATATATATATATATATAATGTTAAAAATATACAATTGTAATATAAATGTCATGGATCAACTGGTGGTAGTATAACAACATCAATAGTATTTCAAGTGGAGGCTTGTTTAGTAAAGGGTGCAGCCTCGACGGTCGATGGTCGAGCCTGCTCATGATCATGATCACTAGTATTGATGGAAACATCAATTGGTGGTACTACAACATCAATATAAGCAGTAGTAGTGGAGGCCTGCTCAGTCAATAGTGCAGCCTCGACGGTCGATGGTCCAGCCTGCTAATGATCATGACTAGTACTAATGGATGCTGCAGGCTGTTGACTGGACGTGGCTGATGGTCCAGCCTCATCTCCATGATGACTGCTAGATGCTGCTAGTGGAGCCTCATGCTCATCAGGCGCGGCGTGAAGTGAACGATCATGAGATGATGAGTCGCTGCTCGCGGTGCCGCGGCTCGACTATGCCTATAGCTACGGATAGTCCTCCTTAGTTGCGTAATAGCTATCGTAGCTCCTACGACATGCCGCATCAGGTTGTACATGTCACGCGACATGCCTCTCCACATCCATAAAAGCCTATCATCGGCCTGTATGTCTCTGTAATGAGCGGGTCTGATGCCCGCCTCAACAATCAATGCACTGAGTTTGTTCCCCAACTCCATCCTATATCTAGTCTCAGGTCGACCGTGCCTAGAAAAAGGCAGTACCAGTGCACCAGCAGGAGCATGTCTCTCTGCTGCATCGACCTCATCCTGATCATGATCATCATCGGCATCGGCCACGTCCTGATCATCATCAGGATCCACACCTGGATCATGTGGTGGATCCAGAATCTCCTTGCCATCAAAAGAGCCAATGTCTGCAAAATCTATAGAATTACACAACAATAATTAGACAATTTCATTACACAAATTAATAAAAACAAGTTAAAGAACATGTTAGAATAAATATAAATAAAACAGTAATATTACCTCTATCATCTAGCGGATCATCATCTGTGAAAAGGATGTTGGGACACCCTCGCAAATCTAATCCAGCATAAGGACATGGGACCATAATGAAGGGATGAAACTCGTCAATATTGGCTAGTAAGTCCAATGCATCATGCGATATCCTAGCTGGAAACATAGTGTCTCCCGTCTTGGGCATCATCTGCCCCCACATGTGCATCTGGGCCTCGAACATCGGCCTACGAGGCTGTTGAAAAAAACTAGGTCTCATCTTTAGAAACCTCTCAAAAAATAAACAAAACAACTCTAAAGCAAAAGGGAAGTTGACCCTCCCTTATGCATGAGCACGGCATCTATCTCAGGCTGTACAAAACTGCCACAAAAAAAATGGCAAACCACCTGACAAGTCGTGGCTGTTGTACTAAAGAATCAACATAATATAAAAGCGAGTAGCTAATGTGTTGCCTGCCACTGGTGTTGTGCGAAATGGTCGAAATGATAAGTGAGAGTCATTGCACGTCCTGTCTACCAAATGAACCTATACGTAACTGACCTCTAGGTACCTGAAACTCTGAAGGAGACAGTACATGTGCTCCAAGGTATCTCTGGGAGTAAACTAATTGACTCCCTGCTACACAACCAGCTGGCACGTCTGGGAATGAGGGAAAATCCACCCCTCTCCTCAATAGTCCTGTAATAAAATAAATGTCCTCCTCAGTGGGTGTGTACCACTGGTCAGGACCAACCTGGAAAGTCTATCAGTGGGCATTCCACCTGCGGATAAGATATCTCAAAAACACACTATGGGCCTTTAGGGAAGTAGCCCCCTCATAGAAATTGAGGAGGCCTACCTACCTAAGGATCCCCTGGGTATCTGTTGTAATAGGGCGAGGGTATGCATCTCTCTCCCTCTCTCGGGCCTCCCATTGGTGAATCATGTCATACTATTCTGCCTGTTGTTGCTGTTGTTCCTCCTCTTCTCTCTGCATATTACATATTTTTTTTTTATTAAAACGAAATTTAAATATATATATATATATATATATATATATATATATATATATATATATATATATATATATTTATTTATTTTGAAAAAAAACGGAACCTAGATGCGCCTGGCCAGTCCACGCAACGTGGTTCACGAATGGCTTGGGGTTTGTGGCGTGCAGTGGCGTGCCTAATGAAATACAACACATTGGCCTCGGTGCAACTGTCTTTTTTTCAAGCATTGTTGACTATATCTAGGGTCAGAATAACGGTGTGCTGACTGAAATATATGCCCCAGAGCGTATAGTCGTGTCAGCGCACTGACTTCATCACCATTACATAGTCGACGATGCAGTATTTTATCCGGCCTCATCGTTGACCCTCTCAGAATGTCGAATGTGGTGCGCTGACATACACCGGGGCAGATAATTCTGTCAACGCACCGCACTGCGATTCCAATGGTCAATGGTGCGCCTGGCTAAATGAGCGCATCGCATTTTTTTTTTAATTTAAAATTATGCGAGGCGCCTTTCAGTACCACCCCGAAAATGGTGTGGATACCGTTAGCACCAGTGGCGGTGCGGCCTGTAAATTTTACAGGTAGCACCGCTATCCGGTGCGAGCCGAATGGCTCAGGCGCACCGCGTGACAATTTTTTTTTAATGGTTATTTTTAAGGTTATTTCAAATTCTAATCCGCTAAAAAGCTTAATTATGGAAAAAATAGAAAAATACCTGTACATTTCGCCGTCGATGAGGCATATTGGCTGTAAAATTTGCAAAAGAAAATTTGCCCACCGTTTTTCAAAATGCAAGCTGGAGATTGGTGGCCAATTCAGAGAAGTAGTGCGTGCAATGGGTGCAATGAGAGCACCGATGTCAAGGCGGCTCAAAGGAGGGGAAATGGCACTGGTGCTTGAGAGCTCTAGAGAACTGAGGAAAGTGAAAAATGCAGTTTTTTTGCCGTAATTTTTTTTTTATTTAACCCTGTTCCAATGCGCGGGGTTTTATAGGTGCACCGGTACGCTTACTTACAACTGCACCGGGTGGTGTCAGATTTGGCGCGTTATTTATGATGCACCGGGGTGGTGCCCTAACACTGCATCGGGATGTTTCAGTTTTGGTGCGATGTTTTGATGATGTACCGGGGCAGAATATACATAAAGCATCGATGCGGAATATTTGTAAAGCATCGGTTTTTTGGTCTTAATTTTTTTTATTTAACGCTATTCCGGTGCGTGATTTTTATAGGCGCACCGGTGCTCTTGGATAAAAACGTACCAGCGCGTTTTTGTTTTAGCGCAGTGTTTTATGATGCACCGACGCGGAAGAGTAGTGAAGCACCGGTGCATTACCGTTATAGGATGCCATGGGTGGGTGTGTACATCACACATGCTGTCCGATGTGCCAATGTTTTTTGCGAACCGGTGCGTTCTATGGTAGAGCGCACCGGTAATTGAGAGCTCAAGAGCACTAGAAAAATGAAAAATCCAAGTTTTTTGCCATAGTTTTTTTTTTTTTTTATTTAACCCTTTACTGGTGTGCGTGGTTTATAGGTGCACCGGTTCTGTTTCTTATGAACGCACTGGTCTGTTTGTGTTTTGGCGCGTTGTTTTATGATGCACCGATGCAGTTTCTTTCTACTGCACCAGGTGGTTTCGGTTTTTGTGCAGTGTTTTATAATGCACCGGCATGGAAGAGTTGTGAGGCACCGGTGATATATAATAATACGACGCACCGGACGGGTGTGTACGGAGTGCACGGTGTCCGGTGTGCCAATGTTTTTGTGCGCACCGGTGCTTTCGCGATTCCAGAGCATCGGGGCGACGTTTAATGATAAGTGCACCAAGCAGAAAACATCCATAAAACCCTCCGCCCACCAACCTCCTCTAGTAACCTCTGCTAGAAATGGATGTATGGGGTATTTTTCTGTGGGGTTCCTCAAAAACATCCGCTAGAGGGTATTTTCCTTGTAGTGTTAGAAGACCTAGATTAGGTCTTCATAGAAAACCCACAAATCTCTTCTCATAGATTATTCAATAGACAAAGACCAAGACCCCTTGTTAATGAACGTTGAGATTTTATCCAAAACCACTTGTCATTAATTCTTTCTCTTCATAGAGAAACTCAGTCTCTATTTTTCCCTTTCACAAGTACTGATTGTAACCTTAACACAAAGCAACAACTATGTGATGAAACTCACCTGAAGCGTACCTCGTATTTTGAAATTTATGAACTTCTGTAGATTCCGAATTTCAGAGTTTTCTCGTACTTCTGGTATATGCGGAATTTCAGAATATCTGCAATCTTGAACATTTGTGTATCTGGTGAATGCGCAATTCTACAATTTCCCTTGTGCAGGTCCGAGAAGATGATAATCGTTTTTATTCTAAATAATGTTACGCTGTAAACATAGCCGCAGATGTATTTTAACTTGTAATCTACATCTGTTAAAGTCAAAGTTTGAATGTGTGTGTTGAAACTACCCACGTGAGCCTATATATAAAGGTTGTTCCTTTCCATTTAAGTCGACAGTTATTTTCTAGCAGCTGACTTCCATTAACTTGATGAATGTCGACATTAAATAACATGGTTTTTGAAGCATGCGCTTTCACACATTTTTGACAAGTGCAACATGACATCTTATTTGACCTAATGACACATACTAAAGACATCAAGAAGATGCCTTATGGCTTATAAAAACTTCTTGCTTATGAACCCATAAAGCAAGCAAATGTATTTATACCTTTTGTCATTTACATACATAATTATAAGTCATTATGAAAACCTAACCTAATTACACTTTTCAACAGTACAAATGAAACATTATGAATATAAAATTTAACACCTGAGGGGTGTCTACTCGTTGTCCTTTGTAGATAGTTCTAGGCTAAGGAACCGTGTCAAAGCATCTAAAATATTCTTTGGTTTTGGTTTGGATGACCAATGCTTTAAACTGTTAAACACATGTAAATATTAATTATTCCTAATACAATAAAATGGTCGACTCCTCACTTTTAACAGAATTAAGCATTAAATTGTCTTTGAAAGGTAGACTTAAAGATGATATATATGCTTCATTAAACATTCAAACAAAGCATTTAACTTTTCATATACAGATGATGTGTGTAAAATATTTTTACAACCAAACATAATATATATATATTTTTTTAACTAGAACGGTTATATTATTGAAAAAGAGTGCTGATATGGCAGAGCCTATGCAGCCAGTATACATAGATTCTCATTCGGAGCAGCAATTACATCAAATTTGCCATGAGCCTTTTAAGGGATAATGGTTATGTGCGGAGCTTCAGCATTTAGACTTATCATTCCTTCGTGAAGCAAACAGCCGATATTGGCCAGTCTATCAGCTTCCTGATTTAGATCTCTGAGTATGTGGAAGGCTTTTACTGAGGGGATGTCCCTCAGTATTCTGTTAACTCTGGCTAGATGTTTATTGAGCACCGGATTCTTGAGATCCTTCTTGCTGACTATTGCTTTTATTATCACCTCTGAGTCTCCAAAGACTGCTATTTCACTTGGATTTACGTTTTTGACAATTTGACATGCTTTCCATAAACTTAAGATTTCTGCTTGATTGTTGGATTTCAGTCCTAGACCCCAACTGAATTCTTCTTTGTTTCCATTGGGGTAATAGATCACCCCGCCTGCACCCGATCTTCCCGGATTGCCCTTTGAGGCACCATCAAAGAAGACAGCGTGCTTTCCTTGAGATTTCCACCACTGGTGAAATCTGTCATCCGGAATGCGAATCTGCCAATTTTCCATGTAGGCAGTGCGAAGATTTGCTGAGGAGCTGATCATGGCGGTGAAAGGAGCCAACCACAACCTTTCTTCGGGCCGGAGAGTATGATCCTCTTTGATCTGTGAGTGGATCAAGGTCTCTAGAAGGAGGGATTTGGCCTGTTCCACCACTTTAGCTGCTGTCATTTCTTTATTGTTGAAGATGGTTTCGTTTCTGGCCAGCCAGATTTTCCAGCAAACATATTTGGGAGCGGCTATCCACACCTTTTGCCATAAAGATTTGCTGACAATATTGTAGGGATAAGCAGCATTCCATGAGAGAAACATGGATTCAATCGTACAGTGAGTGGGAGTGTGCACATTCAGACCAGCTAGAAAGAGGTACCAAACCTCCTTCGCGAAGTCACATTCCAGGAACAGATGACCTGTAGTTTCCAGCGCTGCTTTGCAAAGAGCACAGCGGTGGGGACCTGCAATATTCCTCTTGCAAAGATTTTCTCCTGTCAAGATTTTGTTTTGAAACAGGATCCAGAAGAAGAATTTTATTTTAGGAATGCTAAGATTATCCCAAATCAGTTTCCAAACAGCCCCAGGATGAGTCGAATCTTTCCTACTTTGAAGTTGAAGGTATCCATGCTTTGCTGTATAGACCCCAGTTTTCCCCCAGCCCCATTGATCTGCATCATCTAAGTGCACTGGGGCATAGTCAGTGATTGCTCTTTTGAATAGAGCGAGCTGTGAGTGCAAGTGCGTTGGTGGCATGGGAATGTTCCATTGTGTCCAGTTGCCATTTGTGTCCCAGACAGAGATATCGATCAGTTTCCTAATTCCTTGCGCTTTGAGCCAGTCTCTGAGATCTGCAAAGTCATTGGATTCGTTAAGAGGAGGGTAGCCCAGAACGCTGTCTCTCCAAATCCTGATATTTTCCCCATTTCCTGGCACTCTGTATAAATGAGAAATGAAGAAAGGAATGCCTCTGCTGCAGAGTTTCCACACTTGCGATGCTTTTGAAAGATTGTCAGCTGTGTATCGGGACAGAGGTCGATTCTGCAGGTATTTAATTATGAAGATTTGGCTAACCAGATGTTGAGGATTCTTGATTAACTGCCACAGAAGTTTACCACCCAGTGCTAGATTAGCGTTCTGGGGGTCTCGTATCTGCAAACCTCCTTCCAGAATGGGCCGTCTCACAGTATCCCAGTTGATCAAATGGAATTTGCTTTGGTTGCCGCGGCCTCCTTTCCACAAAAAATTCCGAATGAGTCGAGCAATCTGATCTGAGATAGCTTTGGGGGCGAGCATCAGTGCTGCCTGGTAGGTGGGTAACGCTGATAGGACCGCCTTAACAAGAATAAGTTTGCCCCCCGTGGAGAGCCAGAATCCTCCCCACGCGCTAATTTTCTTCTTAAACTTCGCTATGACATCTTCCCAGAGTTGGTTTCGATTGGATCTAAGCGTGATTGGCAATCCCAGATACTTCAGCTTGTCCCATTCAGCAAAGCCAATGAAGCCCAGATCGTTGGCAATTTTGTTAATGGTGAATTGATCGGTGTTCCAACCATAAACATCACTCTTCTTCTCACTTATTAGCGCTCCGGATATACTGCAGAACTTCTGGAGAGTATTTCTGAAGGAGCTTGCCACTCTGACAGATGCGCCCCCAAGCAGAATCGAGTCATCAGCAAATAAGGCATGGTTCACTGGTTCAATGCCATTTGCGATTCTTATACCAGGGCTGCTACCAATGCTTTTATCTTTGGTGAGCTTTCTGCTTAAGGAGTCCGCCATGAGAATATAGAGGAAGGGGGAGAGAGGGCAGCCCTGTCTCAGCCCTCTGGTGGCCAGAAAGAAGTTCGCCAGTCTGCCATTAATCAATGGGGCAATCCAGGTCTTTTCTATACAGGCTTTGATCAAATTTATGAACTCTTGACAAAACCCAAAGGCGGAGAGCACCCTGTATAAGAAGGATCTGTTAACTCTGTCAAAAGCATTACACATATCTAGTTTAATGAGCATACCTTGTTCTTTGCGGGCGTGACTGGAGTGCAGAGCTTCTTGGACTTGTATGACATTGTCCAGAATGTGACGACCTTACACGAATCCACCTTGAGCTTGAGAGATCAACTTTTGCAAGAGAGGTTTAAGCCTGTTTGCCAGGAGTTTGGCCATAATCTTATAGGAGGCATTACATAGTGAGATTGGCCTATATCTATCAAAAGATCCAGGGTTTGCTTCCTTGGGAATTAGGGCAAGGAATGTGGAATTGATTCCCCCACCCACCTTTGCCTTTCTCAAGATCCCTTGGGTCATTTTTAGCAGATCGAATTTAATTAGCTCCCAGCAAATTTTGTAAAAATGTATTGAAAATCCGTCGGGGCCAGGAGCTTTATCCTGCTCCATTGACCACACAATCTTATGGATTTCTTCCTCCGAGACTGGTGTCAAAAGGCAGTTTTTGTCTTCAGGGTTGACCAACTTCGGAATACTTGATAGGAATTCGATAATGTCGTCCTCACTCCCATTTCCTTCAGCAGTGAGTAGATTCTGGAAATGTCCCTCTGCTGCTGCCTTGATTTGTTCGAAACCTTTACAGACCTGACCATTGGCTAAAGTGATTTCGTTGATATGATTTTTTGAAAGTCTGGCCCTGTACTGTTTATGGAAGTAAGCAGTGTTTCTGTCTCCAGCTTTTAACCAAAGGCTGCGAGACTTCAAGCGCCAATACTGCTCTTCGTTTCTGAAAGAATGGTAAACTCTCCTTTGCTCATTGTTTTCCACTAATAGATCTGTTGGAGAAATGTCTTTTTTTTCCATATCAAATTGCAATTCTTCCAGCTGAAGAACAGCCTCTTTTCTCTGGGAAGTGGGCGTTTTATTGGCTTTTTTAATCCAGTCTTTTAGAGCCTTTTTTGTACCCTTTATCTTCTGCTCCCATACGTAGCTAGGAGAGCCCGTGATCTCTGCTTTCCAGGCAGATTGCACTGTTTCGTGGAACCCATCTATTTCTGCCCAGAGAGGGTTAAACTGAAAAGGCAGAGGGCCTAGGTCTTCTTCCTCTTTAATGCACAATAAAATTGGTTTATGATCAGATGTTAGTTTTGGTAGAATCTTAGTTAGCACAATTCTGTTGTCCAGCATAATGGTGCTACTGAAAAGGAACCTGTCCAATCTTGCTGAGATGTGTTCTCCCGCTGTCCTATTATTGGTCCAGGTATAATCTCCTTTAACAGGCTTGAAGTCTACGAGGTCCCACTGTGTAATAAGGTCTTCTACAATGGGAAGGAAGGGATCCCTTGAAGAGCTCCCTCCTCTCTTCTCATTAGGATCCAGCACAATGTTCAGATCACCTCCTAAAATTAAATTTTGTAGATGGTGAAGCTCTAGAAAGGCTGAGAGTGACTTCCAGCACTCTTTCTTTTCCTCATAATGTACTGGAACATATAAATTGATCAGTGCCATAACTGTGTTGCTTGCTTTATGTCTAAGTTCAGTAAAGATCCAGTGTTGAGATTCATGGGTTCTTTCTAGTGGAAAAAGATTTTGAGACCAGAAGGTGCCTATTCCCCCTGCTGTTCCTCTTGCACTGATTGTCTTTCCTGAGTCAAATTTCCACTTGTTGTTACTTATGTTCAGAAGATGCTCCCCCTCTATTTTTGTCTCTTGAAGCATTAGGATGTCTACGGATTCCGTTTTCAGTAGATCTTTGATAGCTTCTGCCTTATTGGGATTCCCCAAACCCCTACAGTTCCAAGAGACTATATGCATCATTTAAGACTGGAGGAGATAGGTCCACCCCCCTTGGGGGTCCTTAGTCTGGTATTCCTTCCTAGAGTCATCTCAATGGTGGACTGACTGCCTAGGGTTTTTTGTCTTTCAGATTCCTCTTCCCTAGTTTCTCTATTAGATTTCCTACCAGCTCTCTTGGATGGCCTCTCAAAGGTCTCATCATCCGAGGATCCCATAGTTTCTGTGTTCTTCTTTTTAGACTTAATAATATCTGCATAAGAAGGGGAGGAGGTGTTGCCTTGAGAGGGGATTAAGATGATACCAGTTTCTGGAGCTGTGTTGTTGTTCGGCGGGGTTGATCCATCCGTCTCTGCTTCTGGAGGGTCTGACTGTGGGGTTAGAGATTCAAAGGGGTTCTTATCTGCTTCTGTACTGGCTTTGTCCTTGCTTCCTGCTGCTTGGTTGTCTGCGTTTTCTTGCCCAACTTTGTTCTCCGCTCCTTTGCCCTTGTTTTTGTTATTCTGTCTGCTGTTTGATGTCTTCTTGACTTGGTTCCAGTGCTCTCCTTTTTCTTTCTCTGCTAGCTCTTCATTTTTTTTCTTGCAATACCTGGCGAAGTGCCCGTGTTCATGGCAATGTCGGCACTTGAAAGGGAGCTGTTCGTAGTCAAGCTCCTGAATATGAGACCAATCTGCTACCGTGAGGTTGATGGCTTCAGGCAGCCCAACTTCAAGGTCAACTTCGACACAAATGCGAGCGCAGGAATACTGATCCTTCCTTGGCGCCTGATCAATGTATTTCCCAAGGGCGTTGCCAATCGACTGCAGAGATCTCTGATTCCAGCAGTGGAGGGGGAGGTGGGGGAGTCTCACCCAAACTGGCACTGCCGTGGGCACATCCTGAGCGGGGTCGAAGTCTGGCGACCACTTGTTCAGATAGAGACCTCGAGGGCCCATAAAGTATGGCCCGTTTCGGAAGATCAAACTTCTGTCTTCCGCATTATCAAAGATGAAGACAAAAAAGCCTTTCCCCACGAAATGACTCTTGATGTTCTCCTTTACCAGGGGAATCCAATTCCTATTCACCCAGTCTTCGACAGCCTTCGGGGAGGGCCAAAGCCCAGTGAACTGGCCAATGAGGCCCCTCTCTGCCAGATTCAGGGCAGATCTGCAAGTTTCCTCCACAGGCAAAGAAACCGTGGGAATACTGGCCAGTTTCTTCACAAATTTCTGCTGGGATCCTGAAGGGGGCTGATTGCCCAAGCCAGCAACGAGGGTAATGAAAGCAGCGAGCTCCGGGGAGGGAGGGGAGGCCGCAGGACCTCCACTGGGATCCATGGTGAGGAGGCGGGCACCGACCAGGCGCTGCTAGGGCAGCAGCAGGTCGAGCATGAGCGCGCGCAGCGTATTTTTTTAAAAATTAGATCCAAACATAATATATTTAAAGATAACAGGAAGCAACAATTAATTCATGTAGAGGAATTAACTAAAACATATAGTTTCAGTTAATTAATCTCTGTAATTGATTATAACTTTGCAATGGGATTTCAAAAATATTAATACTTAATCTTAACTTACCCAGATTTCCTATTAACTTTAGACATGTTGAGGTAAATAAAAATGGAACATATAAGAAACTAGAAAAACTCACAAGAAAACATAGTCTGCTTCAAAATGAATCCAAAATTATTCTATTAATCTCAAAAATAGTTCATAGAATTACAATCATATTCATAAGCTTATCACAAGAGTTCAACCTATTATATTTCAAATTGCAAAGTAGGTATAGATTTTCTTTCAAAATATCTGTACTTGAAATCAAAATTTATTACAAAATATCCAATCCAACTGATATGGATTTTTTTTACAAAAATAGAACTAGGAAATAGGAAATTTGAACTGATTGACATCTGACACAAAATTTGAGGATTGATGCTAGTGTCTGGAGCTGAAAAGTTGTACCTTTTCTAGTTCCTGGAACTCTATTTTATGTTCCTAAAAACCTACATCCTGTTGCTAAAACATGTGTTTTCTTCTCATTCGATGAGCTCACATATTTTATCCCATCTTTCCTCATTAGGGATAGAAAAATTTACCAACTTTATGTATGCTTCATCGACTTCAATGTATTTCTCAAAGGTAGGTTTGGTTATGAATAAATATTTGACCTCATGTTGAATTAACAAATCATAACTCAAACCTTCCATGAATGCCTTCCCAGTTATATACCCTTTGATCTTAGCAAATTTAGCTTTGTCTATGGCTATATCATGCAACCTATGCTGATATTCTTTCAGAGGGATTAGTTTATCACCTATACCTTGGAGGCCTGGAAATCCCTTCTGATGTAAAACATTAAATTTCCTATGGAAATTTTTAATTTGAAATTTCAGATTATGACCTTTATTTTCTAACTGTAACATTAAATTCCTTTTAGTAATACCTTTTTCACCTCCAAGATAGTTCCAGTTTTTTCTTAAATTGCACAGTCTTCAAGCTCTTCCTTTGTTTTAGAATTTAGAACTTTGATTATCTTGATAGCATCTCCTGGTTTGTGGTACTGGTCTTTATTCACTTCTACCACTGCATCTTGATTTTCATATTGCTCTATTTATGGCCTCGATGTATGTGCATAAGGAGCTGTCTTTTGTTCTACTCTTAATTTAGAAATAATCCCCAAGGGATCATAAGACTAAGTAAAACTCAATTTAAATTTCATTTGATTTAACAGAGAATCTGCCTCCTTTTTTGCTTCTCTAATATTTACAATGAATGGTCCTATCTGTTCTTTTGATTTGAACTTGAACTTCTTCTTACTAGAAAAAAAGTGTAGATCATCCATATTCATCATTTGTCTTATGTATTCTAGTGCAAAAATCCTTATTGGCACAAATTTAGGCAACCTATAGGGAGGTAGCTCACATCCATAAATTTTGATCTCTGTGTAATTTTGGTTAAGATACCAGTCTCCAATTTTTGTTTGCTCACTGAGGTGAAGAATTATTTGATCTCTGGTGAAATCCTAGGAATAACATCACTATTGAGAATACACAAGGCCATATGTAGAAATTGATTTACATAATCAGAAAATGAGTACTGTTCCATGTTATTCCTTACCAAGAAAGTCCAATGAATTAAAGACTGAGGATTTCCTTATGCATTTAATTTTTTCAATGGAAATTTAAATCTATATTCATGGAAAAATAGAATTAGGTACACAAGGACTGACTGGTGCTTGAAAGCACTTTGAGTAGAAAACTTCGAGAATTTATCATCTATGATTTTTGCCAGAAATTCACTATAATTGAAAATATGTGATGACTTCTCTCCTGCTGAAAATACTGATAGAAATTCTAAAATTACCTCATCGACCCACTGATCACTTGGATAACTTAATAGACACGAAACCATAGAGATAACTTTCCTAGACATTTGTTCTTTGTAACTTAGAATTTTCCGGTAAAAATGTTTCAAAGATTTTTCTTCTTTGGGAGAAGGTGAGTTTTTGATAGATCTACATAAGTTAGTCTACAAAAAATTGACTCAAGGGTCATGGTAAACAAAACTTCATTATTTTAGGAAATAAAAACCATTTTACTTGGGAGATATCTGAAATTACACCAGGTAACAAAATATGGAAAGAAATGGGTCCGAGGAAAGGTGAATTGAAGTAGGAAGGAGTGTACATACTCAATTCATCACTGACATCTAGAAATTTTTTATTCGCCCAGTTGAGGATATCATAGAGATCGAACTCACACCGGATTTAACGGATCTTGTATTGATTGTCAAATAGAGGAAACTCATGTAAATTTATAATAGGGGGAAACATTGAACTCTCAACCACTAACTTAGATTTTCCTTTAGACACAACATGTTAAATTATGAAATTTGCAATTAGGTGTATCGAATTACTGGGAAATTGGCGATTGTTGATGAGGGAAGTAACTGGAAGTTGATGGAAGCCAAATTTTACTCCAGAGTAGCCAAATTGTGTATTTTCCCAAACTTATCTAATCCAAAAATGCATTTACATATGTCTTCAATGCTAAATGCATGTTTCATCAAGAGGTTGATGAACACATTATTCATCAAATATCATAGAAGGAATCTTTATGTTTCTTTGGAACAACAAACAAATTGAGTCACTTTTTGAAAAATGTGTTCTCCAAATTGAACATTAAATTTAGCTTTCAAATTAACTGTACTGGTATTTATTTCACTAAACAGAAGCAAATTGTTATGGACATCACGGAATCAAGTCCCTTTCTCAAATTTAGATGGTATTTAAGTGTGTTTGGAACTTGATTTACCTTCATTTTGAGATAATTTTGCCTGATTATGTTAGACAAACAGACATTGAGAGTCCCCAAATTTATTTTCTTTATTTTTGAAAACAAATTAGTAAACATGACTTAAAATGTGTGATTGGGTTTTTTGTATTTTGTTTATAGCAGTGTCTAAAATATTCCAAATCCCACAAATTAGTTCGGAAATGATAAGTTGGAATGGCTAGAGTTAAAAAATATGGAGACCACCCACATGTTGGAATGGATAGAATCAAAAGAAAGAAGATAATGCATTGTTAAATATTTGTGGAGACATTAAAATCATTTCAGCCAAAAATATTAGATGAAATCATAGATGCAATCCTCTGCTCAAACTTTTTATCTCATCTGCTCAAAATTTTGATTGTGCATCATTCCAAGTATCTCTTGCTTTTCTTTTCCAAGCAAACCTATGTTTTCCAAACCCTGATTGGACATTTTAACAAACCTAATTTTGATTGTATTCAAGGAAGTTAGGTGCTCTGCAACTTTGGTAAAGTTAGGGAGTTCATGTGTGCAAGTATCCTTGGTTTTATAGATTTAATATGATATAAATTCCTACCTATCTAATATGAATTTATTGTTGTTTATTTTCTAGGGTTTTAAAGTGTGGACAATGGTGGAAAAGTGGACATTGTGTATCGAAGTTAACTGTCGTCCAAATCCTGGACAAGCCACATTTAAATTTTGCTTTATAATCCAGTGCAAAATCATGTAGTGCACAAAAACATATATGTACAAGTGAGGACAATTAATAATGAAGCCTACTATATTTCCCTTGTTGAGGGCTTAAAAGAGGCAAAAAACAATGTTGTCAATGATATTGCAGTTTACATGAGCTCGCAACTCATTTGCAATCAGCTCAATGGAATCTACAAAGTTCGAAAAGGTAATTTAAAACCCCTATACAAGGAAGAAATAATGTGAATCTCTCAGTTTAAATATTTCATCATACAATGGCTTGCAAACATTCATAGGATGTCCATTGATATACTGGTGGAAGGAATGTCAAGTGTAGATGTAGGTGTCAGAGATGACACTAGATCACGATCTATTGCAACTGAAGTCATCAATCAACATCATGACAAGTCTCAAATATGTGAATGTGTCATTCTTATCATTTTCCTTGGGGATATCATGGCATGGTTATTTCACTAGAGAAGAACCCATTGTAATTTTTGGATGGTTCGCGATATAATAGATGAATATTTTTTAAGGTATAATTATTTTATGTTGTGTTATTTTTCCATGTGTCATGAACCTTTTCAACCCCCAATTCATTATTGTTGTTCAAAGGACAATTATTTTCCACTATGCATTGCATTATGCAATGTTGTTATAATGACCATGTAGGTAGTACGCCATTATTTCTGTGCATGAAAATTTGGTTTTCTTTTTACTTCCTTGGGATCGAATAAATCATCGATTAACATGGATATTTTTGAAAATAGTAAAAAGAAAACTTAAAAACTAATTTGACACTCTATAGTAGGAATGATTATACACCTTGCTACTCAATTGGGAAATTATGTGCTTATCATTTTGATTGTCACATGATAAATACATGGAAGAACAACATGGAATAAAATCAACCATGGTGACAATATAACTTTTATGCATTAAGAAAAAATTCATTACTCAAGTACTCAATTATTGGACTGCTGAAACACTTCATTTATATAGAAAAGATGAAATACATGTACATACTTGCAGCTTATCAAAATATGGAATAATTTTAAACTCTCCTAACCCTAGCTAGGGAAACCAAGAAAACTCTGACAACAAACTCCTCCTCGCTAGGAATCACATGTAAATAGAGCTGGCCACTCCATCAGGAATAGCATTAATACAACATAGAATTACAACTGGAATGACATTCATCACATGAATGTCGATATTCGGACAATAAACAAAAAGCTGCAGTTTCTATCACAAATTGTTTTTGAATCCAATTTGCGTGTTGTCTCCAAGTTTTATGATGTCAGTGACCCAGTCATCTTCAGATCGAGGGGGTCCCATTGATGAACCAGTTGTGTCTGTAGGATAACAACACAATTTTCATCAGAGAAAATAATAACATGTGAACTAATACATGCATCGGAATACATAGTAGATCAATTAGAAGTCATGTCTTAAGCACCTTGACTCATCTGATAGAAATAGTTATGGTGGTTCTGTACGTCCTTCATTTGAAATCACATTAACGGGATGCTACATCCTTGCAAAAATTCACACACTACATTAACAACATGAACACAAATCAGTGCTAAAAGTTAATAGCAAAGACAATGCAACAAACATGTAAATTCACCAATTTTCGTGATGTCAGTGACCCAATCTTATTCTGGTCGAGGGGCGCCCATTGATGAACTAGATTTGTCTGCAAGATAACATCACAAATTTCATCAGAGAAAATAATAACATGTGAACTAATATATGCATCGAAATACATAGTAAATCAATCATAAGTATTGTCTTAAGCACCTTGACTCATCTAATAAAAATAGTTATGGTGGTTCTGTGTACATCCTTCATCTGAAATCAAATTAACTGGATGTTGCAGCCCTGCAAACATTGACACACTACATTAACAACATGAACAATAGCCAGTGCTAAAATTTAAGAGCAAAAACAATGCAACAAACATGGAAATTAATCGAACACTGTGATGTCAGTGACTTAATCTTGTTCTTGTCGAGAGGGGTCCATTGATGAAAAAATTGTGTGTGTAAGATAAAAACACAATTTTCATCAGAGAAAATAATAACATGTGAACTAATACATGCATCAGAATACATAGTATATCAATTAGAAGTCTTATCTTAAGCACCTTGACTCATGATAAAAATAGTTATGGTGGGTCTGTGTATGTCCTTCATCTAAAATCACATTAATGGGAAGTTGCAGCCCTGCAAACATTCACACACTACATTAACAACATGAAAAAAAACCAGTGCTAAAATTTAAGAGCAAAGACAATGCAACAAACATGGAAATTCACCAATTTCTGTGATGTTAGTGACCCAATCTTGTTCTCGTCGAGGGGGACCCATTGATGAACCAGTTGTGTCTATAAGATAACAACACAATTTTAATCATAGCAAATAATAACACGTGAACTAATACATGCATTGGAATACATAGTAGATCGATTAGAAGTATTGTCTTAAGCACCTTGACTCATCTGATAAAAATAGTTATGGCGGGTTTGTGTACATATTTCATTTGAAATCACATTAACTGGATGTTGTAGCCCTGCAAACATTCACACACTACATTAACAACATGAACAACAACTAGTGCTAAAATTTAAGAGCAAATAAAATGCAACAAACATGGAAATTCACCAATTTCCGTGATGTAAGTGACCCAATCTTTTTCTGGTCAAGGGGGGCCCACTGATGAATCAGCTATGTCTGTAAGATAGAAACACAATTTTCATCTGAACTAATACATGCATTGGAATAAATAGTAGGTAAATTAGAAGTCATGTCTTAAGCACCTTGACTTGTCTGATAAAAATGGTTATGGTGGGTCTGTGTATTTCCTTCATCTGAAATCACATTAACGGGATGTTGCATCCCTGCAAACATTCACACACTACATTAACAACATGAAAAAAAACCAATGCTAAAATTTAAGAGAAAAGACAATGTAACAAACATGGAAATTCACCAATTTCCGTGATGTCAATGACCCAATCTTGTTTTGGTGGAGGGGGCCCCATTGATGAACCAGTTGTGTTTGTAAGATAAGAACACAATTTTCATTAGAGAAAATAATAACATGTGAACTAATACATGCATCGGAATACATAGTAGATCAATTATAAGTCTTGTCTTAAGCACCTTGACTCATCTGATTAAAAGGTTGATGGTGGGTCTGTGTACGTCCTTCATCTATAAAAAAATTAATTGGATGTTGCAGCCCTACAAACATTACAACACTGCATTAAGCTAAAATACATATCAAAGATCAAAGACATAGCAACAAACTTGGAAAATCGACAAAGCAATATAAAAATAGCAACAAACTTGGAAAATTGCCAATTTGATCTAAACATACTGATATTATATCCCTATAGAACATACTTGGAACAATAGTGGATGCATTGTTGGAGCGAGGATGACCACACTTGTTGAGGTGTTGAAACGGAAATGGTTCATCTTTGGATGTAGAGACATTCAAATCAATATCCAAGGTGACATTCTTTTTGCTTCTTTTATTTTTTATTTTTACTAAGGAAACTCTTCTTTCCCTTCAAGGATGACTCATAAGCACCCAAACCAAGGGTGAAGTCATAATCCATAATATGAAGATTATTAACATCATCCACAAATTTTTTAACCAAATCAATCAACCTTTTTGTCTTGCTCACAGTGGAAGGAGGACTATTCCGAAAGAGGTCTAGATAGCCAAACAACTCTGCTCTCAACAAATTAAGTTCTTTAACATTGTCATCTTCAATATTGGTTGTGATAGTATCTACACGAAGGTTTGGTGCCTCTGTACTTATCTAATAAGGGGAATTCCAAACGTTGGTAAAGATCATAAATTAAATCTTTAATAATGACCACTTTATGGCATGCTTGCAAATGTTTCCCCGAATAGACCATGGGCAATCACAAGTGATAAAATTTGTGCGATGACAAATGATAAGATATTCCTTATCAGGTTTACTTTGACTCCTCACCCAATAAGCATGAGATATGCTCTCATGAGGCTTGCAATCACTGTTTGGAATTATTCTAGCCTTTTCTATTGATGATTCAAGTGCATCTTTTTCTTGTGGTTGTTAAAATATCATTCTTTTTTCAAAATTGCCTTGAATCAATAACATGGCCCAATTTTTTTTTGGAGAGTGTAGAATAGCCAATCCATTCTACGAAAACATTTCTTTCATCTATCACATAGAAATGTTGTCTTCAGATAACTGTGGTATGATTCCACAACACTATTTGTCTCCTGGTTTGCATGAGAAAAATCTCTGAAGTCTTTAACCCACATTCCTACATGGAAAGACTCAATTAGTATATATAAGTTGTCCTTATGAAACACAAAACATACAACACAGGAAGAATATTATGCAAACTTATGAATTTTTTCATCGGAAACCAAAGTCTTGTAGAAATAGTCCAAAAACTTTTACTCAGATGCATATTTGGTGAAAAATGCATTGATTGCATCATCCACTACATGACTAGAACAATATTTCATGATATGGCGAAGTTCATTGAACATCTCTTTTGATTTTTTTGAGTTGTTAACCAACCAATTAACATTCTTTAGCCATGCCCTCCTTACGTGCCAAATACACAAGATCACTTCACATTTAGTGATTCTCCTACGACAATTAATTCATTTTAAGTGAGAAATTTTTAGAACGAATGCGAATCGAAATGTCAAATAAGAATATTGATATTATGTCAAAGCAATGATTTCAGCCATAACATCATCAACCATGAAGGCGTTGACCCTCTATACAGGCCGAAGCTGAAAAAACCTAAGCATGAGGCTCTCCAGCCATACTGCTATATCTTGTGATGTATTACGTGACATCACCACCCATGCAACTGGTACCCCACTTTGTTGCTCATCAAACACATCAAGCGTGTACAGTTGATACTGTCATATTAAATGAAATGAAGTTAATTTTAACCAACATGATTTTATTAAAGAAATCATTGGAAACAAAACTCACCCTATATTTGTTTGTACTGAATGTTGAGTCCATGGCTATCAAGCTATTGTGGGATATCTTGACCATAGTTTCCAATATCCATTTTCTTTGTATTCCCGATATAAAACAAATCTCTCCACTATTGTGCTTATAGTAGAAGAATAAATCATTTTGATTTTTTTGATACCAAAGGTTCACACTCATTTCATCTTTTCTATGCAATTGATAATTTTCTTTCGTCAGAAGATTATAGACTTTTACAACGTCTTTTCTACATAAGAAAAAATCCCTATCGCGAGTTGTAGCATGTCAAGATATTTCTTTATATGTATTTTACAAACAGAATCAAATGGAAGTTGAATAAAATAACAACTTTCTAAATAAGAAATCATGTCCTTAGAAATTCTTGGCTTCATCCGAGGAACATCATCACTTAAAGTTCTATGTTTTCCATGACAAGGCCATCATTGCCCATCTTCATGATCATACATATTGTATGTTATTACTGCTATGTTGGGAACTTGAACCATAGTATTTACAATAAAATGGCATTGACATCCCCTATTTTTGGCAAATGAATGCCTTGGTTTGCTTTTCCATTCTTCTCTCTTATCAGCTGGACCATATGAGCAATGATAACTATAAAATAAATTACAAAATTTCACCACATTTTATAAATATAAAGCACATTTAATATCAAAAACTAAACAGTGTAGTTCTAAAATACTTACAGTTCATACAGTAAGGAAGTACTAGCCCTTGGACTCGGGGGTTTGCTTTTTAGACGAACGAAGGAACATGGATCATCTGGATTTGATTCCTCTCCTTGTATAAAATCATGAATTCTTTCTTTGGGAATTTTTTCAATATGATCAATAGTCATGTGTTTTTTATAGACTTCAGACCAAACTAAATCTTTACCAGAAAAAATGAATTTGTCTTTAGGGTCTTGCACCTCAAGAGCCATGATTGACTTCCATTTCTTTGCCATGTTGGCTGAATGTCTGCAAAAAAATGTGGAAACATATTAGGAAGCTGAAAAAGATGACACATTCGATGGTATAATTTGATGAACTTGAATAGTAGAGTTGGACACATTGGCTAGGTATTAGGGATAGTAGAGTATGCATTAGTGTTATGTTGTGCAGTTAGTGTTGTGTTGTGCAGTTAGTGCACAAAGATATAACTATACCTATGTCTTAAGACGATTTAGATCATGCATAAGGTCTTCATAAGGGCTAAATACTGCATATTTTGTACAAAAAAAGAAATCTAGAGTATAACCTTAACTAATAAAAACTCTGGATAGAACCAACTCATGAGTAAAAGGTGTTAACAACAATATTTCTTCTGTTATTCCTAAATTTTGAAATAAGAAATTTGGCCCAGAAGGTGATTTCTACATACACAACAGGTATTTTAATCCAACTGTGCTGAATTTGGCAAGGCGGATGGCTTCTCTGGAGGGTACTGAAGCTGCCTATTATACTTCTAGTGTTATGTCTGCAATATCATTTGTGTTATTACAATTGTGCAGCCATGGAGATCATGTTGTGGCCTCAAGGTGTTTGCATGGAGGTACCCATGCAATGTTAGCACATTTATTTCCAAGTGCCTGTGGTGTTACAACAACTTTTTTTGATATACTAAAGCTAGATAATGTAAAAAATGCCATAAAACCATCTAGAAAGGTTTTATATTTTGATTCCATGTCAAATCCAAATCTGGAAATTGAGGACATACCATATTTGTTTGCCATTGCCCATGAGAAAAATATCAAGGTGGTAGTTGATAACACCTTTGCCCCCATCATCATATCTCCTGCAAGGTTAGGTGTTGATATTTTTATTCACAAAATTTCAAAATATATCAGTGGCAGTGCTGATATTATAGCAGGAGCAGTATGTGGATCTGTAGAGCTAATAAATTCCATGATGGATCTCCATTAGGGAGCCTTAATGCTCTTGGGGCTTGTTGGCATGTGACTGTACATAACATGGATAAGGGGTCCCTATAAGGAAATCACAGGGCAGAGGCAGAGAAGCAATTACCATTAGCGAAGACAAAGGCAACATAAAAACAGTTAAGATAGAAAAACAACAAGGGCAGAGTCCTGAATGAGGTTGGGTCAATTCGTGCATGCGTTCAGGTCGAGTCATGAATGCTAAAGTAGGTCTAGTAATGAACGCGGGGCAAGTGTTGCACGAACAAATAAGAAATGACTGTGGGCAAACAAAGAGACAAGGTCGGAAAACCACAAGAAGGGGAGCAGTGATGACCATTGATCCGAGCATCGGTCAACGGCGGAGATTAAAATCGCAGTCGCAGAGTGCAAGTTTTGCAAGATAGGCGCAAAGGGTAAAAGTTAAAAATTACGAAGTGCAATGTGCAATGGCAGTGGGACCCAACCAGCTGCCATACTCCCTTTCATTCCGTTTCCCTTGAAAATCACTAAACCTTACCTTTTTCACCTTTCCTCTTCATTTCTATAGTTTACCTTCTTTCGCCGCTATATCATTGTTTCCCCTCCACTTTTTCCCATCTCCCCGATTGCGATTAAAGTGGGCCAGTCCCCCTGACACATTTCCCCTTTCCCCCCACCATCCATCGCATTTCGCAAACATTACAATTTACCATTTAGACGCCCACAATGTATTTATTTTAATTTACGATACGACGTTTGGTCTCACCACAATAACACCGCTGATCCAGATTTATGCAGGAACGCAACAGAATACAGATATAACCATAAACACAGAGATGCAGCGGAAATAATGCTTCATTTTATTAATAAAATAATGACTGAAATAGGCTTACAAACATAATGGAAACAAGCTAGGGTGTTGGTAGCGTCTGAGAAGAGATGTGGCATACGCAGGCCTTCAACTATGTTGCATTGAGGCTCGAAGGCCTATTACAGACATAATGGAAATGATGAGCTAAGGTACTGGCAGTGTATCCCTAAGAAGAGATGTGATGGCTACCAGCCCTTGAACTGTGTTACAATGAGGCTCGAAGGCCTATTTATTGTTGAGAAACAATGTAAAACCTGAAATGTCCAAAAACCTAACCCTAAGAGATGAAGCGCCAAAACTGTGGGCCCCGTTTGGGTAAATTGGTGTTTCAAATTCCCGAGGATGTAACTTTGGCATCCGATCTCTATTTGACGCGCTCAATAGCTCGTTAGAAAGATCTGTTCAAGGAATACAACTTTTGGTGTGAGCAACATCGGTCCATGGACCCATGTTGCTCCCGGTTTTCCAAAAAAACATCGTTTAGGGCCTCAAAATGACTTCGGAAGTTCAGGACCCGAAAAACTACTGCTAAATATAGTAAGTTGTGCTGAAACTTAAAAACGGAAAGAAATGACGGTGGGGGTTCAAATGAAATAGGTGGGTGGCCACCAATGTCCACCTGGATCATTAATGCCCCAAAAATGGCTCCGGGCGTGCAGGACCCAAAAACCTGCTAAAAATAATAAGCTGCTCGAAGTGAAAAGCTGCAAGAATTGATGTTTTGGGTCCAAATGGAATAGGTGGGTGGCCACCAATATTCACCCGGATCAACTGCCCCCCCACTTCCCCTTGCCACGTTTCTTACCTCCTCCTAGTGCATCGTACTTTGCATCCTTTAAAGTTTACCTCCACTATTTAGTGTTAAGAGTTGTGATCTGCGGGCAGTAGTTGGGTCCCACCTTCCTCCACGTCACCCTTTTCTCCCCACCCTCCATCGCAGATTGCATATTATAACCTTTCACATTGCAACCAAAACTTAAAACTTGCAATGGCCGATTTGTGATATATCGCATCAATTTGTTTGAATTTACCTTTGAAGTGCCCACAACCTATTTTCTTTAACTTGCGATGCGGTCTAGTCCCACCTTCCCTCCACGTCACTTACCTCCTCCCCGCGCTTTGCACATTGCACATTTTAGAGTTTACCTTTACTGATTTACGTTAAAGAGTTGTGATTTTTGGGCAGTGGTTCAGCCCCACCATAATACTCTCCTCACCGCCCTCCACCTTTCCTCCATCTCCAATCACTCCCTCCTCATCTGACGGTCCTTATTTCATTTCGAACCCCCCGCAACTTTCGAACTTTAAGCATGGGGAGGGGGTTTGAAATGGGTGGTATCCATTACCACCCACTCCTCCACGTGTCGTCCTCTCATCATTTCGCACCCCCCTTATCCAATACCGCTTACCAGTTGATACCCCCTCCAAAATCTGGTTCTTGTTTTTGCAATTCAAAACACCACATGGGATTTTGAGGCAGAACATACAGTTGTGGCTTATGTAGTCTGCTAAGGAGATCTCCACTAAAGAACCAGGTGCGCTCAATACAACCGGCCTCTTCATAATGGATTAAGTGGAAATCACCAGACTGAGGGAGTGGAGGTCTGCAGGCAATAGACATAATCGTAAAATGATAGTTAGCATGTACATGTAAAACCTCTCCTCGCCATACCGTCTTGAAGGCTCCCATTATTAGCCTCAATGGGAAACTGTGTCCTTTCTATTTTTGGTTTAATTTTGATGATTTTGCTGGTGAAATCTCAATTTCACCCCATTCCTATTTTAATTCTCTCAGTATAGAAGTAATTTCTCAATGTACGCTCTGCAAGTTAGGTATCATGTTCCAATTTCATAGATATGGATCGATCATAAATGATCAAGTACTGTAGGCCCTCCAGCAAAACTCTATATATAGTAAATTCTAAGATGAAAGTAGGGTTCTATAAGTTTGGAACAATTTTGCTGTAGTCTTTTATGATTGTGCTCCATGTGCTCTGAGATACATATTTGGGAGAGTTGTTTGAAATTAATATAATATAGTGTTGTTATTTGGATTCCAGATGGAGCAATGAGTAGTATGTATTTGTTTTCCTCTGTTATCAATAATCTCTTTTTATGTATAATCATATGTCATACTATGCTGCTTTTAAGGTCTGTGTAATGTAGTTGTTGGTAGTCTGCAATTTTATTCACGAATTCTTGTTTGTATAACGCTTAGGTGTTAACGCTCATGTATTAAGCTTACCGCACTCCCTTAATTTGCACCCTACGAACCTTTGTTGTTGCCCATATCTCATTCATATCCGCTTCCTCTGAGGTCAATGGGGGACAGATTCTTAAATCTCTTAAGCATGTCTCTTGTGGGTTCATTCTCTGTTCTTCCTCACTGCCTCTACACATTTTAAAGCTTCTGCTTGTTATTTTATACTTGGCCCAACTAAAATCCATCAGCCTCACAGCCTCCTGAACCCTCTCACTGTTTGGGGAATTCACATGAATCAGGCTCAAATGGTCTTCTCTATTCTTGAACCACCAAAGCCATTATTCTCTTGACCCATATTCTGTCAGAGGCATTTGTACAATTGCCCACATTTAACCTCTGATTTTAAGATGTCCTAGGCACTGGTCTTTTGTAACTCAAGGCTGTCTCTAGGAGCTACAACATCTTTTTGGCGCAGTTGTCGGGGATACGAATTACAAATCCTTTTCCATGGAATACGACATTATCTTCACCCTTCAATCTGGTGAGCACAAAGGGTTGAGAGTTGCATAGCCCTCACCTTGGTGACTCCACTGTTGTTAAAGTTCAAATCAAGTGTAATTTTGGCTTACACCAGGCCCCATACCCGATCGGATACTTCTTGGTAGAAAACCCCTTCTGTATCTGATCCTAAAAATATTATAGTTAAGAGAATCTGGAGGGAGAAGCAACCCATCCAAGCTGACTTTCCCTCATTTTTTATAGAATATTCAGCTTCCTCTTCTCAGAGAGCTGATATCTATGGTCCTGGATCCACAGCCTGTGTACTTGAGTATCCTCCAGAAACCTCTGCTTTATCCAGTTCAGACATAAGAAACCAAGACGAATCCGCTGATACTTCTTTACCCCCCTTGCACCCTACTCCAGAGGCTGAAGAAGTCAAAGAAGTTACAACACTTCAGAGCTCATTACAGACAAATATCCAAACCTTTACTCAAAATATACTTGTTGTACCACAACCAAATCATCCTCAAAACTTACCACCACCACCCCTCATGGTTGTACCCGGCTTCCTCCTCAACAAATATGCTCCATTGGCTTTACCTCAAGTATTGCATGACATGCCTCAAGGTTACCTAAAGCTCTTTCCTCGGTTCACCGGGGAAGATAACACTTGTGCACAGAAACATATTGAAGACTTTTGCGCCTCTGCTAAGAATGTGAATGTGGAGCACCTAGATGTGGTGTTGAGGCTTTTCGTCCAATCCTTGGATGGAGAGGCTCAAAAGTGGTTCAAATCTCTTGCTAATAATGCAGTCACCACTTGGGAAGAAATGAAGAATTTCTTCACACTAAAATGGGGAGAGAAGAGGGACCATGGATATGTCCTCACAGAGTTCAACGCTCTTAAAAAGAGACAAAACGAGGATGTAACAGAATTTATAAAGAGGTTCAATAAGTTTTATAATAGTATTCCTGTTGAAATAAAGCCTCCCCAAGCAGCTGCTAAGGTGGTCTTCGCAGGAGATTTTGAACCAAAGTTTGGGTTCACGCTAAGAGAAAGAACGTCTGCATCTCTGGATCAGATTCAGACTGATGCACAGGAGGTTGAAGAAAACTTTTCTTTTACTAGTGAGTTCAAGGGGAAGACATAACATGAAGCTAGAAGAAAGAAGGGGGAGGAGGCTTCTACCTCAAATCTGGAGAGGGAATCACAGGAGTATAGACTTGAAGAAATGAACAAGATGATCAAGAACCTCTCAAAAAATCTGGTTAAGCTTGAATTAGAGGCCAAGAGTTCCCCTCCTTGTTCCAACCAAATGATTCCTAATTGGGGGTCTAATCCTTAATATCGAAGGCCCCCTCTGCAGCTGTTGCAATAGACTGAGGAAGCCTCAAAGAGCCAAGAAGTTCAATTCCTCGCCTACTCTGATGATGAGGAGGGTGAAATTACCTCGCAGGGGGAGAAAGAGGAGAGGGAAGTTCCTTCGGCAGATCAAGATATTCAAGTGTGCTGCAGGCAGTTCGTGGATTTCATGCAAGCTCAACTCCATAGGAAGTATGATCTCCAGTCCTCCAAAAAGAGAACCCGAGGGAAAGAACAAAATGAAGAGTTAATATCAAGAGAACAAACCCCTCCTAGTCTTGCTAGTAAAGGGAAGAAGCCGTTAGAAGAATCAGTCCCTTATATGGCCACTGCATCCTCTTCCACAAAGCAAGAAGTTGATCCTCCTGGAGATAAGAAGTCCTCATCTATACCCTTGAAACCACGTGACCCTCCTGAAGAGAAGTTTAAAGAAGCCATTACAGAAAAAGGGCCCACTCCCTTTAATCTCCAAGAAGAACAATTCATGGTGGTTCTTGGACTGCACGTGGAAAACCAGTCCCTTGCCTATTCTGAAGAAGAGAGAGGTGAGCTTACGATCCATGAAGAAGGAGAAGGGATGGAGTATTTCCCATAGGACAAAACTAAAAATCAATAGTAGTCTAGTGATCTTGAAGCAGGGGCAGCAGAGCTTAATTGTCTAGATCAATAAGAACACCTTAAGCCAGTAGTGTTGTATTTAAAGATTGAACACAAATCAAGTGTTACCACTGAAAGCCAAGAAAGTTCACCAAAAGAATACCAATCGGGTTTGATGATTGAAGATCACTCAAATATTCCTTCTGAGTGTGCAAATATTGAAGAAGATCATAAAAGTTCTTCATCCTTAAGTTCTTCATGGGGTTTTAAGGAAACACAATATATTTTTATTAGTCAAGATCCTTTACCCGAGATGATCGAGAGTTTGCAGCTCCCCTGCAAGCCTCCATATGGCAAAGGAAAAGATGAAGAACACACAAAGCAGTTGATTATAATGGAAAAGGAGAAGAAACATCCAATTTTCATCTTCTCTATCCTTTAGGGTTGGAGGCAACTTTACAAAAAAGGTTTTCCCATCCTAGTCTGGTCCAAGTGTGTCTCTGTACCATGCTCCTTGTTTGTTTTTGCAGGTGTATTGTTTCTATGGTTCTTCGACAACGTCTTTCTAGCTATAGGGGTAGTAGCTCTCCTAGTCCATCCTCGATAAGAGGGTGTGATCAAGTGCTCAATATTTAGATCAAAAATCAAAGTTTTCATAATTTCTCGAAACTAGAACGACAACATAGAGCTCATCACCAGGATTCCAACGCAACTTGTTTCATCAAAATTCGAGTTCGTATGAGTAAGTTATGGCCTGCTATCCTTTTTCTCAAACAGCTACAAAAATTGAAAATTGGACAGGTTGCTGACATGGCAGCCCAGTCACCAAAAAAAAAATTTCTGGGAATATTCTTTAGGTTTCCGCCAATGAAGCTATGACAAATGGCACTTTCGAATTCGCCAGTTTGGTTTATGTGGGTGAAATTTTCCTAATGGTTCTAAGGTGGAATTGTGTGTGTGTGTGTGTGTTTTTTTTTTTTTAAATTTAATTATTTATTTATGATTTAATATTATATATATATATTTATATATATTATATGTTTAAAACATATTATATATATATATTCAACTTTGAAGTTACAGATCATCGCTACACTATTACCTGTAGCCGCTCCCCTCAACAACAGGGTCATGACTCTGTTTCGGCATGATTTAGCAGTCCTTCACAATGCAGATGAAACCAGCTTCATCAAATACATAGATTCTGCCATCATCTATGCCTCACGGCAGCTGTGCCTTCCGGATCTGCTTGCGGGGTGCGGAGAGGAGCCTCCACTGGCTGAAAAACCCAGCACTATGGCAACCATCCTCATCTTTCAAACTCATTTAAACCCTAGCAAGGCCTAGAGGAATTGGAATACCAGAGACCTAGTTCGTTCTCATCTCAGATTTGCAAAGGTAAGCAGGGGACTGCAAATCTCTCTGCTCCTTATCAGATCCAAATCTCACTTCTTTTGGGCCAAACCATGCTACATTGGGTGCGCTCAATGGATTTGGTGAAGGACCTCTCGCTAGACCTTGAACATAGGCTCGAGATTCCCTCTACTCTTCAAAGACTTCTCTACAAAGGTAAACAACTTGAGGATCCTCTTCCCCTCTCTTTTTACAGTATTGAAATAAATGATTCTATTGTGCTAACCCTTCGTCTGAGAGGGAGAGCAGCTGGACAGTCATCATCAACTCCTAATTTCTCCTACAAAGATGTTGTCCATGCTCAGACACCCAAGAAATCAACTCCACTTATTGAAGCTCCCAAGCCTTTTCTGGTGGATAAATTGGAGGAAATCCCCTCCATAGAAATATCACATCCAACACTGGATGATCAATTCCAAAAGTATGCAGAATGTGCCATCATTTGCAGATTTAATGGACTATGGTCGCGCACTGCAGATCTATACCAATGGATCCACTCCAACTGGACCAACAACTGCAAGGTTTTATTTTTCTCAAAGGGATTTTTCATTGTTTTGTTTGCTTTCAACAAAGATCATCAAAAAACCTTAACAGAAGGCCCATGGTTTTGGGGAACAACAGGGTTATTCGTTACCTCCTCGTTCCCAGATTTCGATCCCTCTACAACAGTCATCAACAAGCTACCCATTTGGGTGAGACTTCCCAACCTCCTTGCGCATCTATGGCACTTCACTGTCTTCTAAGGGATTAGAAACACTCTAGGCCGCTTTCTAGCTACAGACCCCTCTAGGAGAGAAAAGGGCTTATACACCTTCGGCAGAATTTGTGCAGAAATAGACATGAGCAAAGGTTTTCTTGATCAGATCAATCTCAAAATTGGGGAATTCCTTTGGACACAGACCCTAGACTACGAGAACACAACCTTCTGATGCCGTCATTGCCATCAAACAGGGCACCTTCAGAACTCCTGCGCCACATTCCTCGCCCAAAAGAAGAAAATCAATTGCAAGAAGAATCCAAATCTGGAAACCATGTGATCCACCCCCTATGGATGGCATTGATTCCTTTAGCTCGAATGAAGAGGAGGATGTAACAGAAGAGGAGGAAGCAAAGCAATCACAGGACACGCCCTTGACAAGTCTTAAGGAAACCAATGCACCTCCAAAATCGCAGAAAATAACTCATGAGTATTCCCCCTCTGATTCAGACAAGGAGACTTCTCCTTCAGCCTAGAACATTCTGCAAGTGGTTCCTACCCAGCTGCATCACACTGGCTGGGTCAAAGTCAATAAAAAGAAAGGGAAAAAAATGTTGTATGGAAGATTCAACCCATTCTGGGTAGAATCTAATGTCTAGCCTTTGTTTCCTTGTTACCGCTTGTTTCCTTTTTTTCTTATTTCAATGCTTATCTCATGGTTACTCACCGAGGCCGAGGTGGATAGTTTATCTTTTTTCGGCTTCCCGTTATCTAGCTTCTCTTGATTGTAACTTCATATTGTACCATATGCTCTCTTAATAAAATTAGTCTTATCAAGAAAAAAAATATATAAATATTATATATACACCATATTAATTATAAATTAAATTTTTAATTTAAAACCAAAGTTCGAATGGGATTATATATATCAAAATGTCAAATGTAAGGTCCCGTTAATATATGCATATGGTAAAAAATTTGCAAAGTCCGCATTCAAAAGCAAGGTCCATCTTAACATATGGTAAAAGATATAGAATGGGGCGGGGTTGGGTTTGAACCCCAGACCTCCGCCCCACAAGCCACGACAAGAGTTTTGAAATGTTAAGCTACCAACATATATTTAACCTTATGCAGTGGGACCGATGGAGCGCGGAGCAGGCCAACCCCTCCCGCCATGTGACCTCACAATATGACCACGAGAGAGCTCAACAACTAAACGCACCATTAGCGCCTCAATCCAATTTTGCAGTTAATTAAACCTCAGTTAAGTTGAGATTAAATTGGTGGAGATTCTCGAGGCACCCCCAAATCCGGCGGAGGCTATAAATTTAGCAGAGTTATCTGGCAGATATCCAATTTTAGTACAGGAAAACTAGGGAAATTTGTTTTTACCATAATGGAGGAAATATTCGACCAAATTGGAAAAATGAATAGTCAAATTTAGATTATTTTTGCATTCCAGAGACAATGGCACATGTTTTAGAGGCTAAAAACAACTTCTACATGTGATTTTTCTTGAGGGAATTTCAAGGGAGCTGAGGGCCACTAGGGAAGGAGGTCAAGTCTGGACTAGCCAGAGTCAATTTTCAGTAATTGGACGATCATTTTTAGACGATTTGTATGTTATGAAGACAATAGAACATGTTTCAGGAGCAATTGAATAATGTACACTTAAGTTTTTCCAAATTTGAGCTAATAAAAGAGGCCCAAGCCATGGAGCTGGACCAAGGAGATGTAGCCCAGGAGGGGTGAACTCCTTCATCAAAAACTTGTGTTGATGGCTTTGTTTATGGTTTGTTGTACATGTTTATGTTTTTTTTCATTTCTTACTTATGTTGTTTAGTTTTTTATTAATTTTAACATATAACATAAGACAAATTCATGTTTTGACACTCACCTGCACCAATGAAACTAATGCACCACAAGAAAACAAGAAGCAAACAAATTATAATCCTAAACTTGTAATTAGCACAGAAAAACTAACATACAGGTTCAAGTCAAGTTGGTATTAGAGCATCAGGTTGCTTAAGGTTATTTTCTTGCTTTGCTAGATTTTGTGCAAAAGAGTTTTAACGGTTGCAATTTTGTGATGCTTACAAGGTTAATATTGCATAGAGGAGAAAGGAATCTATTTGTAGCTAGTCCTGAGATTAGGAAAAGAAGAAAGAGAGTTGAGAAAGCATCATCTTCACCCAATATTCCACTCAAAGCTACACTTGAAGCACCTCAAGTTCCATCTACATCTGTTGAGATTGAAGAGGTACAAACTGCATAAGAAGCTGAAGTGATTGAAGAGGTACAACCTACAGAGGTTGAGCTTGAATCCAAAGCCATTATGTCAGGCTATGAAGAGACTCATGAACATTATGAAGAAGAGGATGTTAAGAGATACTTCAAGGAGATGCAAAGAATGGTTAAAATCATGTATGAAGCTTTCATGGCAGAAAGAGCTAGAGAAGGTTCAAAGCCTCCACATGGAGAAGGATATTCGAACAATAAGAAGGATGAAGAGAAGAGCTCAAAGGGCAGTGGAGGAAATCCACCTCCATATCCACCATCTTCATCATCCTCATCATCCCCGTCTGCATCATCTTCCACTTCCACCACAAAGACCACTCACACTCACTCAAAAGCCATAAAGGGAAAGACTCCATTACTCAAATTGGACATTAAGTTTGAATTACCCATGTACAATGGCGAGGTAAATGTAGAGAGGCTTGACAATTGGATACGTCAATTGGAGGTGTATTACAAAATTCAAAACCTTCATGAGGATGATATAAAGATTCAGTTGGATTCATTGAGGCTAGAAGGAGCAGCACTAGTTTGGTGGGAAGCAAAGACTCAAGAGGAAATGCGAATCCATGGTAAGATATCCATCACTTGGGTTGAGTTTATTTCTGCCATTAAGAGACAGTTTTATCCTTTAGCTTACATGCAAAAATCTATTATGAGTCGGAAAAATTTTAGGCAGCTCAAGGGTCAAACAATTCTAGAGTATACCCAGGAGTTTAGAAAGAGAGATTTTTTGTTGGGAGTAAATTTGAATTCCCAAGATACTCTTAAAATATATTGGAGGTTTACATTCCTATTTGAAGCATAGTATTATTATGTTTAACCCAAGCAATTTATATGAAGTTTGTGTACAAGCCACACACTTAGAGGCAAGGGGAAAACAAATCATAGAGGAGAAAGAGGAAAGTGAGGATAAAGGGAAAGGAAAGTTTTATGGAAGAGGAAAAATAAATAGTTATGTAAAAAAGAGAAGGAAAAACTCACATGCAAGAACTGTTCAAAGGCTGGCCATGATGAAGATCACTGTTGGCAAGTTCATCTAGAATTGAAACCAAACAGACTGGAAGCAAAAGAGAAGGGAAAAACTGTTGTTGTAGTTGAACAAGACGTAGGGTCAGATTCAGGAGATGAGACAAAAATTGCAACCATGGGTTTGAAAGATAAACATGTTGCAAGCACTAGTTCTTCAAATTGTTCAAATGATACTCATGATGAAGATACAAGAATATAACTTTTCCATATTAGAGTTGTCTCTAAACATACCAATATTGATACGCTTTTTGATAGTGGGTCACAAGCTAACTTGATTTCCGAAGATTTGGTTGAGTAGCTAGGCCTTGAAACAATTAAACATCCAAGACCATATCCTTTGGGTTGGATTTGCAAGGATGCAAACTTGAAAGTTATAAAGAAGTGCTTACTAAGATTCGCCATCAACTCAAACTTTCTTGATGAAGTTGAGCTTGATGTGGTGCCGCTTGAGATCTCAGGTATTGTGTTGGGAAGTCCTTATCTGTATGATAGGAGAGTTGTATTTCATCGCCATGAGAACAAGTATCACTTGTTTAAGGATGGTATTGAGTACATAATTAGAGCACATAAGAAGAAGACAAGTTTGTCTCTTATGCATGCAAGTGAAATGAAGAGGATAGTGAATGGCAAGTCAAAACTTGACATTGTTGATGATCAAACAAAGAGATGTATTGAATCACACTTTTCATAAGGTTTCTTATGCTTGTAATGAGTTGTTTCAGGATGTTAATAGGTTGTCTCTGAAAGAAGGTGAAAAACATTTGTAGTAGTCAACATTGGTGTTGAGCGGTGTTGGAAACAAAATGTCGGTGCAAGAGGGTGCAAAAGTCAAAGAAAAAGTGATAAAACAGCTTGGTAAAGAAGGCATGAGTTCCACAAATGTTGGTTTATGGTTTCCAAAAGGTACATGGCAATGGCAAAGAAACTTGGTCAAGAGTTGACGCAAGTACAAAGCGAGATCAACTAAAAATTGCCATGGTGATAGTGTGCAAGGTGAGAAAGTTTCTAAGTTTTTTTTTTTTATTGTTGACCAAGGTAGGAACTAGATGGTTTCTGCAAAAATAGATTGTTGCTCTACAAATTCAGAAATATTGCAGCATGACGGTGTCAATGACAGCAAGAGAAGTTCACAAGAATCAAGGAAAGTTGACTTTTTATGAAAAACTCCAAATGATGAAATTGAGAAAATTTCAATGGATAGAGACTGGAAGGGTGAGGGAACAGTCCCCTCATCCACATAATCAGTAATCAAGATAGATTTTGGGGTCCAAAAGGCTTCTAGTGGGGAGGAGTGATCAGGTGCTCAGTATTTAGCTCAAAAATCAAAGTTTTCATAATTATTCGAAACTAGGACGACAACATAGAGCTCGTCAGCAAGATTCCAACACAACTCGTTTAATCAAAATCCGCATTCGTATGAGTAAGTTATGGCATGTTGTCTGTTTTCTCAAGCATCTAAAAAAATTGCAAATTGGACAGGTTGCTGACAGGACAGCCCATTCAGCGAAAAATAATCTTCTAGGAATATTCTTCAGGTTTCTGCCAATGAGATTGCGACAAGTGGCACTTTTAAATTGTTTGCCACTTTGATCTTTGTGGGTGAAATTTTCCTAATAGTTATGAGGTGGAATTATGTTTTTTTTTTTTTTAATTTAATTATTTATTTATGAATTTTTGGAATCTAAGCTTCTGTGATACATAATATAAATTTGTAGAAATTCTTTCGGTAGTAATCACATGCAAAAGAACGAGGTCGATGCGTTTCGAACCAACCAGTGTGGTTCATCATCAGGACTATGTGAGAGATCAGATCCAGTCATTAAGTATAAATAGATGTAGAAAATAGCTGCTTGTCGTTAGGATAGCAATGGTTATTTCTGAAAAAAGTAAATATTCCATTATTTATTTATTTATTTAATTTTATTAATTTTATTTATTATTATTATTATTATTTTAATTTATTAAAACCTTTAATATATTAATATAATGGTAAGTAATTTAACAAATCGTGGTGTAAATTTTAATCAAAATTTACAAAAATTTACACCACGATTTGTTAAAATATACCTGATATATTATGCAATGAAGGTTTTTAAATAAATTAAAAATAATAATAATAATAATAATAAATAAAATTAATAAATTAAATAAATATTACTTTTCAAGTCAAATATATGTTTCTAAATAGTTAGTCATTTCTATTATAATATTATTTATATAATACGATGATAATTTTTATTTGGTTCGAAACGCGTCGACCTCGTTCTTTTGCATGTGATTACTACCGAAAGAATTTCTACATATTTATTTATGATTTAATATTATATATATATTATATAATATAATATATTATAAGTTTAAAACATATAATATATATACCATATTAATTATAAATTAAAAGTTTAATTTAAAACCAAAGTTCGAATGGGATTATATATATCCAAATGCCAAATGTAAGGTCTCGTTAATATATGCATATGGTAAAAAATTTGCAAAGTCCGCATTCAAATGCAAGGTCCGTCATAACATATGGTAAAAGATACATAATGGAGCAGGGTTGGATTTGAAACCCAAAACTCAACCCCACAAGCCACCCTGTTAACCAACAAGCTACAATGAGAGTTTTTGAAATGTTAAGCTACCAACATATATTTAACCTTATGCGGTGGGACTGGCGGAGCGACCGCCATGTGACCTCACAATGTGACCACGAGGTAGCTCAACAACTAAACGCACCATTAGCGCCTTAATCCGATTTTGCAGTTAATTAAACCTTAATTAAGTTGAGATTAACATGACGGAGATTTTGGAGGCACCCTCAAATTTGGTGGAGGTTTCAAATTTAGCGGAGTTATCTGGCAGATATCCAGTTTTAGTGGAGAAAAACTAGGGAAATTTGTTTTTGCCATAATGGAGGCAATATTCGACCAAATTGGGAAAATGAATAGTCAATTTTAGATGATTTTGGCATTACAGAGACAATACAAACATGTTTCAAAGGCTAAAAACGACTTCTACATGTGATTTTTCTTCATAGAAGTTCAAGGGAGCCCATGGCCACCAGGCCCAGGTGGTCAAGTCTGGACCAACTAGAGTCAATTTTCAATAATTGGACAGTCATTTTCATATGATTTGTATGCTTTGAAGACAATAGAACATGTTTCAGGAGCAATTGAATAATGTACACAACACTCTTGCCAAATTTGAGCTAATACAAGAGGTCCAAGCTATGGAGCTGCACCAAGGAGATGTAGCCCAAGAGGGGTGAACTCCTTCATAAAAAACTTGTATTGAAGGCTCTGTTTATGGTTTTTTGTACATGTTTATGTTGCTATTCAATTCTTTCTTATGTTTTGTCATTAATTTCAACATAAAACATAAGACAAATTCCTGTTTTGACACTTACCTACACCAAAGAAACTAATGCACCACAAGCAAACAAGAATCAAATAAATTATAATTATGAACTTGTAATTAGCACAACAAAACTGACATACAGGTTCAGATCAGGATGACATCTATTCGAATGGGAATCAGTCGCACATTTCTTTGATGTAGTTCCACTCAAAGTCCGAAAGGAAATACTTCAACTGGAGGCAAAGGAGTTTAGCAAACGTGCCTACTTCTCTGACTTAGAGATTGGAGGAAACATATTTAAATGTGTTCCTGACCCAAACAAGTTCCATAGAAGAAGACTTCATTTTTTTCACTCCATTACTCATCATCGTCAGATGGATACGCTGCTTACTATGGTCATAAGAGACAAGCAAATTGACAATTAGAAGATGTTTGCGGGCCACGAAGAGATAAAAAGAATCCTTCGGAACATCCAATATAATTTGGATGATATAGTGGTGAGACTGTCTACCATTGAACACTATGTGCTCTCAGAATCCCATGTTGAATCCAATGAACATCTTGAAGTGCTGACAATTATCAACAATCTAACTCCAACATACTGCAACATCACCAAAAATTATCTTGGATTAAAAATTCCACTCTCAAACTTTTTTATGGGTCTCACAATGAAAGTCTATATTTTTTTGTAAAAAACCTTATTACTTTTTTGTCAATTATAATTTGTAAAATATATATATTATTTTTTTTACTAAGATTGATAAACAAGATGACTGAATTGTCAACAACTGTAGTCCTCACAAATCTTAGTCAATCATGGGTAGATGATAGGTTTTTGAAAAACTTTGGATCATTCCAGACCTACCAAGTCATCTAGATATCTGAAGTTTTATTTTCTGAAAAAGTCTGCCAAGTAAACTATTTCTTTCTAAAAGTAATAAAAATAAAATGAAATATTAATAAAATCTGGAAGTTTGCCATGTAAACTGTTTCTTTAAAAGTAATAGAAATCAAAGGAAATATTAAAAAAAGAAAAGAAAGTCAAATGATTACCACAAAAAAAAATGTGAATCACATTCACATATAATGGCTTCCAGATGAATACACTCCCTAGGTTAGATGAGATGAGAGTGCCCCAGATAACATTTCAGTGCATATAGATGAGAATGGTGCATTTAATGCAAGAGCGATCTCTTCTATAAGATTATTATCTGAATTGTAGTAATAGTTCTTAATTAAGATGCAGATCTGAGCATTCAGGCAATGTACTCAGTTCATATAATTTAAAAAAATTATGCCAACGAAGATGTGGTTTTTAATTAAAATGCAAAACCGAACATCAGGCAAGATACTCACTTCATTGATATGAATTGTAACTCCTGCAACGCAGAAAATCAGGAATGCTCAGAAACAACTATTTGAATAACATAAAGCATATTTTCTCTGGTACAGTCTGTTTAAATCAATTTGCAGGATCCAGATTGTGCAGATTCACATTTAAACGAACTCTTAAACTCGTGGTTGCCAAATTCGCGTGAAGAATGATGATATGGTAGGCCACATTGCCTTGTGGGATGGATTTGTCCCCATTTCGCCCATCTTCTCTGTCTGTATCTGCGTCTCTGAATGAAACTGCTTTCTGTATACATAACAATCACACACATCTGCATCAACCCTTAGTTCTGCCTAATAGATCTTACCAATTTTATTTCAATGTCCGTTGTCCTATACCCACCTCCACTGTTCTTGCAGCGACAGGTAAACAGCTGCGGAGAAACAAATTGAAGTGGAAGAGACAAGTTTCAGCAAGTGCGATCGCATATGGCAATCAAAACCAAAACCCACAAACCAATATACACGAAAAACAAAAGGTTTTCTTATGGAAAGGCATGATCAGAGATTCTGTAAGGAATGGCTTGTACGAGGAAGCGCTGAGGCTCTATTATCAAATGCAACGCTCAGGCATAGAGCCCGACAGGTTGGTATTTATTTCTCTGATCCATGCATGCCGCAGCCTGTTGGCTCTTGAAACGGGCAGAGAGATTCATCAAGATATCATCGCAAGGGGATTGGAATCGGATGTTTTCTTGGGTTCTGCGCTTGCATTAATGTATGCCAAATGCGGGAGTTTAGAGAATGCACGCGAAGTATTTGACAGAATGCCCGAACGAAATGTCGTGTCATGGAATGCAATCATTGCTGGGTATTCCCAGAATGGCCTACCCCATGAGGCCTTGGCGTTCTTCCATGAAATGCAAGTTCAGGGCATAAAACCCAATCCAATCACCATGGTTAGTGTTTTGCCTGCATGTGCAGATTTACTGGCACTGGAGAAGGGTAAGCAGATTCACGGTTATGTAATAAGGAGTGGATTTGAATCTGATGTTGTTGTGGGTAATGGACTTGCGGGCATGTATATCAAATGTGGGAATGTTAACATGGCTCACAAATTGTTTGAAAGAATGCCTCAACGTAACGTTGTTTCATGGACTGCAATCATTGCTGGTTATTCACAGAATGGATGTCCCCACGAAGCCTTGTCAGTATTTTATGAAATGCAAGTCCAAGGTGCTAAAGCCAACCCAGTCACCATTGTGAGTGTTCTGCCTGTGTGTGCCAATTTATTGGCTTTGGAACTAGGTAAGCAGATCCATGGTTATGTGGTAAGAAGTGGATTTGAATCTGATATTGGTGTGGGGACTGGTATTGTAGACATGTATGCCAAATGTGGTTATGTTGACATTGCCCAAAAATTGTTTCAAAGAATGACTCGCCGGAATGTTGTGTCATGGAATGTAGTCATTGGTGGTTATTCTCAGAATGGTCAACCCTATGAAGCCTTGACTTTCTTCAAAGAGATGCAAGTCCAAGGCATAAAACCCAACTCAGTCACCATAATTAGTGTTCTTCCTGCATGTGCTGATTTATTGGCTCGGGAGCAAGGTAAGCAGATCCATGGTTATGTAATAAGAGGTGGACTTGAATCTAATGTTGTTGTGGGAACTGCCCTTGTAGACATGTATGCCAAATGTGGGAATGTCAACATTGCTCACAAATTGTTTGAAAGAATGCCTCATGGAAATGTTGTGACATGGAATGCATTCATTACTGGTTATTCTAAGAATGGGCACCACCATGAAGCCTTGGCATACTTCAACGAAATGCAAGTCCAGGGCATAAAACCCAACTCAATCACCATTCTTAGTGTTCTGCCTGCATGTGCGAATTTATTAGCTGTTGAACATGGTAAGCAGATCCATGGTTATGCAATAAGAAGTGGATTTGCATCTGATGTTGTTGTTAGCAACGGGCTTGTAGACATGTATGCCAAATGTGGGCATATAGGCATTGCTCAACGAGTGTTTGAAAGAATGTCTAAACGAGACATTGTGTCATGGACTTCAATCATTGCTGGTTATTCCCAGAATGGCCACCCCCATGAATCCTTGGCATTCTTTCACGAAATGCAAATCCAGGGCATAAAACCTGACTCAATCGCCATGGTTAGTCTTATGCCTGTCTGTGCTGATTTACTGGCACTGGAACATGGTAAGCAGGTCCACAGTTATGTGATAAGAAGTGGATTTGATTCTAATGTTTTTGTGGGAAGTGGGCTTGTGGACATGTATGCCAAATGTGGGCATATAGGCATTGCTCGACAAGTGTTTGACAAGATGTCAAGTCGAAATGTGGTTTCATGGAATGCGATGCTCTTGGGATATGCAATTCATGGACATGGTGAAGATGCTCTTGCACTTTTCTCCCAAATGCAACAGACAGACACAATGGCGGATCATATCACCTTCATTGGTGTTTTGACTGCTTGCTCCCATGCAAGGCTAGTTGACGAGGGACGACAATACTTTGAGAGCATGATGTGGGATTATGGCCTTGCACCTGATCTGGATCATTATGCATGCTTGGTTGACCTCCTTGGGCGTGCTGGGCATCTAGATGAAGCACATGAAATTATCAAAAATATGCCATTAGAGCCCGACGCTGTAGTGTGGGGGTCCTTGCTTGGAGCGTGCAAAATTCACTGCAATATTGAGCTCGCAGAAGAAGCAGCTAGACACCTTTTTGAGTTAGAACCAACTGAGGCTGGATATTATGTATTGCTGTCAAATATCTATGCTGAGGCAGGCAGGTGGAAGGATGTCGCGAAGTTGAGGACCACGATGAAAGAGAGGGAAGTGAAGAAGCCACCAGGATGTAGTTTTATTGAAGTAAATAGAAAAGTCCATACATTCCTTGTGGGAGACAAAACCCACCCTCAAACTGAAAAAGTTTATGCTATGTTGGAAACCTTGTATGGGCAAATGAAGGAGGCAGGATATGTGCCTGACACAAATCTTGTGCTGCAAGATGTGGAGGAGGAGGTGAAGGAAATCATGTTATGCAGTCATAGTGAGAAGCTGGCCATATCTTTTGGGATCATCAATACAAGCCCAGGCACCCCCATCAGGATCACAAAGAATCTCCGCGTGTGTAATGATTGCCACAATGTCACTAAGTTCATCTCCAAGATAGTTGGGCGAGAAATTATTGTAAGAGATGCAAACCGTTACCACCACTTTAATGGTGGGTTGTGTTCTTGTGGAGACTATTGGTGATGCTAACTGAACCATGTAACAAATATATGTATTTTTTCAAATTAATGTATACGCACTATTCTTTTATTTAGAAAAGTATAACATCTATGAACAAAGAGAGGCATGTGTTTGATATCAGGATAATATCATGCCAATGTTGCAGTTTGCATATATGGGTTAATGTCAGCAACAGTGCATTATATCCCTATGTTTGGGCTGTCTTAAATTTTAGATCTTCATGGCATTGTCATGTCAATGCTACATTATGCTATTTTGAATTCCAGTTACTCTCTTTGTCTTAAGTCTAATCTAACAACTTATCAAAGTCTGTTATCCCAGTCAAATCATTCTAAATTCTATAATGTTTAGCTAAATTTATGTAACAAACCATTGGAGTTGTGATGTTTAAATAAATCTCAATAGAATCATAGATTTGTTCTATAGAATATGTTAGCAGAGCATTGCCATTACCAGAAGATATCACCTTGAAATTGTACAAGCCCTTATCTGTTTGGGTTTTGTTGGTTGTACCTTTTCATGGCTATGATTTGATCTATCATCAAAATGTTTTTGCCAAATAGCCAAATTGATTGGAGTCTCTTTGATAGTTTGCTATTATTTAAAATCTCAAGTGTTAGGAACTTTTTCTCAATGATAAGTTTATATAGCCTATGTCTGTTATGAAAGAATTTTGTTTGTGTTGTGCATCACCATAGTAGCTGCAAAAGGGTTTCTTCCAAGAACCATGGACCCTCGATCCAAGAACTTATTAGTTTACATTTGAATTTTCTTCTCTACTGCTTTCAACAACTTCTAGGTTCGATATGAATCCAAGATTTGCTTCCCTATTAGGTATAACTTATACTCATAGTGGATATTTTACACTAGCCATTAAGTTAACAAGCAACACAAACACCAAGTTCAATATTCTTGTTGTCTGCATCTTAGAAGACAAGATGCAATGAAACCATGCTTTCATCAATCATTCTAGAATGCGTTGGGCTATTCATTGGTTGTGATCTCCTTCCTTTTCTCTTACTCTAGTACTGTGCTTATAAATCATATCAACATTCTCTGGAAGCTCGGGGAGGATGCCATTTGGAAGCTTGATTTAACTTAATGTTCTAATACTCAAATTTGCTTGAGCGTCTTTCTGTCTTGACGCTTGGTGAGGCTCAAAGACGCCTTGGTACGACCGTGAATTAAAACACATGGCAACTATTTGTGGAATAAAATTCCTACGATAATTAGACATCAAGAATGCATGTTAAAATGCCATAAGCTAGTAGCTATGATGGCAAATGTTGACAGTGATTTCAACTTGGACATGTCAAGTGCTTCCTGACACAATGAGACCTTGTTGTTATGTTTTGTTAGAACATTACATGGGCACTAAAGGTTTGCATGTCATTCATGGTGAGGAGTGGAAACATCACCCCACTGTTTCCATACCTAATTTCCACTTTTTTCTCACTTGTCTTTTTATCCAATGCCACTTTGATCCCTTGAAAAGCCACTTTACCACGAAATGTGATAGAGAGAATAGTGGTATTGGATGGGATAAAATTCCATGATGAATTAATGAGGGTACAAAGTTGAATTTGAGGAGTTGCCTTCACCGAATGGCTAAAAAGTGGTTAAAAAGAAGACGGGAAAATGATCATATTGATGATTAAGGGAAGGAAAATTGAGAACCAACATAATGGTTTCAGAAGCACTTCTGAGTCCTTTGTTGGTACAGGGGAAATATATACCCATCCTAATCTTGTCAAAGACATCAACTCCATTTAAAACACACCTTAACATTGCTGATAACATCATCTAATGAGAGGTATATATGCCCAAAATGACATAATGAATGCCTAATACTTACAAACTAATAGGGCACTGCGGTGTTCTTGTAATCTCAATCTCATCATATATGCTCATGAGTAAATGCTCATTCTTTCTCTATTACAAGTGTCAAATCATTGCCTATGAGTCACAGAGTAAAAGGGAATGCTTTCAAAATATGTCCACTATCTTTATATCGAGCAAGGCACAATTTTTGTACAACTACAAAGCTAGATCAAGATTTAGCATTGTATTTGACATATTATAAAAAATCTATGTTGCAGGAATCATGCCACCCCCCCAAGTTTTGCGTGTGTTTCAACACGGGAACATTGAAAGTTTGAAACACTTTTTTGTGTCCATACAATTCGTTTCAGCGTTTTGAGTTGTTGACTGAGACATGAGGGCCTCAATTTGCTTGGGACCCAAAAACGTTTTTTTAATCATTTAGACATTAATTTAATACAATAAATTGCTTTTAATAATGTTCATTTCTCCTCACACTATTTGAAGTTTGAACAATGGACAATTGAGCACTCAACAAAGGAAATTGAGCAAGGGTGATTACAGCAAGGGGGATTTGCGCCAGGACGATGTTAGAAAGAGAGAATTTTGGATTAATAGGTTGCTACAGCCATACTGTTGTTGTTTTGTGGTGTTTTGGACAGCTACAACCATCTTTGTTGCTTGCTGAATTTTTGTGTTTTTGGACAGCTACAACCATCCTTGTTGCTGTCTTTTGGTGTTTAGGGAGCTACATCCATAGTTTTTCGCTGTTTTGTGGTGTTTTTGGACAGCTACAATGATCATTGCATTATGTTTTGGGGTGTTTTTTCGGCATCTTCAACTACAACAAACCTTTTGTGGTAAGAAGATACCACTTTTTAGTTTATTTAGTTTTTAGATTTTCTAAAAATGTATTTCATAATTTTAAGGGTTTTGAATTTTCCAAGCCTTGGCCCTTAAGGAAATATATAACCATGTTATTTTTTTTTTCAGTTTTTTTTGCAGTTGCAACAACAATGACTTATGGTCAAGGTGTTGCTGCTACAGGGGCCAATAATAACACAAGAACTTGACATCTATCCTCTTTGGAAGTACGTAGCAAAGTTTTCCAAGCTGGGAGGTGGTGGTGCATGGGAATGGCTAGGCACCCTGTGTCAGAAACCTTCCAAGTTCTCTTACCCAAGAGTGAGGGAACATTTTTTATAGGAGAAGGGAAAGGGTGTGAATGATTGCTCAATGACAGCCGACCTGAAAGAAAAGAGGAAGTATGAGATTGAGCAAGAAGAGGTTGATGGGCTTAAGAAAAGACATGATCAACTTGCCAGTGCTACTCATCGGGCTCCAAACATTGAGCCAAGGATTGTGCTTGAAGCAAGAAAGAGGAGAGCAGCTCAGCAACAACACGGATAACTAATATCAAAAAATGTTAGGAACCCATCAATTCAAGAGAGTAGACTAGCTAAAATAATCAATGCTTGGGGGAGAGAGGAAGCTGATTCAAGAGTGGCAAGGACCATTTTTGCTTGTGGTATCCCTTTCAATGTTGTTCGGTCTCCTTGTTGGCAAGACCCGGTGAGGGAAATTAACACAACTCCTCAATGGAACAAGGGGCCTAATTATGAAAAGGCCCGAACTGAATTGCTCAAAAAGGAGGATGAGCTTCTTTAAGATGTTTTGGCACCTATCTGTGCTTCATGGAGTAGCTATTGGTTAACATTATCTCAAATGAATGGACAGATACTAGGTGTAGGCCATTAATTAACATCATTGCTAATTCAACAAAAGGAACAATGTTTTTTGAGGACTGAAGATTGTTCAGAGGAGGTAAATGCTGCTCCATTCATTGTTGATATCTTAATCAAAGCTATTGAGCAAGTAGAACCTGCTAGGGTGGTGCAAGTTATCACAGACAATCCATCGATTTGCAATGTTATGGGGTTGATTATTGAGAGTAGGTATGATCACATTTTCTAGATTCCTTGCATCACCCATAATCTAAATTTGATCTTAGAGGACATTGGGAATAAAGTTCCATGAATTAAGGAACTTATAGGCATTAAGCAAGGGAGATGATTGAATTCATCACTAACCGCCACTAGTATCAAGCAATATTTCATGAATACTCTAGGTTAGAGTTGTTGAAAGTTGCTAAGACGAGATATGCCTCAAATTTCATCATGTTGGGCAGCCTTGCTGAGGTAAAGAAACCATTAGTTTCTATGGTGGTGAGTCAATTTTGGGTTGAATGGAGGTAGGCAGATTTAGAGTGGGGGTCTATGGTCCGCAAATTATGTCTTGATGAGGATTGGTGGAGCTCGATAGAATTTTTGCTCAAGTTCACATTGCCTACATTTGAGCTTCTTCGAATTGTTGACATAGTCAAACCTTTCTTGGGAGAGGTTTATGATTGTATGGATACCATGGTTGAGAAAATTATTTATTGCACAAGAATCTCCTTAGCTTATATTTGTTAATACTCATTTTGGAGATACAATGAAGAAAATCATGGTTGAGAGATGGAACCATTTAGACACTCCATTGCATACTTTTAGCATATGCGCTAAACCTTAATGATGAAGACCTTATTGCTCAAAGCAATGGGGAAAAAAAGGTGCCACATAAGGATAGGGAAGTGGAAAATGGAGTGAAAAGAGCTCTGATGAAAATATTTCCAACTTATCTACATAGGGAGGTGAAGGAAAAATATGCTAGTTTTGTTGCTGATTTGCATGAGTATTCAGATATTTCAGCTTTAGATGAGAGGAGCACCATGGGTACAGTTAGATGGTGGATTTGTCATAGAGCAAGTGGTGTATATCTGCAAAGCATTGCCATTTGTGTTCTATCACGAGTGGCACACTCTTCATTATTAATTGGAGCACCTATGGTTTTATTCATTCAATGAAACACAATAAGTTGAGTTCGTAAAATGCTAGGGGATCTTGTTTATACATTCCAACTTTGGCCTCACATCTCGTAGCGCTTGCGCTTCAAAGTAGAGTAGTGGGCCTTATAAAGATGAGATGTAGATCTTGAATATCTTGACTTGGAGATCTCTCTTGCTGGATTAAATATTAATGAACTTAGAAGTGGTATTGGAAATACTTCTACAAAGATTCCACTATACATGGTTGAATGTGCCTCTTCTTCTATTTTCCATGATGAATATGAAGAAGAGGATGATGACTATTAGTCTTGGCCCTTTAGGCTTTACTAGCTTCTATCTTCATTGTTCATAGTTCATACATGTAGCATTGTAGCTTTTAAGGCTCATATATAGAAACTAAATTTGGATATATAGCCTCATTGTTTTTGGAGTTTATTGCTTGCATTATGTCACCTAGATGATGTATCACTTGTCCAATTTATTTTATGTTTCTCATTTAAATGTTCTAACTTACTGGACCTTGGCATATGCACATTTATTCTTGAATTTGAATCTATAACTGTATTCTAAATTATAATGTTAAAAATTAAAACTTGAATGCTTTCTATTTTTTTAATATATATATATATATCATGTTTCCCGATTCCTATTTTTTTGGGGTCACATTTCTAACTTGTTTCCGTTTTGGATATGCGTTCCTATTTCCCCGTATCGTGCAACTTAGTAAAAAATATACCCCCTAAGTTCCATAAGACTTGAGATAGTACAATACTATACTTTTTTACACATGTAAGGATCTCTCTAAGTTATTTTGAGCTAGCTGATATCATGTCATGTTTATTAATATGGATTAATGTAAATGTGTAATGATTGCTTCAAATGTTTTGTAGATATGCAATGCTTCTAAATATTATGTTGGATGTCATTGCATGAACAAACACTACAACCATGAAATCATGGTACAATCTGTTAAACTCATTATCTCGAGGTAAACTATATAAAATTCCCAAACAACCTAAATGTTTTGAGTTTTCAAATTTTTCTAGGCACATTTTAATGACCATTTTTTTCCCAAAATATGGCCAAAAATTTAGAAGGATTGTTGGAATTGCAGATTTCAGTTGTTGAGATAGCATAATTTGAGGGCTCTACAATTTTTTTTTAGGGTGCTATGCATTCAAAATGAAATTTAAGCAATATAAAATTTCCATTTCACCAACAATTGCATAACCAGATTTTAATATTGATTGTGAGAAAATAAGTGCTTAAACTTGTCCTAAAATTTCACCAAAGGAAGATTATGGTACTTGTTTGTACAAGTGAGTGATTCTTAAATTATGATTTTTATGGGAAATTTGGATTCTAATCCTAGTGGCACACTTATCACAATAATATTGGAGCCATTGCGATAATATCGCCAAAACCAACCTCGACGATAATATCAACAATAATTTTCCCTTGTTAGAGTATTTAGACACTTAGTATTTAGTGAAGTTCAACTTTGTCTAATGTCTCTATCAGGTAAAAATGTGTTTCTTAGTGACTTTATTTAGTATGCATTAGTCATATTGTAACTATGGTGATGATATGTTCTAAACATAGAGTGATCTGATGGCTCATATTCTCCTCAATACTAATGGATTTGATCTGTGGCTTAGCACTTTATTGGTCCATGATCTCTATTTAAAGAGCATGGAGGGTCATGGATGATGATCAATTGAGAGAAGTCTCTTAAGTAAATATTTTTTTTTTTTGCATTAATTAAATTGTCTCAAGTGGGTGTTGGTTGAGGTTGTGCATTGTTCCCCTCTCAAAGGGTTTTAACCACGTAGAAATAATGGTGTTGTGATATTTGATTTGGTTGTGTGATTGGTTATTAAATGTGTGTCATGTATAGAATACTATGTTTACCCAAACATGGTATTGGAGACTGTTTGAAGAACTGCTCCTGTTGGTGATCGAGATCTTAAATCCTGTGTTGCAGCATTTTCAAGAGTTGCTATTTCTATACCATTTTGGTCTAAATAGATAATTTAATTGCATCCTGAACATTGTTTTTAGATAAGAACACATTTAATTCCATTCGAAAAGGTGTATGTTTTCTCCACATATAACATTTTTTGTCAAATCTGGAGGTATATATTCCAAATACACCATTTTTTGAATTTTTTTTTTACAGAGTCATATTTCAGTTTTCTGTTATATTCCCTATTCACTACTCTTTCTCATCTGCATATGTTTTTGAGCCTGCGTTCTGTGTGATATCAAAAAATCATAAACATAGCGGAAAGTGTTTTCTTTATTGCATATGCTTTTTTCCTTGTGCTTTGTGTGATCTCGACAAATTAGAAACAATGAGAAAACTTGCATTTCCCAAGTAAGCTAACCAAGATTTAACCTCATTGTTGTTGAGTTCTGGAATTTTTTTTTGAGTTGTTTTCTTTTGGAGGAGCACATTTTTTCAAGCAAGCGCACAATTCAAGGTAGAACTCCAACAACAACAAGAGAGACTCCCACCCCCCTTCACTACTATTATGTCTTTTAGAGTGGCTTACTTAAAATTGATTTTATTTAGTAAAGGTCTTGAGTTTAAATCTGTTTTTTAAGCTATTTTTTGAAAAAGTTCATGCAAAGTTAAATTATTTCATAACTTCATTGTAAACACCATTCTTGTTTTATAAAAATGGGTCATTTCATAAAGTAATTTATTTGTAAAATTGAGCTTATAGGAAAAGCTCACAAGGGAAAATATTGTTTATTTATTTTATCAACATCCATCACCATGTAGGTCAACTTCTACTTTCCACATGACTCTCTGCTACCATTAATGTTTTTTTTTAAATGGCATAACTTTCACACCTGAAGTCCATTTTGAGTGTTGTTTTTTTGGAACATCCTATTTTTTCAAGAGGTTTCTATCCAAACAGTCAGTTTCAACTTTTGAAACCATAATATGTGCATATTTTAATATGGTCACTCCAAGTGAACTTTTTCTTACTAGTACCAAGTACTTCTCATGAAAATTCCACATGGAGAATGTACTACGAAGTAAAGGATTGTACCAGATGACCTTGGGACAAGAAATGCCCCTCAATGATGTTGATAGTAGAGCCAAATGAGATAATAGGAATGATGAGGCACATGGATTAATTAGACTGTCCATTTCTCCTTATTTGCAATTTCATATTCAAGGAATTGATGATCCAAATGCACTGTGAGAAAAGTTGAAACAAATTTATGGTGAACCTAATATTATTAGATCTCATCAACTTGAAAATTAGATCATGCCTCAAAGTCCTAATGATTTCTCTTGCATTGAATATTATTTATCTAAGTTCAAAACACTTAGACGTTTACTTTTAGGCTGTTAAGTAGACTTAAGGGATGGCCATTGCATATATCTTATTCTTTCCAATATTGGTTCTACGTATTCCATTTTTGTATCTACATTTATGCCACTAAAGAAGCTCTAGGAGTTACCTATCAAAAACCTTCTATTGAATTGTTTTGTGACTCTTTTATTAAACAAGAAGACAAACTCTTGCATATTGGAGTGATTATCACTGTAGGTACATCTAACAAGACTCTAGTGGCCCAACGGAAAGGAAAAACCAAGCATATAAATAAGCAACACCCTCGCAAAAAAAAAAAAAAAAAGGGTCCTAAATCGTCTTAGCCAACCTATATTCCTAATGGTGACAAATGACCATAATCAAAGAGTAAGAGGACCAACAAACATTGCAATTATTGTGGGAAATATGGACATGTGGAGTTGTAATATTCCCAATTTTCCATCAGTTAATTGGAATATTAGAGTTTTTACTTTTCTCAATTAATTAAGTAAATAAAAGGGTGAAGGGACCCATAAACCCCATAGATGAATACAATCCACTTTTGTTGTGTGAATGTGGGTTAGTAGATAGTAGATCAACATGATGGAGTAGTGGAGCAGTGTATTAATGAAGGAAGAGTGGAGATTATGGAGATATAATGAGGAAGATGATGGAGATAGTGGAGGAATAAAAGTAAGATCATAGAGCATTAATGATGCAGTGATGGAGGAAGTGGTGCATTAAATGCACACATGATGGAGGAGTGGAAAGTAAATGCAGAGATGATGGAGACCATGGAGAGACAACACAATGTTCATGGAAACTAGTGGCCACATGTGCAGCGCAGTTATGAGGTGGGCCAAGGCTAGGGAAGACTCATAACCATATAAGGAAAATGAGGGCATCAAAGAAAATCAGTCTGGAATTTGATATTGTATTGTCGTTTGACATTCTTTTCACGCTTAAACTGTTTAGCTAAGTCTACCGTGCTGTTTAGCACACGGATGTTCCCGAGCGGGCATCCCACCCTTACCCATGGGGGACTTCGAGCGCCTACTCTGGGAAGGTTATTTCGAGCAGCTATTCAACATTTGGCATTGGTGCCACATTCAACCCCTCTCTTCTACATATACAGCTTCAGGAATTATGCATTCTTGTCTTAGGGTTTGAGAGCAAGAAGGTAGTTTCTAGCATTTCAGCAAGGAAATTGGTGGAGGATTCATCCTTTCACCTTGAGCTTCCATTTCAGTCTTCTAGGAGCAACATTGTGATATCCAGCATTAGGCCATCATATTACACCTCCATGCAGCAGCAGTTCCTTCAGGAATTGCACAGTCCAGCGAGTCGAATCTAAGGGAGGAAGGAAGTTCCAAGTATTTCAGCTTGGAATCCTATGAGGGGTCATTCCATCACTTTGGAGAGATCATTTACATGAACTGTGAGAAATATTTCATCATCTAGCAGTAGGCTACAGCTCCATCCTCCTTGACAACATAGTCTAGTCCAGCAGTTGTGCAGTTGCAACTTGAGTAGAGAAAGGAGGAGTTAGATCTCAAGCTTCTAGCTTGGAGATCAGGAGAAGGGATCAACCCTTCAGTTACTGAGTTGAGTGGGTGTTATTGCAGCTGATTGATCATTCTTTCAGTCCCATATTAGTATTTGTCTCCAGGGAGTGCGTAACTCACCAACAGGGGTGCAGTCTGCCACCCAAAAAGGGCCGAAAATCCAAAGTTAAAATTTCGTCAAACCATTTCGAGGTTTTTATGGGTTTTTTGAGTAGATTCCATTGTTAAAATCCCAGATCTTTCTGAGCACTCCAGCAGCCTCCTGCACATGGTTCTTATTCACAGTAATAGCAACAGTAGCAACACAACATTTCCTTTGCTAGTTTCCTTTAGTGTATTTCAACCATCTTGTGGCTTGAGTGCATTCCTTTTGGAGCACTGTGTACTTACCTTGCTGTTTATCCTTAATTATATGGTTCAATTGTTTTCTGCCCATATGTATGATGTTTTGATGTATTCCGACATTTTTCTAGTTCTACATGTTTAATTCTTATTTTACCATAGTTGGAATTGTGCATATGTTCCATATTCTAGTATTTCCCATTTTTGGATATTACAGTGGAATCAGAGCATGATATTTGGCTCAACTTGTGGGCACTTCATGGCATCAGAAGAATAAGAAGAAGAAGCAGAAAAAGAAGAAGTATTCAATGGCGGAAGGATTAAGTTTTTCCACACTTCTCTTTAGATCTATGTTGGATTTCTCCACAAAGACTAAAGAAATGAGAATGGGAAGGCAAAGAGAAACCTAAAGAAGGTTTCAGAATGAGGAAGGTCCAAGAACTTCCTATCAGCAGCATAAACAACCAGAAATGCAAAGAGCTCCACAACACTCTTCTATGTCCACTTTCCTTGCAGAAGGAGATGAATGGCATGGAGATGGGGGGATACTTAGAGCATGAGACTCTAAGTAATTATCTTGTAGAGTAAAAATCTCAATCAAGAGCATTCAAGGAGAATCTAATTCTCCAACAGTTTATCCAAATTGAAGAAAACAGGAGATCCCGCAACAACAATAGAAGAAGGCATATACATAATAGATTCTTCTTGCCTACATTCAATGGATCATCCACAAGCATAGTAAAAGCTTGGATGAAGGAGCTAGATCATTTCTCCTAGTTACACCTAGTAGCAGAAAGAGAGGTTGTTGAGATTGCAGCACTACACCTTGAAGGTGGAGCAAAGGATTGGTGGTTCAACCATATAAAACATGCAAGAGTGACTACTTATGAAGACTTCACTCAAAGGCTGATTAAGAAGTTTGATAGAAGGAAACTGGAGGTAATTTCCATGGAGACATTTCCCAACATTGATTAGATAGAACATGAAGAACAAAGGGAGGATGTTAGAACTATCACTCCAGAAGAGGAGGAACTTCCACCACCACCACCAGCTGCAGAAGTACTTGTAGCAAATGAAGGAGCACTTGCATCTTTGCAAGGTGGTCTTGAGCACTTAACATTGAGAGTCCCATGCATGATTTAGGAGATGCATGAGGAGGAGGAGGCAGATACCAGTGCTGGTGCAACAATAGAGAAGCAACCATCACCATCACCAACAGTTGGAGAAGCCATTGCACCGGTTGTAGGAACTCTTGTAGCTTTGCAAGATGTTCCTAAGTTTCAGTTGATCCAAGGTTTGCAAACATTTTCATCCCATGTTATTTTAGCACCTCAGTTTGAGATTTGTGGGATCATGCCATCAGGGAAATTTCATAACCAAGGGTTAGAGCGCCTTGCTGATTTGGAGTAGAAAAATATCACTACGCAGAGGACCCTTGACTTGTTCAAGGAGGAGATGTATAGCCATCCCAGTTTCTTAGTATTGAGCTACACACAACACTTTGTGTTGAAGTGTGGAGTTTCAGAGGATGGGATGAGCATAGTCCTAATCAGTACAATGCCAGGCTATGAGTTCAACATTGTGTATGGCCATGAGACAACATATGCACCATCATGGAGATCAACAATGCTGTCACTAAGGAGCAGTGATGAGTTGGGGGCCCAACTATTCTTGGAGCATTCCGATGACTACTTCACTCAATAAGCATTGGATGGACAAATGAGAGTTAGTAGAAATCTTATGATGGATAGATTTTTCCATTGTCAGGATGAAGCCTTCTTGATGATTATATCACAACTCAAATAGAAGCTTCTAGCTACAAAATATTCAGAATCTTATGGATTCTATCGGGTCATCAATGAGAGGTTCTCATGGAGTAACCTCAAGGAGGATGCACTTCAACATATCATGGAGTGCAAAGATCATCAGAATGGGGAGGATGGTATTCTCCATTGAATGGATACCAAGTTGGAGCATGATGTGAGTCATCACCCAATGTTGGATGGATGGGCAAGGATGATGAGCAAGTGGTTGGTCACCTACTTGCAGATCTATGACACGGGGCAATAGGAAGCATGGTTGCACTGGTTGCTTTTGGGTGAGTATGGTTACTACCCAACATCTCACATTTGTATGATCCATGCCTTGTAAATTACTGGTGTGATGCAACAACTTGAGGCATGGTTGCGCTGGTTTGGCGAATGGATAGAAAAAAACCTATGTCAATGGGTGTGTTATTGTTTGGGACCTTGCATGACACTCACATGTTGTGGCAGCAGGGAGCTTGGTTATATTGGGATGATGTGACATTATACATGTCCATAAATATGTTTTTGCTCCATGGCTTGCATGATGATGATGTGAGGTGGCAAGAAGAGTCATTGTTGCTTTGGTTGCTCTTGGGAGAGTATGGGCTGACTTTCTCCCATACCTTGCATGAGGAGGATGGGGGATGACAACAGGAGGCCTTACTGCATTGGCTTCTGTTAGGAGAGGATGGCCACCATACTTGGTATGATGATGGGGTGGTATGGAAGCAAGAAGCATTACTGTAGTGGCTGTTATTCAGAGAGTATGGGTCGGCATTTCACATGTCAACCCATATGTTTCTGTTCCCTATTTTTCACAATGTTGAGATGATGCTTGGAGCATGTAGGGCCAATGATGGGAGCATGGAGAGGTACATCCTACTCCATGTAGCATGGGTTGGAGAGATAGTCCATGAGTTGGGAATTTCCTTTGGGGGGAGGAACCACTTCACTTCATATGTCTCATGTAGAGAAGAGGCTTTGGAACAACATATGGTTGCCACTTTGAGGTTTAGTGATGAGGAGAGGCATCTAGCTATATAGTTGGAAGCCATTCTAGACATTCTAGAGAGGCAGCTATGGAGCTGGGCATTCATTACAAATTGGAGCAGATGGGGAGACCTTCCATATAAGGATGCCATTTGGAGGGAGGAGGATCGCTGTAGCATTCACTTTTGTAGTTTCTTGAGGACAAGAAACATTTTGATCGGGAGGACTATGATATTCCCAATTTTCCATCAGTTAATTGGAATATTAGAGTTCTTACTTTTATCAATTAATTAAGTAAATAAATGGTGGATGGACCCATAAACCCCATAGATGAATAAAATCCACTTTTGTTGTGTGAATGTGGGTTAGTAGATAGTAGATCAACATCCTGGAATACTGGAGCAACTCATTAATGAAGGAAGAGTGGAGATTATGGAGAGATAGTGAGGAATATGATGGAGATAGCAGAGGAATAAAAGTAAGATCATAGCACATCAATGATGCAGTGATGGAGGAAGTGGTGCATTAAATTCACACATGCTGGAGGAGTGGAAAGTAAATGCAGAGATCATGGAGAGACAACGCAATCTTCATGGATACTAGTGGCCACATGTGTAGTGCAGTTATGAGGTAGGCCAAGGCTAGGTAAGGCTCACAACCATATAAGGAATATGAGGGCAGCAAAGAAAATCAATCTAGAATTTGATATTGTATTTTCGTTTGAAATTATTTGCACGCTTCAACTGTTTAGCTAAGTCTGTTGTGTTCTTTAACACATGGGTGTTCCCGAGCAAGAATCCCACCCTTACCCATGTGGGACTTCGAGTGCCTACTTTGGGAAAGTTATTTTGAGTAGCTATTCATCATTTGGAATTGGTGCCACATTCAACCCCTCTCTTCTGCATATACAACTTTAGGAATTACACATTCCTGTCTTAGGGTTTGAGAGGAGGAAGGTAGTTTCTAGAATTTCAGCTAGGAAACTGGTGGAGGATTCATACTTTCACCTTGAGCTTCCATTTCAGTCTTCTAGGAGCAATATTGTGATATCTAATATCAGGCCATCATATTACACCTCCATGAAGTAGTATTTCCTTCAGGAATTGCGCAGTCCAGCCAGGCAGATCTAAGGGAGGAAGGAAGGTCCAAGTATTTCAGCTTGGAATCTTGTGACGGGTCTTTCCCTCACCTTGGAGAGATCATTTACATGATATGTGAGAATTATTTCATCATCTAGTAGTAGGCTACAACTCCAGCATCCTTGACAACGCAATCTAGTCCAACAATTGTGCAGTTTGCAGCTGCAACATGAGCAGAGACAGGAGGAGCTAGATCTCAAGCTTCTAGCTTGGAGATTAGGAGAAGGGATCAACCCTTCATTTAGTGATATGAGTGGATGCTATTGCAACTGATAGATCATTCTTTCAGCCCCATATCAATAGTTGTTTCTAGGGAGTGCGTAACTCAGCCAACAGTGGTGCAGTGTGCCACCCAAAAAGGGACGAAAATCCAAAGTTAAAATCTGGCCAAACCATTTATAGGTGTTTCTGAGTTTTTTGAGTAGAGTCCGTGGTTAAAATCCTGGATCTTTCTGAGCACTCTAGTAGCCTCCCGCACATGGTTCTTCTTCACAGCAGCAGCAACAGTAGTAGAACAACATTTCCAGTGCTAGTTTCGTTTAGTGTATTTCAACCATCTTGTGGCTTGAGTGCATTCCTTTTGGAGCACTGTGTACTTACTTTGCTGTTGATCCTTAATGATATGGTTCAACTATATTCTACCCATATATATGATGTTTTGATGTATTCCGACATTTTTCCAGTTCTACATGTTTAATTCTTATTTTACCATAGTTGGAATTGTGCATATGTTCTATATTCCTGTCTTTTCCATTTTGGGATATTACAGGAGTCTAAATGTTTTAAAAACATGAAAACCTTAGAAGCAACAATGAAGAAGAACAACATCAATCTTTATTCTTATTCTAAGACTTTTTCTTATGGACATGGACTTTCTCCCTCTAGTTTCTCCTTCAATGCAACCTTTACTTTTTCTTCTAATGAGTGGCTTGTTGATTTTGGAGCAACTTATCATATGGCTAAGGATAAAGCCATTTTTTTTACTTACAATGATTTCAACACCAAAAAAATATTTTTTGGTGATGATAGATCTCTTAGTGTTGTAGAGTCTGGAAAAATTCAAGTAGATAATGGCCATTTCAATGATGTATCATGTGTTTCAAGTCTTTCTTGCAACCTTCTATCACTATATCAAATCGCTTATCTATGTGAAGGTAAAACAATAGAGTTTTCAACTCACCAAGTTGTAATTAAGGATTTAAAATATCCTAAGCATTTCCTTGCCAATAACTTAGTTAATGATATTATCAGGTTGTACAAGTTTGATAACTTTGGGTCATCATATTTTCTTTCAGTTTTTATTGCTTATAGTGATAACTTGAGAAAACTTTTGCATGAGAAATTTGGTCATCTAAACTACTGTTCACTCTAGCAACTATGCAATCAAAATATGGCGACTTATCTTCCTATTATTTCTTGCAGAGATGGTGTTTATGCCAGTTGTGTTCTCAGTATACATCATCAGGGTAGTTTTGACAAACATGCCTCAACCTCTTATTCAACTTGTTCGTAGTGATTTATGTGGTCCACTTTATTCTCCTTCCTTCTTTGGGTTCAATTACTTAAATTTCATTGATGAAATCTCCATACACATGGATTTATTTCTTAAAATTTAAGAGTGAATCTTTTGACTTTTTCTTGGCCTATAAGGCCCTTGTAGAAAAACAATATGGACATTAACTGCAATGGTTAAGAAAAGATAATGGAGGTGAACGTGTCAACAATAAATTCACAACTTACTACACTGCACGAGGTATTCAAATACATGTTGGTCCATATACACCATATCAAAATAGTGTAATTGAAAGAAAAAATCATACACTAAAGGAAATGACTGATTTAATGGTTCAATCTAAGGGATTAAGTTTTCATTATTAGGTGGAAGAAATCATCTATGAAAATTGCATAGTAAATCACACTTCCACAAAGGTTATAAACAATATAACACTAGAAGAAGCCTTGGACTAACATTAAGCCATATGTAAGCCACATTCGTATCTTCCGTAGTATAGTAGCATGGGCTCACATTCCTGATGAAAAAAGGAAAGCTTTATAATCTAAAAGTGAGATTCTATGTGTATTTTTGTGGGATATTTTGAAGACGTAAAAGATTGTAGCCTTCTTCAACCTCACTAAAATAAAATAATCATTAGATGAGCTATTAAATTTGATGAAAATCTCTTGGATTGAGAGCCTAATTCAACGGTTGTGCCCTCTTTGACTTGCAAGACATCTTCAACATTTTTTCCACCTTCGCTTCCTATTCTAGTTTCTTTTTCAAATGATTACACTAAGGATGAAAATCCACCTTCACCTACTCATATTCCTCTAGAAGAGTCCATTGAACATGAAATTGCACCATTATCCAAATTTATGAAGGGAACAAAATGAACTACATATTTATAGCTAAAACATAGATATACAATGAAATTTGACTTCTATTAATAAATGGAAAGTGCTAAAATTGTAAAAATGTAGAATGAAACAAACTAGCTCAAATGGCGGTAGCTTATCTTTGAGAAAAAAAGTGACAACTATGTGCCTTCACTAGTGTGCCTTACAATGAGGCCGAAAGGTCCTTTTTAACATCAGAAGCAATGCAAAAACATTAAAATTCCAAAAACCTAACCCTAGGAGATGAAAAATCAAAAGGATTGTCGACCCCACTGGGGTTAGTTGGTACATCAACTTCCCATGGTCATCACTTTTGCATACAATATCTATTTGGCATGTTAGGTATCACATTGGAATGGTCTAGCTGAAAATTACACATTTCGATCGATATAGGCTATAAAGTCCTTGCCATGTCAAAAAACATCATTTAGGACCTCAAAACGACCTTGAACGTTTAGGACCTGAAAAAATATAGAAAATTTTCCAAGATGGAGGACCGTTCTTTGATCCAATGGAGTAGGTGGATAGCCACTGATATCAACCTAGATTAATCCTCCCCCCTTAAGAAGCAATGGTATCCATTGCATTAAGTGTCCCCATCATATGGGGAAAATTTTGCTTAATTGGGCTTGTGGTGAGCCACTTGCCTTGGTGAAGAAGCTACTTGGCTTTCACAACCTAATAGAGTTGGATGTGTTGCTAGCGGGTATCTTTTGTACTAGTGTCCATGACATGATCATATGTAGCATATTCAATGCAATCAAGATTGAGATTTGTGGGGGCCAATTGCTCGGTTACCTCCAAGGTGTCAAAGAGAGGTGGATAATATGGTCGAAGCAGCTCCACATTGAACATTTTGTGCAAGCCAAGGAATGGGCGAATGCTCAATTCAAAAGTACTATCACCCACAACCTTTGTGATTGAGTATGTCCCATATTAGAGTGGTATGAGCTTCCTATTGGGTCCCATGAGGCGCTCTTTCTGTAAATGTAACCAAACCTTATTATGAACTTGAAAATTATGTGGAACCCTATGTTGGTCATCTCATTGCTTGTACTTGGAATTGGCTTTCTGTAGGATATCATGAAACTTTTGTTGGAGGTCTTCGATCCACTCAACATATTTGGCTACACTTCCTACTTTAGTTTGAGCATGGGAGGACTCGGTCAGTGAAGAAGCAATGAGAATAACTACATTAATCAGGGCCAATGATTGAAACCCCATTCACACTTGGAAAGGACTATGACCAATAGAGCTGAGGAGGGATTTTATAGATATGTTGAACATATGGAAAGTTTTCATCTCATGTACATGGGTTCTTAGAGTTGCACATGCAAAAGATATGCATAATCATCTCGTTGACCATTTTTATTTGTCCATATGATGTGGGATGAAAGGTAGTCAATTTGGTTAGCTTGGTATCCATATGACACTATAGGTTGGAACAAAAGGTGTTGATGAACCTGATATCCCTATCTGAAATAGTAGTCCAAGGTAGCCTGAAATGAACCCAAACACGCTCAAAGAAGAGTTTAGTAGTGGCTTCAATTGTGATACTCTTCTTACATGATACCAAAATGTTTATATTAGAGAACTGATTGACCACCACAAGCAAATAATCATTGCCATGCCTAGTGGATGGAAATTTGACATGTAATCCATGGAGATTGTCTCCTAGGGATTGTATGGGGTAGGTAGAGGAGTGTACAACCCATTTTTTATTGTTGGTTTAGCAATGGAATAAGTGGTGAATGATCTGATATACTGCTAAACATTTTGTTGAATCCTTGGCTAGTAGAAATATTGTTGAAGTACTAATATTCTCTTCTCCACACCAAAGTGCCATACCACCCGGTTGTAATTTTCCTCCCAGATCAGCTTGACACGCTTGCTTGAAGGAACACATAAATGGCTCAGGTAGCAAAACAATGCATCTTGGAGGTGAAAATATAGAACTTGCTTACTTGCCATCAACATTTGGTATGTGTCAGTTGATGCTGGAGAATTAGACCAAGATCGTGATAAAGAAATGGAGGGGGTTTGACATTGTGGTGGATTGATCACATGTTGAGTTGGAAAATAAATTTTGTTACCTTTGATGAAAATTTAAATTCTTAATGTAAATACAAAATTTGAATAAGTTGAAGAGTCTAGGAATGCAAGAGTCATTTCTGTCATTGTTTTTTCGACTTCCCTCAATTACAGAGAAAGGAAAGAAAACTATTTGCAAATATTATGCATAAAAGGAGGCATCAATTAGAGAGGAAGGGAGTTATTCTCCCACCTCCATGTCTGTAAGTCCGAAGCGAATAATAAGAAGTTGCATCTATGTGTGTTCGTAAAGTTTATGTCTTCTTTTCTCTGGATCCCGATCGACCTATACATGTGCCTTCACTTAAAAATAAAAATAATTTGTTGTGACCATTCATAAAATTCCTTGTGCGATTGAATTCAACTTGGAGTTGTAATTAAATGTGTGCATTTTGCTTACTGTGACTTTTCAATCCATATTTTGTAGCGTCTTTGTTTTGCAAGCAGTGACATGTTTTTTTTGTTATTGGAGGATGACCCATTAATCCAATAAGGGAGAACCCATGACGAGGAGAGGCAGGAGGAGATCATTCATGTGCGGGGAAACGTGTTAAGATGGTGGAGAGTCAAGTTGCAGAGAGAGAAAGTCGCTTCACCTTCCCAAAATCCGAAAATAGATTTTCTGGAAGTGCTACGAAAATATTTCACAGCGCCTACAACCAGTTTTCTTTGGGTTGCTTTTGAGCTAGTTTCGCCTTTCAGTCTTCCCATTCCCATCATCAGTGAATTCCAAGTCACTGTTGTATAACTATGGCCACCTATAGGTCTCATACCTAAAAGAGTTAAGAACTGTGGTTAGAGCAACAATTGGTGGTTGACTAAGGCAGTCCGCAACACGTTTGACACTACCCTTCTTGTATTTGATGTTCAAATGGAATTGTTGCAAGTATGTGGAAAATTTATGATGGAATTCATTTTGTAACTTCCCTTGCATCTACATAAATTGTAGAGATCTATGATTAGTGTGGATGATCGTCTCCTTCCCCAGAATGTAATTCTTCCATTATCAACAAGCCTACATAATGGAGTATATGTACTTATCATAGGTGGGGTATCTCTAGACAATATTAGATAATGTTTCACTGTGATAGGCCACCATATGTCCTTGATGAGTGAGGACTACACTGATAACATAGTCAGACTACACTGATAACATAGTCAGAGGCATCAATATCAATCTCAAATGGTTATTGAAGGTCTAACAGGGTGAGGACTGATGCATAGAAAAGGTAGTGTTTCAGATCATGCCTTTTGTTGTTACTTAGACCGATTTTTTTTTTTCTTTTGCTCCTCCCTTGGTTACTTGACTTAAGGGCCAAGTGATATAAGAGAACCCCAACATGAATCTTTAGTAGAAGTTAGTAACGCCCAAGAAGCTATGAAGCTCTGTTAGAGTGATTGGGGTTGGCCAATTCCGAATGACTTGGATCTTAGCTGGATCCACATGCACACCTTTCTCATCAATGATGTAGCCTAAGTATTGGACCTTGTTCATACCAAAGGAGAATTTTTCCAAGTTAGCACATAGCTTGTGTTGTCGTAGAAAGTGAAGGACCTAGTGGATATGATGCAAGTGTTATGACCAAATTTTGTTGAAGATGAGGATAACATCCACATATACAACCACAAAATAATTGGTGAAAGTTTGCAAGATATCATCCATCAACCTCATGAAACTTGTTGGGGCATTTGTCAAACCAAAGGGCATGACCAACCATTCAAAAAGAACTGCCTTGGACTTGAAAGAATTCTTCCATACATTAGTTGGTTATATTGGAATTGGTTGTAGCCATACTTCAAATCAATATTACTAAAGTACTTGGCCCCCTTGAGCTGGTTAAGAAGGTCATCAATTTGGGAAATCAGGTACCGATTCCTGACTGTGATTTTGTTAAGGGCCCGATAATCAATGTAGAGTCACCAGGCCCTGTATTTCTTCTACATGAGTACAATTGGGCTTCAACAAGGTGAGGAAATCAACTGAATGTTCCATTTTTGGAGCAACTCTTGGTCCTAACACTTTATTTCCTTATTTTCCAGAAGAGAGCAAGAATAGATTGGCCCGTTGCGTAGAGGTGCGTCGAGGGTCAAATCGATTGAATGATTGACCTAGCAGTGCAGAGGTACCGCAGTGGGTGAGGAAAATATGTATTTTTATTGTTCCATGACCTTGTCCACTTGCTTCTATTGTGTGGAGGACATGGATGTGACCACAATCTTCTCCTTACATTGAGAACAAATCATGAAGAAGAAAAATTTCCCAATCTAGGAGATGACCTTATTTCATTGCTTAGTAGAGATTAAAGAAATGGCAGTAGGTGGAGCTACCTATGGTATCCTATCTAATTTTCCACCCAAAGTAAAAATAACACTACAAGGTCTAGACTCATATAAAATGTGACACTTCCACAAGTATGGATGGACTTAAATAACATCAAAAACTTCAAGTAGATCAATATCACACAATACCTCATTCTTGAAGGAACTGATTTCATAAGGTAGAAGACACTATTGGATGACAGGGAGATCTCACCCTTAGTGAAGCCACCCAATGATGTATGGATATGGGTTTGGTGTTGTTGGTAGGTCCAAATGATTAACTATCTCTACTAATATGAGGTTATTTTTACTTTCACTATTGACAATGAAATGTAGTGGAGAACCCTTCACTGATCAAGAGATCATGTGTTATGCTCAAAATTGAAAGTGCTCGAAACATGACCAAACTTGAGCAACCGGAAAGGTCTTGTCGTTGCGATTTCGGCGCCGTGAACGGTTCAAAAAATCGATGTCGTATGAGGAAGATATCACGTTCTGTTCGTTTTCCCAAACAACTAAAATTTTGTGACTGGGATACCAAATTAGCATATAGGTACAATCAATAGATGGTATATTATGGGGAATATTCCCTTTTCTCACAGCCAAGAAAATCACACTACGTGGCTTAATATAGGCCGTTGATTTTTGTGGTATGGAAGTGATTCTGACCGTTGGACGAGTTGTACAAGATTTGTTTTAGGCCATTAGATGAGCGACACATAGCAAGCCCGGAGGCTGCCACGTGTCCTTAGGAGGGTATGGTAAAATTTTGTTGGAGGCTACAGGAGTCGACCCGAAGACCTCGGGCGTGGGCATGGAAACACATTACCAGCTACTCTACGGGTGTTACTTAACACTATAGGGCTGCGGCTTCATTATATTGTTTAACAATAGTTCAGGCGGATAAAAAAAGGGGCCAACCCCAACCACCATATACCCGATGGCTATGACCGAGACCCCAGCGCTATCCAAACCGATGGCTCCGTCTATCCTTATCACATGCGAGGAGTTAACAAAAATGTGACAATTTCGGGTTAAGGGTTAACTAATCGTAATTTCCACTGGGTTCAAACTGTCACATGGGCGTAATTTCAAGTTTTAATGCCACGGTTTCAGAACCATATAGCTCCGGGTTCCATGCCCACGCAGCGGAGTTTAAACAGCTTGATCGCAGAGTTAACAGCGGGGGGTCGACATGTGACCACCCCGCCCATACCATTTAACATCAACGCTAAAGGTATTTCCGGCGGAGTTGGAGCTTGCCCCTAATTTTAGGGCATTCCATTAATTTAACTCCAGTTAAGTGCCAGTCTCCACTTTTCGTGGAGCTTTTCTAGCTGACATTGGGAAAAATGCATTGGGAGGTCAATTTTCAACCAATTTGGGTGAAACAAGAGTCTACCTACACTAATTTGAGCATTCTGGAGCTATTGGTGCAGAGAAAACAACCATTAGAGGCCTGTAAACACATTTAATTTGAAATTTTGAGCATAATGACAAAGAGGGACATGCCATTGTGAGCTGGACCAGTAGATGTAGCCCAAGAGGGGTGAAATACTTCATCATGCATACTGTGTAAAACTTGTGTGATTGTATTTCTCTATTATACATTGTTGTATGGTGTTATTTAGGCTTATTTTCATGCTTAAAGTTCACAAATTCATCTATGTTTCATGGTTAAAACACTCATTCCTTAAGAAAAAAAATGGAGCCAAGTTGTACATGTTTATATTACTGAAAGGAAACTTAGCACAACAAAACTAATACACTCTTTTTAGATCAAGTTGGTATCAGAGCTAGAGTTTAATCTCTGGTGTTTTTGTGTGCAAATATTTGTTAACTGTTTGCAAGGGTTTTCATGCTTACTAGGTTCAAGCTTAAGAGACAAGAAAGAAAATTGGTGGAAGCAAGAGGTTCTCAAAGTGAGCCACAACAAAGGAGGGAAATATTACCACATTCTCCACCACCTAGTTCACCTCCAAAACAAGCAGAAGAAGCTATAAGCATGCCTCCAAGAGAAGAAGAAACCCATGAAGAGGTGGATCCCAAAGAAGAAGAAAGTGTTCAGGAAAGCATTCCTTGACATGACTTAAATGGTGAGAGTCCTTTATCAAGAAAGGAATGAAAGACTAGAAGGATAAGGATCCAAACTTCATAAGGAAGTTCAGGGATCATCAAGATGCCACAATGATGAAGATAAATCAAAGAAGGGCAATGGAGGAAATGGAGGCAGTGGAAAGTCACCATCCTCACCCTCATCATCATTATCCTCTACTTCATATTCAATACACCAGTCACACAAGTCAAATAACAATGGTAAAAGTCCTTTGCTAAAACTTGATGTTAAGTTTGAATTGCCAATGTTTAATGGTGAAGTCAATGCAGAAAAGCTTGATAATTGGATTAGGCAATTGGAGGTCTATTTGAGAATTCAAAACCTTCATGATGATGCTACCAAAATCCAACTAGCTTCATTGAGGATGGAAGGTTATGTTGTGGTGGGTTTGGTTCACACATGTATGAAATCACACCAGTTTAAGGGGTGTGTTTTATCCCTTTAAACTATTGGTAACAGATAGAAAGAAGTGGAGTAATTGAGCATACTATATATAAAAATAAGCATGCAAATGTAATCTAAAACTAAACTAAAACTAAAAATAAATAAACAGAACCTCTGAACGAGTCAAACGACATAATAATGGAAACGGTGGCTCTAGGCCCCTCTTATTGAGCACTAGTTGTAAGGAGAAAAATAATTTACCCTCTTGCCAAAGGGCCCCTAGACAATGGTTCTAGTTCCCGATGCAAGGATGTGATTATCCCAAGCTTGCCTTGGTGCAGTCTCCCTCTCTCTCTATTGTGTGGACTGAGCTTGTTGGATGGCCAACAAGTGAGTCCCCTCTGTCTTCAACTCAGGGTCATACATTGCTGGTATTGCTTGGGAAATTCTGGCCAGCATAACAATGTGATCACCCATTCTTCATCTCATGGTGGATTTATATAGGGGATTTCAAATCCTCCTTCCCTCCCTTGGTACATTTTGGATGGTGACCCAAGGGAGAGATATGATTCCTTTGTGTGCTACAAATATTCCATTGTGTTCTCACATAGTGTCTAAGGAGGCATTGGTGGCTGTCCTTAAGCAGCTTCAAGTAAGGAGTAACTTATCCTTTGATTTATGTGGTTCTAGATAGTGACATTTTTCCACTCTCAAGAATGCGCACTTATCGGGCCAAAAGGCATGCAAAAGGTGCTCTTCTCAAAGGATAATGTGCGCAATCAACATTTAAGACTAGTTCAAATTTGATTTTCCTTAAACCTTTGAGATTTTTAAATACTTTCCGGATCTTGTAATGTCTTCTAGCCCTGCAAATCCTTTGGCTTGACATTAATTAATGCCATCTTCTGCTGTATGATTTTCCAGTGTTAACAATTTTCCCCTAATGTGTGAGGTCTAGGAAGGACTTTATAGCCTAAATACATTATAGTTTCTTTTCTGTATTGTGCGTAGAGAGAGAGAGAGAGAGAGAGAGAGAGAGAGAGAGAGAGAGAGAGAGAGAGAGAGAGAGACTTGCGTGAAGCCTTGGGATTGAACACACCCTGCACCGTTTCCAAGAATGACCATGTCTAAGGGATCCCCGTAAGCAAATATAATATACAATACATATACAAAATTTCAATGAGGCGGGCATGTCCCATGCTTGTGATGCTATGGCTAGTTAAACAAAATTGACAAATATATGTTCTGTCTGTGTCACTACTATGGTAGTGATGTTGGCAGTTGTTGACGATGACTACTGACGCCCTCAGGGGCGTTTTTTCTTTGACGATAGGTGGAATGTGGTACCCATATGCGTAAACTTGGTATGGCATATAGCTGCGCAATGTACACATAGGTGCTAGTTGGGACCTTCCCGTGTAAGCATTGTTGACAGAGATGCTTATGGAGGCACAGGTCTTCGACGAATCTGATCAAAGTGCAATGGTTGTAAGGTATGATACCATCTTGACATGAAAGCTTTTGTCATAGTCAAATGTCAGGAGGATCGATGACATCTGTGGACAATGATGTCTCCCACAGTGCCACTTGAGGATGCCCCTTTGCCTGGAGAGAGGTGATCCAAGTTACCACTTCCTTTTTGGAATATAGGTTTTGAAGTCGACAAAAAGGAAGCCTCAACCGAATGAGAGGTCGCAAATATAAGGGATCGGGGAACTGGATGTGGTGTGTTTGACATAGACATGTTGGCGAGAGGTGACTAAAAATTGATGGTGGCGATTCAGTGGCCTGAGGTCGGAGCATACTTAAGCCGCTTGGCGGCAGTCATAGTTATTTCTGAAAGGGAAAAATCCCTGGAGTCGGTAGTACTTCTAGGGTGGGTGTAAACATGCTATGAATGTCATGATGGTTTATGCGTGGGGGTGAAATACTCCGACCAAGGGTGTTCAGGGACTGCTGCCATGGGCGAAAAGATGAAATGCGAGGGTGAGGGGACGAAGTGCACCATTTTCGGTCTTTGTACACTTACCAAAAGAATAAAATAATGGGGTTTGGTTTGTACAAAACACAGAGACGGGTACCCCAAAACATGAAAGTGTTTGCTCGCTGATGGTGTGAGGAGGGTGTTTTGTTGGGGGTGGGGGTCCCATTGGTTGGTCTCATGTGCGGGGTTGATGAAGCTGATGGAAAAGTATCACAGATGGGATTATGCTGGTGGAGGTATGGTGGGCCAAATGCGAGGCGTGGTGGTGCGCTTTTGATCCGCTTGTACAACAGGGTCGTTTGGGAAGGGGCCTTCAGCTTGTATGGTAAACTTGACCTTATGCATGATGAATGGATAGGCATGAGGTGCTTCCTGAACTGAAGTGGTATGGCCATGGCATCACTTATATTGTGATATATGGTCTACTGTGGGTGACGGGCGCTATGGAGGGGAGGCTCTACCGAACAACACAAATGTTTATGATGTGCAGGGTGAGGTGGTGATAAACATGATCGGATATGAGGACCATATGGTTTATTTCTAATGGAGAAATGCTGTTAGGATATGCAGAGTTGACTGGGACTCTATCATGCTAGGGGTAGAATGATACTTTCTCTGGAAATTTTAGTAGATGGCGTTGTGGATGTTTTGCGAGATTTTCCTACAAAAAAAAACTACCTCAAGTGAAAGAATATTATTCGTCAAATATAATTGAAAGTCATGAGCTTTAAAAAATAAGATGAGGGAGGCCATACCTGCCGGCGCTGAAAAATTAATTTTTTTAGGAGTGCGAATGTGTGGCATTGCCTTTGTTTGTTATGGAGTGATGATCACAGTGTTGCTTTCGGTCTGGTGATCAGATACTCTAAGCTCCAGTTTTCCCTTGGGAGTTGTTACTTGGCTTCTAGCTTTGATTTCAGTTGGGGTTGCCCCCAAATTGAGATCAAGGGGGGCGTTTCCAATTACTGCCCCCTGTCCAGGATCTCCCTTTTGGTTTGCTCCTTGACTTCTTTTTGCAGCATTTGGAGGATTGTCATAATTCTCTTGGTTGTATGGTTGCTGATGAGCCTAGGAAGGGTTGCACTAGATTGACTAGCGCGTTACGTTGTGCCATTTCACCTATGGGACCCCACCTCCGCCATTACATGAGGTAACCCGTATGCAAAAGGATATTTTGGACATTAGGAAGACAGTCTCTTTTATGTCAACCATTCTAAGTAATTTGGGACAAAATATAGGTTTAAAATTATGAATTAAAAAAAAAAAAATTGTTATAGAATTTATTAATTTAATTTTAAATTGTGATATAAAATGTAATATTTAATTATAATATATATATATATATAATAAAATAAAATAAAAATATCATTTTATTATTATTATTATTCATTTGAGATATTGGTTCCCTTGTCCCTGGTTGGTATATGAGTGCTGCGATGACTTTCATGATAGCTAGGTTGTGATATGTTCTGAGTAGAATCATATGAATATCCAGGGTATTGATTACTGCTACCTAGGTATCCTTGGGCCAAAGACTCGATTGAACCATCTACAGAATCGACGTGCACAGTACTACTCCTGCCTAGGTGATCTTGGGAAAAAGACCCAATTAAACCTTCTATAGGATCGATGTGCATGGTACTACTGCTGCCTAGGTGATCTAGGGTTGAAGACCTAATCAAGCTGTCTGCAGAATCTACCTACCTGGTAACACCTTGAGTATCATGGGTGTTACTCCTACCTAGGTGATCTTGGGTCAAAGACCCATATCAAACCGTCTGTAGTAGACGACACACCTGGTAACTCCCCAAATACATATTACTATTGCCTAGGTGACCTTGGGTCAAAGACTCGATCAAACCATCTGCAGTAATCGACGCGCGTGATAACTCAGGAGGATGAGGCAACCATGTTCCCCTGTCCCTGGTTGGTGTATGGTGGCTTGGGGGGAAGAGGGACAAATGGCTAACTTTCTGGTGACCTTCGTTCCTCCTGTAGGTATAGGATGGTACGAGGCTCATTTCCAGATGCCTAGGTGGAGGGATCCTCTTGATAGGATCGCTCGATGGCATGTAAGGCATCCCTATATTGCGAGATCTATAGGAAATTGTGGGTATAATGCTCGTAATTGCTGCAGAGGGTGCATGCGTGATTGGTACGCAACACTTTGCCTTTACCTTTGGTGGTAGGTTCCTTTTTACGGGAATTCGATGTCGCAATGTCTGTTTTGGAGCCAAGGAGTGGTTTTAATTCATCCAACTCTGGATAGATATGGGTAGGGTGACCTATTACGTCGCATATGGCACAAACTGGTGATTCTCGTTAAACGACGGGGGTCACCATATTCTTTCCTCTATTCTCGATTTTCTTAGCTGTATTCACCGGTTTTGCAATGGGAATTTCCTTTGTAGGGGTGGTCTCAATTGTTTCTTGGACGGGTGGGGGCTCCTCGGGATTGAGGGGCTTCAACCTTGTGGCAGTAACATGGGTGGATCCTCTTTCGGAAGGGGGAATGAGGTACCAAACTGGGAATTCCAACGATATGTTGGGTAACACCAGTGTCGCCAAAATATGCTGGGAGATGAAGCCAGTCGGGGGGTAGAGGAAAGGGGTTTGGGAGGCGGCGTAGGCTAGAGAGGCTGTCGTGGCCGATGCCTTGGTATCGTTACTGCTTGTGTCCATGTCCTGACTAGATTCAATGCTTGATGTGGACATCATGCACACCGAAGCCCCTGTGATATCGGGCGATGACTCAGGGATTATGGGAGGATCTTCTAGGAATGAACCTAGAACAGATGGCAGTTTGAATTGGCCAGGGCCATATTCTTGGTACCGTGAGAGAGAATTCAAGATCGTATCTACATAGGGTAGAATTACACCCGTGTTTGTTAGGGGATGCTTCTCGCTGTGTGTCAGCTGGTTTATGGTAATGATGCAATCCTCGTGGGGGAACATCATGATGCTAAAGATGAAGGAGGCTATGGTAGACATGGCGTACATATAACTCCACCCAAGAAGTATATTGTAATCCAAGTGAGCGTCCAAGCTTCAATGTCTATGTGGAATATATTTCCAACTAAGCAGACTGAGATGTTTTGGTAGAGGCCGACGGGGGTCGAAGGATGACCGTCGTATGCTCGAAGCGTGATGACTGAGGGTTTTAGTTCAGGAGAACCTAACTTCTCCCAAACATTTTTGGACATGATGCATGTGGACGCACCCTTGTCTATGACACATTGATGGATAGTGATATTCTACACCAACACTGATATCTGGAAGGCGACCATGGAAGGAAGCCGGGGGGTGGCTTTGTTTAAGTCAAAAGCCATCAGGCGTGTATCGGCAGGGTCGATAGCGCCTAATGCAGAAAGTAGGGCTTTCCGTTGCTTTGGGCATGACTGCAAAACTTCCAAAGATGACATGGCTATAGGAGATTGTGCTAAATCATCCACAATGCTATAATTATGAGCCACTTTGAAGTAGTTTCCTGCTCGCTTATTAGGTCCCTTTTCCATCTTTGGCAATGGTTCTATAGGAATTTTTGAAATGGTCAAAGGTGCAGTCGGTGCACCGGTACTTGCTCCTGACATATTGGTGTCTAGTGGGGTGTTGTAATTGCGATTCCAGGTTTGGAAAAACATTTCCTCTCCAGTCATGTAGATTTCATGGCTGCTTTTCTTGGCATCGTCTGTATTTTGCTAGTGAGTGCTTACCATCCCTTGGTTGGGGAAAGGTTCTTGCATCATGGCTGGTTGCTAGGAAGATCTTCCTTGTCCTCGGTTACTCTGTAGCTTCTTTAGCTCAGGGAGATCGGGACAGTGGTGAGTATAGTGCCTGTACTCACCAGATATCGAACAAGAATGGTTTGTTCGAAGAGGTGGCCTCTTGCTCTACCGTTGGGAATTTCTAGGCTCCTGGTTCTGATTTCGGTTGGAGTTACCTCCAGCCTGGGATCGTGGTGGGTGCTACTAGTTGTTGCCCCCTTGTCCAGGGTTTCCTTTTGGCTTGTTTTTGGATTTTTTCTTTACCACATTAGGAGGGTAGTTTTCCTGGTTATATTGGTGTGGTTGGTTTTGGGACGGTTTCACAAAGTTCACATGTGCGTTGTTTTGCAGAGGTGGGTCATGTGCTAGGGAATGAGCGTAATTCAGTCCCGGGTTTGCACCTGATTGTTGGAGTGGATTTCTTCTGTCAGTTTTTCTTTTTGCATACTGATTCCCCTAAGTCGGAGGATAAGGTCCTCCCTGATAATACGCTTGCGCCCTATTAGTCAAATTTTGTTGAGGCATATGATGACTTTGAAAACCGGTTTGAGACAAATTCTGGGTAGAACTATATGTGTAACCGAGGTTTTGACTGCTGCTGCCTAGGTAACCCTGGGTCATTGACCCAATTAGCCCATATGTAGAGTTCAACGTGCCTAGCAATTCTTGATAAGGTTGCAGGCGCGGGGTGTTAGGTAGGTTTTTATAAATGTATCCTGACTGCATATAAATCAGCTCAAGATTCTGGGCTTTGCTGATTGCATCCTCTTCGGATGTGGGGTTCTACTGCGCCATATCCTTTGAAATATTCGCTATCAGAGTTTTCAAGAACAAATCTAAGAGAACCCAGTCATCGAGTTTAGCTTTACATAAACTGCGACGCCGCCTCCACTCATGGAGATGGTTCGAGATGTGGACAGCAGGGGTTTTTATAAAATGAGTCAGCAATTCCATTCTAGAATCATGGTGAATGGGTAACTAAAAATATGTTAGGAATGTGGTAACAAGGGCACTAAAGGTTCCATGTGAAGCTGAGGGTTGCTCCATGTACCATTTTTCGGCTACTCCTGTGAGAGTGCATTGAAATAATCTCAATTGAATAGTGTCATCAATGATACTGTTCGATGAACACCATAGGTGAAAGGTCATGACATGATTACCTAGGTCTTCCGCTTTCTTGCCTTCGAATTTTGGTATATCTGAATGGAGCTTCGTGGGCATGAGAGGCCATGTAGGATCGTGCGTGATGGGGTCATTCGTTAGCTTGGTTAAATCTAGTAGACTCAACGAAGCTAAGAAAGGTGACTGAGAGTTTGACGCCATTGCAATGTGTGAAGACACAACATTCTGGTTTGAACGAGGGTTAGTATATGACGTATCCTATTGTGTATTCAGATGGCTTCCCATATGGGATACACTCCTCTACCCCTTGGGGGTTGTGGGAGGAGTGGTATGTGGTGTGGTGTTGGGAGACCGACTAGGGTTCCCAACTACGGTTGCCCCAATAAAGGACGAACCAATGACGGTGGAAGTGTTTTGTCTTTGATGCCTGAATGACGAAAGGCCTAGAACCCCTCTTGGTAATGGGGGGAGGTCCAAAAGATGCCTGGATCGATGAGGTTCCATTGGGACCTAAGAGGTGTCGCCAAAATTTTGGAAAACTTTGACAGGATAAAGTCTATGATCAAAGAAAACTTCTTGTCACATACATAAAACAAAGCGAAAAATAAAATAGATTTCCCTTTAAATTAATCTATGTGATCAAGCAATCAAAAAAGTGGTTCTTGTTCATTTGCATATGATACTCAAAATCCTAGAAGACCTATGCGTCCTCACACACTCAAAAGTAATTGGTCCTTGAGAATATTTCTTGTGAGTGTTGGCACAATGTCCCATAAGAACTGGCGACGCCCCCAGTCAACCGAAGAGAATCCACCAAGGTAAGGGTAGATGGTTTGGTGCTTGCCTGCACCATCACCTATAGGGTAAAGTTTGCCCTAGTTTTTGGCCACTAAAAACCACTGTCCCACGTTATCGTTTGAGCCTTGGGCTTCTTGGTAGTCAGCTAACAGTACTGAGTACTAGCTGGGTCAGGTAACGCCAACTGATACCGCACGCGCTGCGCCTAAGCCTAACCCCCTCTGAAACGGGTCTCTGCCGCGCTTGAGTTTTCTTTACCATGGGCTAATAGGTGGATTTGAAGCTCCCTAAATACACAACCTCTATGTTTCAATATGAAGCATGATCAAGGCAGCTTATTGGATGCCTACCCCCTTGATCCTAAATTAAGCTATAAATTATTTTGTGGCCCCTGTGGGGAGAATTTAGTGAGTTTGGTTAAGTTAGTTTTAGGTGTATTTGCTTCGCTTAGTGGGTGAGTGTGTGTGAGCATAAATTGGACAAGCACATAGTTTGAACATGTGGATATCATTGATCCTTTACAAAATCCCCTATTTAAACTATGTTGTATTTTTCCTGGCTCAAATGGAAAACATGTGCGGATAATGGGCCACTTTCAAATTTTCCTAGTTAATCTATGTGAATAACTATAGGGAGATGGAAAATTGTGAATATGGAGTGTTCATATGCTTACCTAGGATCACCAGAGGGTGCAAAAGTAGCAGAGATTACTTGCTCTTCTATAAACAATTCAATCCTAGTCCCGCAATTCCTAGTAAAAAAAAAATGAATTAAACTAAAAATTTTTACACTAGAACAAAGAAAACTAGCTATCCATGCATGGTCTTGGGCCACTTACTTGGACTAGTTATCTAGGTGTGAGTACCCAAATTTGCAAAACATAAATTTTTTGGAATGCAAGTTACTTTGCCCCCTACTTAAACTATGTGTAAATTTTGCAAAAATCAACTTGAAGTAAAACTGCCACTAAGCCTACAGAAACCAGATAAAATTGAGTTTTAACAAGCTACGGGGTACCACAACCAGTGTTGGCAGGTGTATTAGGGGCTGCCAAGCACTTTACAAGCAGAAAAGGACATAATTTAGGGAGAAATTTATCATTCTGTAAATTGCGCGCAAAATATTGAGACAGGTGCACTTTCTGCGCACGGGTCAGCACTGAAAGCGCGCCCTGCACGTTTGTGAGGAAAAAACGCGCGTAAAATCCTGTAAGTAAAAAAAATTAGGAGCTTCTCTTCTTCACTTTGTCACTCGGAGTGAATCTAGGGACTGCAGGAGAAATCATAGGACATTCAGCTCCACTCCACAGCATAGACAGAGGTTTCTTGCAAAGGAAGGCACAATCACATAAAATTGGTAATAAAACATTAGCGGAGTCGCCAATCCTGTTGTGGTCTGTTTGGTGCACGCATGTATGAAATCACACCAGTTTAAGGGGTGTGGTTTACCCCTTTAAACTATTGGTAACAGGCAGAAAGAAGTGGAGTAACTGAGCATACTATATATAAAAATAAGCATGCAAATGTAATCTAAAAAACTAAACTAAAACTAAACATAAATAAACAAAAGCTCTAAACGAGTCAAACGACACAATAATGCAAACGGTGGCTCTAGGCCCCTCTTATTGAGCGCTGGTAGTAAGGAGAAGAATAATTTACCCTGTTGACAAAAGGCCCCTAGACAATGGTTCTAGGTCCCGATGCAAGGATGTGATTATCCCAAGCTTTCCTTGGTGCAGTCTCCCTCTCTCTCTACTGTGTGGACTGAGCTAGTTGGATGGCCAACAAGTGAGTCCCCTCTGTCTTCAACTCAGGGTCACACACTGCTGGTATTTCTTGGGCAATTCTGGCCAGCATAACAATGTGATCACCCATTCTTCATCTCATGATGGCTTTATATAGGGGATATCAAATCCTCCTTCCCTCCCTTAGTACATTGTGGATGGTGACCCAAGGGAGAGGTATGATTCCTTTGTGTGCTCCAAATATTCCATTGTGTGCTCACATAGTGTCTACAGAGGCGTTGGTGGTTGTCCTTAGGTGGCTTCAAGTAAGGAGTAACTTGTCCTTTGCTTTATGTGGTCTCGGATAGTGACATTTAGCCACTCTCAGGAATGCGCGCTTATTGGGCCAAAAGGCATGCAGAAGGCGCTCTTGTCGAAGGATAATGCACACAATCAACATTTAAGACTAGTTCAAATTTGATTTTCCTTAAGCCTTTGAGATTTTTAAATACTTTCTGGATCCTATAATGTCTTCCAGCCCTGTAAATCCTTTGGCTTGACATTAATTAATGTCGTCTTCTGCTGTACGATTTTCCAGTGTTAACAGGTGCAACTCTTGTTTGGTGGGAAGATAAGACAAAGGAGGAGATCAAGAAGCATGGTAATATTATTCTATCATGGACTGATTTCATTACTGAAATAAAACAACAGTTTTATCCATTTGCTCACAGCAGAAAGCCATAATGAAATGGCAAAATTTTAGACAATTGAAAGGACAAAATGTACAATACTACACCCAAGAATTTAGGAGAAGAGCTCTCTTATTATGGTTAGATTTGCAAAGTCAAGATACTTTGATCAAGTACATAGGGGGCTTATATAGCTACCTTAAACATACTATCCTCATGTTTAATCCTACAAGTCTAGATGAGGTATGTGTTCAAGCCACACATCTAGAAGCTAGAGGGAAAAATAATTTTGGAGTAGAAAAAAACCTTTTAAGGGGAAAAACAAAGAGAAGACCTCAAAAGGAAAAGGAAAAAAGAACGCATCTGTCAAGAAAGAGGGAGAGAAAGTGGTTTATAAACATTGTTCAAGAGAAGGCCATGAAGAGAAAAATTGTTGGAAATTACATACTGAAAAGAGACCCAAGTATAACAATAACAAAGGGAAGCAGAAAACTGTAGCTACAACTCAACATGACTTAGGAGAGGATTCAGGTGATGAAAATAACATCACAACCATGGGATTGAAGAACATGAAGGGGAAATAAATTGAAACAAAACCCAGTACTAGTACTTCAAATTGTCACATACAAGCTCCAAATGAAGAAGAGAGAATTGAACTGTTTCATGTGAGGGTTATATCCAAACATACCAAGATTGACAAACTGTTTGAAAGTGGGTCACAAGAAAACTTAATCTCTAAAGACTTGGTCAAGAAAATTAATCTTAAGACCATTCCACATCCAAAACCATATCCATTTGGGTGGATTTGTAAGGAAGTAAATTTACAGGTTTCAAAGAAGTGCATATTGTGCTTTGCAATAACTGGACATTTTGTTGACATGATTGAATTAAATTTTGTTCCACTTGATATTATAGGTGTTGTGTTGGGTAGTCCTTACTTGTATGACAGGAAAGCGATCTTCCATCGCCATGAGAAGAAATACCATTTATTCAAAGATGGCAAGGAGTTCATTGTTAGAGCACATCGCAAGAAGACAAATATTGCAACGGTAAATGCTCGACAGGTAAAAAGGCTGGTGAATTCAAGTAAGAATTTTTTTCTTCTAATGATTAAGCCTAAAGCTGATGTTAATCATGAGTCATTTGAAGATTGTGATCCTAAGTTGAAATCAGATTTATATGATGTAGTTGATGCACATCATGAGATGTTTTAGGAGCCAATAAGATTGCCTCCTAAAAGGGAGATTCAACATGAGATTCAGTTACAACAAGATTGTCCTCTTCCAATCATCGGCATGTATCACATGTTGATAATGGAAAATGCTGAAATAAAGAGGCAAATCAAGGACTTGTTGGACAAGGGACTCATAAGGCCAAGCACTTCGCCATGCGGTTCACTCATAGTCTTGATTCCAAAGAAATATGGGACTTGGCGCATGTGTGTCGACTTCAGAGCTTTGAAAAAGATAACGGTAAAGAATCGATATTGATCAAGAGATCAAGTCTCTTGTAGAAAAATGCTAAAAAATGAAGTTTCTCAGAATTGGTCTGAACCAGATCGACTGGAAAGAGCTCGCCAAAACAATCCTGTATCCATGAACGACACTCAAATCCATTGCCGTATGGAGGAGATATTGTATTTTGAAATTGCCCAATAACTTTCAATTTGGAAAGAAATTTTTTTAATATATTGGATGGGATAAATTTATTTATTTTATTAGGGTTTAATTAATTAATTAAATTATATATTTATTAATATTTATATGATTTTTATTAATCATATATTACATTATTATTTATATATTTTAATTAATTATTAAAAAAAAATTAAATTAAACCTTAATAAAATTCAATTATTAAACCATACAATACATTAAATCAAATTCAAAATATGAAAAAAGGTGATAAACCCACAAGTCTAATGTTTTGGAAATATGTTTAAAGTCACGTGGGCAATGTTATTCAACGTTACAACCCACGTAACCAAGCTTTAACAACCATTACCAAAGCATGGTATGGAAACGTATGTTTAAAAGGTTCACATGGGCTTTGGTTTATGTGGCAAAAGCACGTGTTGGTTGCATTGGAGCGGAGGTAAGGCGAGCCTTATTTTAGCTGCTATCCGCCCATTAATGCTCCCAGGCAGGGAATGGCCGCCGTTAGATTAAAGCTGTTGATGATTCAATGGTGTTGTAACTAATTATTCTACATATGACAAAGAGCTGTATGCGTTGGTACAAAGCGTCAAGAAGTGGAAACACTACTTGATGGGTAAAGAGACGATTATAGATACCGATCACCAATCGTTATAGTAATTGCAGTCGCAAACAAAATTGCAGCAATCACGACATTTCAGGTGGATGTGATTTATTCAACAGTTTCATTTGGTTATAAGGTACAAGAAAGGTATTTTCAATAAATTTGCTGATATGCTTTTAAGGCCAATTATAAGTGCTTCTACTTTGCTTAAAAATGATTCTATTGTACATGAGAGTTACATAGAACAATATGCATCTGATGCTGATTTTCAAGATGTGTATGCTAGTTTGAGTGAAGGGAATCAAGTTGAGGAAAATGATTATCGCATGCATAAAAATTTGCTATTTCATTTGGGCAAGCTGTGTATACCACAAGGAGAGAGACTTAGTGTCATGAGAGAGGCTCATTCGTCTCTTATCGTTGGACACTTTGGGGTAAGCAAAATAGTGGCACATCTACAGAGGTATTGCTATTGGCCTCACATGATAGATAGTGTGTTTCGTTTTATAAGAGGATGTTCCATGTGTGCAACAAGCAAGCCTAGCAATAGGAAGCTTGGGTTGTACATGTCACTACCTCTACCATCAAGGCCATGGGAGAGTGTCTCCATGGAATTTGTTGGAGGTCTACTTATATCAAGAAAACAACATGATTATCTTTATGTAGTTGTGGATAGATTCAGTAAAATGTGTATACTTATGCCATGTAAGAAAACCATTACTGCTGAATAAACTGTTGAACTTTATTTTCAACATGTATGGGTTCATTATAGTTTTCCAACTTCTATTGTTAGTGATAGGGATTCCAGGTTCGTTGGGAATTTTTGGTCTAATCTTTGGAAGATGATGGACACAAAGTTGAAAAAGAGTACTGCTTTTCATCCGCAAACTGATGGCCAAATCGAGGTGGTGAACATAACCATTGTGCATATATTGAGAGTATATTGTAGCAAACATCCCAAGTTGTGGGATGAACAACTGCATTACATTCATCACGCTTACAACTGGGCTAAGCACTCTTCTAAAAATACTTCACCTTTTGAAGTCTGCTTTGGGTATTTTCCAAAATCACCATTAGACTTCATCTTTGAGAAGGATGTTGCAATTGATGGGCATAGTGAATATTGACAAGGCTCGAAAGTTCATTGAGAAAATTCAGATTATTCATCAACAAGTTCAAGAACAACTTGAGAAGAGTCAAAGAAAATACAAGGAAAGGCATGACAAACATAGAGTTGATCACAAGTTTCAAGAAGGAGATGAAGTATGGTTACACATAAGCAAAGAAAGGATGCAAGGAAAAGGTAAAAAGCTCAAGCCCATTCATTATGGTCCATTCAAGATCATTAAAAAAGTTGGTAATAATGCATTTCAACTTGACTTGCCTTCCCTTGTCAATGTGGAGAATTTATGTTTGTATGAGCCTCCTTTGATTGATGATCAAGGGAGTGATATTTAGCTACCATCTATAGAATATTTCTCGCCAGAATTTCTGGACGAGCTCAAGGAGGATTCCATCCTTGACAGGAGGACACACACTTCTAAGAGGGGAAGTGTCGATTATCTTCAAATTGGGCTCAAGGGAAGTAAACCAAGTAAGGCAAGATGGATGGAAGTGGAAAAGGTGAGGGAGCTGTACCCTCATATTTTGAACTAGTAATTAAAATCTTTTGGGGTCCAAAAGCTTCCCAATGGTGAGGTGTGATTAGGAGATCATGTGTTATGCTCAAAATTGAAATTTCTCGAAACATGACCAAACTTTAGCGACCGGAAAGGTCTCGTCGTTGCAATTCAGGCACCGTGAGTGGTTTGAAAAACTCATGTCGTATGAGGAAGATATTGCATTATGTTCGTTTTGCCAAATAGCTAAAATTTTGTGATTGGGATGCCCAATCAGCAAATAGGTATAGTCAACAGATGGTATATTTTTTGGAATATTCCCTTTTCTCACAGCCAATCAGATTGTGCCATGTGGCTTAATCTGGGTTGTTGATTTTTGTGGTATGGAAGTGATTCTGACCGTTGGATGGGTTGTACGAGATTTTTTTTAGGCCATTAGATGAGCAACACATGGAAAGCTTGGAGGCTACCATGTGTCCTTAGGAGGGTATGCTAAAATTTTGTTGGAGGCTACAAGAGTCGACCTGGAGACCTCGGGCGCGGGCCGCGGACACACATTACCAACTACTCTATGGGTATTACTTAACACTATAGGGCTGCAAATTCATTATATTGTTTAACAATAGTTCGAGCGGATAAAAAAAGAGGCCATCCCCAACCACCATATACCTGACGTCTATGACTAAGACCCTAACGCTATCCAAACCAACGGCTCCGCCCATCCTTATCACATGCGAGGAGTTAATGAAAATGCGATGGTTGCGGGTTAAGGGTTAACTAACAGTAACTTCCAGCGAGTTCAAACTATCACATGGGCACAGTTTCAAGTTTTAATACCACGGTTTCGGAACTATATAACTCTGGGTTCCATGCCCACGCAGTGGAGTTCAAACAACTTGACCATGAAGTTAATGGCGGGGGGTCGGCATGTGACCACCCCGCCCATACCATTTAACATCAACACTAATGGTCTTTCTGGTGGAGTGGAGTGTGCCCCTAATTTTAGGGCATTCCATTAATTTAACTCTAGTTAAGTGCCAGTCTCCACTTTTAGTGGATATTTTCTAGCTAACATTGGGAAAAATGCATTGGGAGGTCAATTTTCGACCAATTTATGGGAAACAAGAGTCTACCTAGACTAATTTGAGCATTCTGGAGCCATTGGTGCAGAGAAAAAAACCATTAGAGGCTTGTAAACACATGTAATTTACAATTTTGAGCATAATGACAAAGAGGGACATGCCATTGGGAGCTGGACCAACATATGTAGCCCAGGAGGGGTGAACTGCTTCATCATGCCTACTGTGTAAAACTTATGTGTGATTGTATTTATCTATTATACACTGCTATATGGTGTTATTTAGGCTTATTTTCATGCTTAAAGTTCACAAATTCATCTAAGTTTCATGGTTAAAACACTCATTCCTTAAGCAAACAAATGTTGTACATGTTTATATCACTAAAAGGACACTTAGAACAAAAAAAATAATTCACTCCTTTCGGATCATTCACCCACAACTATGAGCGAAAAAGTGGCTTGCATCCCTCTGAGTCTTCAGGCTCACTTTAGTGGACCTTAGAGGTGGCAATGGTAGCATTAGGTTCTACATAAATATTTTTTTCCCATTTTTAGGTCTGATTTAGAGTTAGAACCCACATCTAACTTTGAGGCTTTCAACTTAGCCACCAATGACTGCCTTGTGTGACATTAATTGGTGTTAGAGAGGGGATCTTATGGAACTCACACCACTTTCCTGTGTCTTTCTTCATCATCCCATTACCATTATTTGTTTGTGGATTAGATGGGTTGTCTTGGGGTGGTCCATCCTTTATCTATCCTTTTTCTTGTAATTTGGGGATTCCCTTACCCTGCTTCTTCTGTGAGGGATTCACAGATCCAAATTCTCACTTCTTCTATTTAATTTTTTTCTCAATTTTGACAACATATTGGTATGTTACGCTAAGTGAGGTGATGACCAAAAAATCCATTTTTGTCTAGATTTATCTGTGTAGACAACCACGATACTTGGCTACTAGATGTCACTAAGTGTCTTTGATACCCAACTTGGTGTGCAAGATATGGAAGATATTTGTGAAATCTGGCACTATTTGGTCCCTTTCCTGCCGTAGTGTCATCCATATAATGTATTGATCTTCTTAGCTTCCAATAGGGTAATATTTTTCCTTAATAATATCCCTAAAAGAGCCCCAAGTGGGTGCAACTGCAAACAATGCATATTCCTCTATGGCCTTTTTCTCATGTTAAGTCTCCCACCAATCCTTGACATGGGGGGCAACTTTAAGGAGTGAAAAGGTAATGTTTTCTCTATCAAAAAAATTACGGCCCAAAAAATAATATTCTAGCATATTTAACCATTTGTATAGAGCATCTACATCTATCTGGCCTTCAAACATTGAAATATTAAAATTAACTTGTATCTTGAAGGGGGCGACGCCTCCAAAGTGGTCGCTTGATGAAGATGCATAGACTATTGGCATCTAGCGATTCAGGATATGGGAAAAATTATCCATCGTTTTGTTCCTTTGTCGCATGAGGGATTCCTTGAGGAATAGTTTAATAATATCTCTTGCTCTCTCATCTTTCATTTCTTCCACCATGGGAGGTCATCGAGGTCGGTGAGGATGGTCTTGCAAGGGCTCAAGCAATTTGAGTCCCAACTCCTTATACCCCTACCTCATTGCAGACATGAAAAGAAAAATAGATAAAGAGAAAACCTCTCTAATACCACCGATCCAAATTTATGAAGGAAACACAATGAACTACAAATTTATAACCAAAACACAGAGATATAGTGAAACTTGAATTCTATTAATAAATGGAAGGTGCTGAAATTATAAAAATGTAGAATGAAACAAACTATCTTAAATGGTGATAGGCTATCTTTGAGAAGAGATGTGGCGGCTACATGCCTTCACCAAAGTGCCTTACAATGAGGTCAAAAGGCCATTTTTAACATTAGAAGCAATGAGGAAACCCTAAACATCCAAAACCCTAACCCTAGGAGATGAAACACCAAAACGCTAGTGGGACCCACTAGGGTTAGTTGGTACATCAATTTCCCAAGATTATAACTTTTGCATACAATATATGTTTGACACACTCGGTAGCTCATTGGAAAGGTCTAACCAAGAGTTACACATTTTGACCAACCCATGATTTGAATATGGCTATAACCGAGGTCCCTTCCACGTCGAAAAAACATCATTTAGGGCCTCAAAACAACCCAAGAAGTTTAGGACTTGAAAAACTATAGAACATCTACCAAGATGGAGAATTGTGATTTGAGCCACCGATATTGGCCTAGATCACACTTGCACCACAACTTACCAAGTGGTTCCATCCAACATGTGAAGCATTTGGTGACATTACCGGTGATCCTATATATCAACATCCTATTCGTTCATAGTTCCAATGAACCTCCTATGTTTTGGCTCAAGTTTCAAAAACTCATGATCTAGAAGCATTTGTAGAAGATTTATACCATCTAGATTGGGAAACAACAATGAATGAGTATTATTGTTCCTTGATGGTGAACAATATTTGGGAACTTGAATCTCTTCTAAAAGGAAGAAAACTGTTTAGATGTAAATGGGTTTATAGAACTAAGTATGCATTAGATGTAAGTGTTGAAAGACATAAGACTTACCTAGTTTCTAAAGGATTCTCTCAAGTTGAAGGAATTAACTACATTGAAACCTTTTCCCATATTTCCAAAAATGAATTCCATCTACCTTTTTCTAGCCCTTGTTGCCTCACATGGATGGGAGATCCATCAGATGGATGTTATATCTTCCTTATTACATGGGGATCTACAAGAATAAATCTTCATGAAACAAAATCTTGGCTATGTTTAAAGTGATTCCTCCCTTGTCTTCCACCTTAAGAAATCTCTTTGTGGTCTTAAAAAATATCCTCCAACTTAGTATGTAAAAATGGATAGCTTTCTTCATGACATTGGATTCTCTAGATGTCATTCTAACCCTAATGTCTACACCAAGAAAGTAGGAATCCAACTCATAATCTTTATTCTTTTTGTTGATGATCTTATCATCACTAGTAGTTACCCTAAAATTTTAACCCATGTGAAATCAAGCCTTAATTATAATTTTGAAATGATAGAATTACCATATTTGCATTATTTCCTTGGCCTCTAAGTATTGCAAACCAAGGGAGGAGTTTTTCTTCCACAATCTAAGTATGAATGTGATCTTTGTCGTTATTTTCAAATCGAAGATTGTAAACAAACACCTTCTCCCTTTCAATCTAGAGTCAAATTTAATGCAATCGACAGTCCACTTGAAGTCGATGCCACTTTGTACTATCAGTTAGTTGGTATTCTCTTATATTCGACTCATAATCATATTGATATTTCCTTTGAGGTTGGTCTTATCACTCGGTATATGAAAAAACCACATGAAATTATTGGGAAAAAAAAATGATACTTTGATATATTTAGGGTACAATTTAGTTTGTGATAAATTATGGTTCAAGGAGGACTTGTTGGTTTCACTGATTAAATTGGGATGGAAACCCTAATGATCATAATTCTATTGCAAGTTATGTTTTCAACCTTGGATCTAGGCCTATTACTTGGGCTTGTAAAAGGAAGTAGGGTATTTCTCTTTCTTCCGCAAAATCAGAGTACCAAGCAACGATTAATGCAAGTAAAGAAGTCCAGTGGCTTTAAAAAATACTATCAAAGTTTGGATTCTAGCAACAACCTTCAACCACTTTCTAGTGTGGCAATCATAGTGCCATCAAGCTTACTAAAGATCCAGTTCAACATTAGCACAACAAACACATTAAGCTACAAATGCACCTCATCGGAAAGCTCATTCATGATTGAGTTATTGAAGTGATCTTTTACCCTACATAGGATGAAGTTGTAGAAATTTTCACAAATTTTGTTACACACACAATTTTTTTGTACACTTAGATCTATGTTAGGAGTCTAAGAAGTTGTTATTAAGGGGGGATAAGGTCTACTGCATTCTTTCTTCTCCTATTTTGTCACCTTTGTAAATCCTTCAATCCTATCCCAAGCTGATCTTAAGGGGAGATGTTAGGATATTTAGACTCTTAGGAGTTAGTTAAGTTCAACTTGGTCTAATGTGTCTATTAAGTAAAAGTATGTTTCTCAATGTGTTTATTTATTATGCATTATTCACTTCGTAATTATATGGTCACGATATGTTCTACACATATAGTGATCTGATGAATCATAATCTCCTTGATGCTAATGACTATTTATCCATGCCTTAACACCTAATTGGTCCATGATCTCTATTTAAAGAACATGGAGGGTCATTGCTGATGATTGATTGTGAGAATTATCTTATGTAAAATATTTTCTTTTGCATTAATAAAATTCCCTCAACTGGTCGCATTGGTTGGGGCAGTGGAATGTTTCCCTTTTAGAAGTTTTTAACCACGTAAATAATTTAGCATTGTGATATTTGATCTTGTACTTGCGTGAGTGGTTATTGAAGGTGTTTTCCATGTATATAATACCCTATTTTGTTTTGGTAATTTAACACCCACATGTGATTTGAACTAGTGACCTATCACAAGGATTACCTTAACAGTTCACTCATTCATTGTTAATCTAAATCCCCATGGACGGATGGAATACCCTATTTACCTGGACATCCATTTTGAAATTATTGTGATAATTTAGGTAATTATCACATTAATTTGGAAATTATCATCTTGTCTTTGTCAGTTTCAACTTATAACCAAATTAATGTTCTTTTAACCCTAATTTTTTAAAAGTGAGCTAGGGGGTTGAGCTGTGAGGTTATTGTGCCTATTTTTCATCAAGAAAATAAGGGGAAATATATTGTTTCCATTAAATTCCATGATTCATATCATGAGATAAATACCCTAGTAGTAATGGTAATATTAAATTCTGAAAGTAAAAGTGATAAAACTAAATTTAAGTAAAATTGATAAAGGAGAATGACACTTTTACTTAAATTTTAACATCACCATTAATTGTTGTATGATGTTTTAGAGTGTTTCCAGCCTCATTGGATTTCATATGGAGAAAGTATAATTTTAGATCTCATTCAAAAGTCAATAGACTTAATAGTTTTCAAGATTTTAGGATTGGCATGATTGCATCATTTCTACTAGATTATGTGATGTATGAGGGTATAGAACTAACATTTAATCAAGAACACTAAGCCCTCTATTTTCCTCGATCTGGGTGACGTTGATTATTGAACTACTCAGTCACAACCCTAGTAAAAATGTACAATTCACTCAAGAAAAATCATTGATTAGGAATTTTAAGATTTTCCTATTATATTTGATGCCTAGAGGGTGATCTTGATGAGAATAATCCCAATATATGAAACAATTTGGATGTTATGTATCTATTTGTTGTAGCATGATTTTTTTTGGACTCTAGAGGTTATTTGGAGCCTCTTTGTTGATCTATTTTGATTCAAATATGGATTGCACTCGATGTTTTTTTGGTTATATGCACCCTTACTATATACATGAGAAACTTTGTAAAATAATTTGGATTCATATGGATGCATATGAATCATATGTTGTTTTCAAACTTTGAATATTTTATGTATGTTTTGACTGACCACTCATTTGGTTCGGTTTTTATAACACTGTTGATGACGCTATGAATATTTTCCATTAAGAAAAAAAGAGTAATCCCTTGTTTTTAATTTCTATGATTCATATCACGAGATACATTTATTTATTTTTGATATAATTTTGTATGATTTTGTCAAATCTTATGACCCAAGTCAGTTATTATATTTCAATATCGATATTCGATGTACCACTTGACATCTTAAACATCAATTTTATTTTCATATTTATGTAGCAAATCATTCGTTTGATGTTGATGTTAATTTCCTATATTTTGCTTGATATTTCCTATAATTTAAATTTTGAACCCCCAATGATAAAATGTTGATAAAAATAAATGAAACATTGTGTAAACCATATTTTAATATGTAGTAAAAAATTGGGGTATCACTCGAAAAGGCCGAGAGTATATTTTAACCATCCATCCATTTATGACAAGTTTGGCTCGACATTCCACATCCATATCTCATTCTAATTATTAACCTTGTATTGTTGCTTCCAATAGCATGGTGAGAAAGCACTTGTTTGTGTTTAGGAAACAACATCTAACACTTATTGAGCCTATCAACACAATCATCCTTGAGATAATATTGTATTGGTAATCTCATTCTTGGCATTGACCCATGATATGTAAATAGTTGGTTTATGTGGGGTTTAGTCCTCATTAGATCACTCATTCAAATCTCATGGGGAGAGGTTTAGGGTGGGAGTCAACTATGGGGGGTAAAAACTATCCCAATGGGTGTCCACGCTCAAATGAGCCTTGCATAATATTGGTGACAACATTTCATAGGTGGGTAGGTAGTTCTTCCATCCAACATTGGGGTTGACCCTAACATATGCTCAACCTAGCTTGAAAAAAAAATCTTATTCTTGGCATTTAGATCAAAAATTAGATTAAATTAATATTAAAATGTTTCAATGTGTAATATTTATTGAGAAAGGTTTTTTAAAATATCAGACCTAGCTTCAAATCTTTTCTCTTTTTTTATTCTCGATTTTCATTCACACCTCCTTTCTAGACCCTCAAAATACAACAACTTCTACATGTTTTCCCATTGACCCATGAGGTGTATACAAGCTGGTTTTTGTGGAGTTTATTCCCCATTAAGTCACTGGTTTGTATCTCATGGGATGGGTTCAGGGTGGTAGCTACCCATGGGAGATAAAATATCTCTGAATGGGGTGTTTAGGCTCAATTGAGCCTTGCACAATCCTAGTGACAACATCCATAAGTGAGCATATCATTCTTCCATCCAACATTGAGGTTAGCAGTGACCTACGGTTAGTAAAGCTTGAAAAAACATTTCATTCTTGACATTGGGATGAGAAATCAGATTAAATTAATATCAAAATATTTCAATGTATAATATTTATTAAGAAACAGTTTGTTAGAAGCTCAAACCTAATTTCAAATATTTTTTGTATTTTTATTCTCAATTTTCATTCATACCTCTTTTTTAGAGATTGAAAATATAACTTCGATATGTTTTCAACAAATATAAAATTAATGATATTAAATACGTTAAATAAATTTTATTTTCTTTCTAAATCCTCAAAATAAATTATTTTTTACATATTTTCAATAATAATAAAAAATCAAAACAATATTTATTAATTAAAAATAAAACAATAGACAAAGTTTAAAAATCCTTAAGGAGGCCATCTTCTTCAAAGATATAACAAACACTTTCAATTTTTATGTTACCCATTTTGACTTTTTTCTATGTTTAATAGTGTTTCATGACAACCTGTAATACGAAAAATATGTGGAAAAGATTCATTTTTTTTTCATTTTTTATATTTGATTCTTAATGCACATATTTTTCAAGGCTTGATGTGTTGTGTGAGGGCATCTGATGAAATGTGTTTGGGTTGGGTCGTTTCGTTTGAGAGCGGCCATATCAAAATTGCTAAGTTGTGGCAGTTCGGATGCCTTGTGCATGTTCGTGCAGCTCATTTGCTGTTTGTTCTTTTGTGCTTTCGTTCGGTCAGGCGACACAGACGCCTGATGAAATGCGTTCAGATCGAGTCGTTTCGTTTAAGAGCAGCGAGTCTTTGCCATAAGACAATAATGACTATAGTAATTGATTCGATGATTAGTATTAATCCCTGCACAAGAATTAAGACAGGGAAACCAAAGTTATAAAGAAAATGTTATAATACACTTTTCTTCTACCATATTAAATCTCGACACAAAATTTTGGTTAGCACATCAGCAATTTTACCATCTTATTTGGTCTCTCCTTGAGATGGAGAGAACATCGGATATGAAAAACTCAGACTAAAAAGCATACTCTGCGGAATTTTTTCCATGATAAAGTAGTGCTAGCATCACTCTAACATTACTTGATTAACATTAATTGTTTGCTTCAAAGTTTTCTTTGAAGAACTGAAAACGCTTGGCATCATAAATTATTGTTGCTAACCGCCAGAATCCCATGAGCACTCTGCTAAATGCGACTGCCCAAATTGGCCACAAAATCAGGGAGATGACAAGCGAACATCAAAAGTTCCAGGAACATCTAAAATTCCAATTCCATTTATGCCTATTGATATACTCAGACCTGAAAAACCTTGCATTCCATTTATGCTCTATAGAGTCTTCTTGTGGATCTATTGTTGGCTCTATAACTATTGGTTCTCACTGAATGTTTATGCGAGGTAAGTACCAATTTCTAAGTTTTTCAAGTATAGGTGAGAGTGTAGTAAACTCCTTGTTTGAGATGTTATCCAACAAGCCTGTTGATGTTCGAGGCAGCAATGGCGAGTGTCGTGCTTGAGGTGGTTTTTCAGGCTTCACCACCCTACCATTCATTGCAGTTCGAATTCTTTCAAAAAATACAAGTTCATATCAGAGTTTGAGGGAGCTCTACAAGTTCGTAGCAGAGTTTGAGGGAGCTCCCATTTTGAGAGCATAAAAATAACAAAGGAAGCGTGCGACGTTGACCCCTGCAAAGGTATCCCCCTATGATAGACTCCCCCCAAAAGCTCGAGTATGCAACTGAACATCCATGCATTCATATGTGCATTTTCGAATGTGCTTATATATGCAATTATTTTCTACTATGTCTACCATTCATTCAAGAATTTAAGTACCATGAAGAAACCAAGACTCAAGGCCATTCTTTTGTGTATTTACATAACTAGCATTTATATGGCACCAAAAATGCAGAAATAAGCGGACTTGACATTGTTTCAACTCAGAAGAAAATATGAATATAATATATAGACTTTTTTTTTTTTTTTTTTTGTTGTTGTTGTGAATATATGGGATTCAATTCAAACATAGCCACAACGAATTTATTGTTTGCAGAAGCGTCACAACTATAGCAACCCATTCCAACCTATTCTAGTCTGCACACAATCTTATGCGTGCGTTTGAATTAGGATATCAGTTTGTTGTGAGAGCCTGCTCTCCAACTCCACTTCTACTTTTGTCGGGCCTTTCCATGCTTCCATTGTTCTCTCTACCTTTTCCTCCAATTGCTTCATCTATACAATATCAAATGCAATAATATGTATATAAATAACAATAATGAGCATTCAAAATAAATCTAAAAACTATTCATTATAATATATCAAATGCAATAATATGTATATAAATAACAATAATGAGCATTCAAAATAAATCTAAAAACTATTCATTATAATATATTTTATTTTTTAATCATTTCAGCCAACACAATGCATAGAATTAATTTTTATATAAATAATAATAATGAGCATTCAAAATAAATCCAAAAATCATTTATTATAATATATTTTCATTTTTTAATCATTTCAGCCAACACAGTGCATAGAACTAATTTTTCATAGCATGATGACAATGTGTATTGTTAGAGTTTCATAGACAATTTAGAGATGATCTTTCATGACCTATAAATTTCATTGTTATGTGTTTTTCAAAAGTGATTATGTGATGTCTATACTTTATTGAAGTTCAAAATTGGATATGTTATCATTTTATTTTCTTTCCATGTGATCACTTATTGTACAACACTTCAAAATTTGGATGGTTAAACTTCATGGCAAGAAAAAATCATGTTTTGTGTAGGCAGATGCGTTAAAAAATGTATGGTATGTGATTATGAAATGCCAAAATCCTTTTAGAAAATGACGTTCCAAATTGCACATTTTGGTATCAACTGGTTCAATTTTGGGCCAAGCTCAAGTGTTGATTTCTCAAGTTATTGGATGACAATTCAGTCACAAAGCGTACTTGGCCTTCCTATGTCAAGCTTGTCACTTAACATCCCTTCCCTTATGACTTTCCTTCTGTTCTAAGAGTACACTAGAAACTAGCTTAAGAAGAGCATTAGCTATTGCCTGGCCTTGGCAGCCCATGTTGAATCTACTGTAATCTCAGCGAAATTGAGACCATTTACATTCCCCCTCTCCAAGTTTAGCTATGGCTGGATTCCCTTCCTGATTACCACTTCATCATTATTTCATCAGTCTCCTACTAGAGCTAATAAAATAACCAGAAAACAAAAATTTAGATGTGACGTGATTCCCTTCCCAGTTATCACTTCATACCCATTTCAGTCTCCTATTAGAGCTAATCAAATAACCAGAAAACACACGTTTCACTATGATGACAATATTCCCTTCCCAGTTATCACTTTATCGCTATTTCATCAGTCTACTACCAAAGCTAATCAAATAACCACAAAACACTAGTTTAGTTGTGACGAGAATTGACATTAGGTTGCTTACATCAAATCTGATCATGGTGATGCAATGCACAAAAAACTTGTTGGCCTTGGTGAAACTGATCCCTCGACATGGAAAGAATGGACCTTAAGGCACATTTGACAGGTTACCCTAGTTGCATGTTCAACCAGTTCATGAGGTGTTTCCACATTGTGAGCAATAACAATAAAAATATATAATAAGCACACTGGTCATGATTTCCACTGTCTTTATGTGCATGAAGATACGTGGATGAAGCTACTCCATATTATATGAAAAAAAGATGTAATCAAATCTTCTAAAGTAAGAAAGACTACATCCACATCAATTTACTAAAAAAAATAAAGTTTTTATTCTTCTTTGATTACTTTGCATGCTAGTCAATTACTTTGTTTTAACTAAGCAATATGATGGTTCAGTTAGAAGAACACATATTTCTTTGTGGGCACCATTGAATTGTTTAAAAGTGACAAGATAAGGTGTGATAAGGTGTGATAGACACATCTAGAACAAGCAATGTAACATCAAATTGATCCTTTACTCACTCTCTTCGTTAATTATCAACAAACTGCTTTTGAAAAATCTAATGATATAATGAAATTGCATAACTTTTATAATACAAGAAAATTAAATACTATATTTTCAATTTCATATGTGTATATTTTAATATCCTGAAAAAATGTAAATGATTGTCACAAAGATGTGAAACAAAAATAAATATGCTTTCTTAATGAGTGATCCAAGAAAAAAATATGACCAAGAACATTGCAATTAAGTAATAAAGGAATATTAAAAATATTGTGTTTTTGTTTTGGTTTTTTTATTTTTTAAAATTAATATAGATGTTTGTTTCAGGTCACAATTTTATATAATCATAAGAAATGTACTAGCAAATTGTCGAAATGTTGGGAAATTTTGAATAACAAGACTTATCAGTAACAAATTATCCTTAATTTTCATTGTCTTCGCTGATATAAGCATTACAATACCCTGAAATTTATATAATATTGCATACAAGTTTTATAACTAAATTTTAAATAAGTAAATACATTATAAGGTAAAAATCTATTTAAACATACTTTTCCAATAATTAAATCTCACAAATTCCATCTTCAAATTATCCAAATAAATAAAATTATTAAACTCCGTCTATCAACTTTTTGAGCATTAACATTGGAAACCAATTAGAAAATGAGTATAGTACATCTCACATTTTCACTCATACAAACTAAGAAGAAAATAACTACACTGATACAACATTTTTTTTCTTCAATAATGATTTACATAGATAATCTATACAAATACTAAAAAGTATAGGCAATATCACTGTAGTATGAGAAAATTGTGTATAATAAGGTTCAACAATATAACAAATTTGTTTGTATTTATGAAAGCAAATGATATACCATTTTTGCACCATATACTCAGTGAGGTACACTTCCTACTTGGTATAGACTTGTTGCTTAGCAAATGATCTTGTTTATAATCTATAAGAATATGGATTAGGCTTTGCACTAGGTAATACATTTGCAACTTTTTACTTGTAAACAGTTTAATAAAGTGTTTCATTACAAATATTTATTTATTTGAGGACTATTATCATGACACATTTCATTAGCTATTAGATTAGTTTATGATCTTTAGAATCCACTCCATGATCTTCATTAACTATTTATCAATTACACATTCTCATTGGATTAGGCTTTGCACTAGGTAATAAATACATTTGCAAATTTTTACTTGTAAACTTGTTAATGAAGTGTTTTATTACCAAATATTTATTTATTTGAGAACTATTATCATGACACATTTCATTGACTATCATATTACTTTATGATCTTTAGAATCCACTTCATGATCTTCATTAACTATTTATCAATTACACATTCTCATTCTTTAATTCAATATTATAATACTTTATTTTTATAATTAAAATTAAAATTAAAATTGATTAATAAAATATTTGTTATAATTTTTTTTATTAATAAAAACTAATTATATAATAAATAACTTACTAATAAATAATATTTGGGTCTATACAAAGTGCTCATAATTCAATAATGTTTTTAATTGAATATTTTAAAATTCTTGTCAATCATCATCTCTCGTACCTTTTGGAAAGACAACAACATTTATCATCACCCAGTTGGTCCCTTAAGCTAGCAACAATCCTTAAACTTCCCTCTTTTTATATAATTGGCATTGTTAACTATATTTATAATGACACCCAATAAAAAAATATTAGAACAATATAAATTATAGGTACAAACCTCTTTTCAAATTGTTTATTTGAAGAGATTTCGAATACATAGAGTGCAAACTAGTGAATTTGAAGGGGAAAAGTCAATGTTGAAATTTGATTTTCAAAACATTACATAATTGTCGTCTTATATATTTGGACATAGATATGATTTATATGGATGGTGATATTTTAATAAATGTTGAATTTGTGAACTTTAACAACTATAAATTTTATTAATCATGTCAAAGGATTGTAATGTTTAAATAATTTTATGGATATTACTGTTGGAATTGCAATGTGTGAGCAATGATTCCTTGCTATCATCGCAATTTCAACATAAGTCAAGGACAACAACTAAACTATGTTTTTCAATAGTTTAAAAAAACTCTAAAACACAAACCATTTATGTTCTCACTATTAAAAAAAGTCAAAATTCACACCTACTTGTAGTGGTACAAGCGAGTTAGTGCAAGTGTGCATGACACAAATGCAACTTTAAAATGGGTAAGGAAAGAAAGTATTTGCATAAATCAAGCCACATAAATTGTTGCAAGATTTGAATGAGTGAGCAAATGGATTACATACAATTGACTAAATCACTTTTGTTTAAGTGAAAAGGAGTGAGAATACTAACATTGCAAATTGAAAACATGATGTAAGAGAAACCAATAGTTGATGTAACACACAACACAATTGAGCTAATGCAAGTGGTTTATGTTGATTTAACAAAAGATACAATTGATGATTACTTAATTGGTTATGATATGGATATATTCATTAACAATGAAATGATGAAGACAAGTTTTATCAAATATGAATCATAAATAGAAGATGTTAAAGGACAAAGTGATACCAAAAGAGGTATATGTCGATGTTATTAGCTCGAACATGTGCTTTTGCATAGGCTTGGTGTCTCAGCATGCCGAATATTTTAGATTGCCTTTTTAGGTACCTGCTTGAGAGTTGCAAGTGTTAAGATTATTTCTTTCCTAAATCTAACTTAGGAAAATATAATTAATTAATTTAATTGATAAATGTTGGCTATTGGGCTAAGTTTATAAAGAAAATTAATTTATCTATTTAATTGACTTAGATCTAATCTCTACCATTGATTTAAGTGGGTTAGGAATTAATCTTAGTAGTCTATCACTTTGGATATTAAGGGCTAGGGATTTAGTTCAAGATAAAATTATAAAATAAGCCTAAGGGAGAACTGAAGACACATTGCAATTAAGAGAGTGATTTTATAAAGGAGTGAGAGACTCAATGACCGAAGAGATTAAAAAAGTGTGGACCAAGGGTTTTCTAGAAGGAGAATTTATGAGGGTTGAACTTGAGGAGTGAGGTTGAGACTTAGAAGAAAGTAGAGGTTGAGATTTTGTGCAAGCTAAAACTTGGAGAGAGAGGCCCATATTATAAACTAGCCATGTGAAAAGGAGGAGACCGAAACTTCAACCAATTGGTTGAAATTGTTCCATAGCGCAACCATACAGTGGAGGCCATATTATTATAGGTGGGAGGTTGAGATTTTCCAGGGCTAGGTCATCTTCGAGAGTAGTCTATTTCCTTGGGATGAAAATCTAGTGAGCCATTTCTAGGTTCAAATATTTGTTGTAATTTCTTTGTATTTCTTTGTGGGTCAAGACCTTAAATTTTCCAGACTAGTAAAAGTGAAGGGATATTTTTGGGAAAAAAAAACTTTATTGTTCTTGTGGTGATTTTCCTATTTATTTCCAATGCAATTTATTTCCAAGAAGTTAAAAATATCAGTGAATTTATTTTCTAGAAATTTTAGAATTTATTTGAGCATAAATAATATTTTGGGTATAAAATAATTGTTAAGGTAAAAATAATTTAGATCTAGTGTTAAAATTTATCATGGTATCAAAGCACTATAAACTCTCTGGGGAAGATCATGCAGTCACAATTATTTACAACAAATTTTTTTATTTTCCAAGGGTATATTTTATGGGGTTTCTAGATATTTGGTTTGGGGTTTGCAAGGATGGCTACAAAAATTTTGATATATGAAGACCAAATGGAGGGGACATCCAACTATAGGCCCTATAAGGAGAAGACAGTGTTAGCACTAATAGATAATGGTATTTGGGAGTTTGAAAATATGACTCCTACTCCTAGTGATGCTACACAATTGACTATCTTTCAAGTAAAATATCTAAAGGAGAGAAGGATTATTCTTGATGGAGTGAATGATCATGTGATTCCTCATCTCCGAGGGAAGAATACGATCAAGGAAATGTAGGATTATTTGACCAAAATTTATCAGCACAACAATGTAAATAGAAAAATGATGTTGAGGGAGACCAAGATGACGAAGTCATATAGTGATACTTCATATCCCACCAGGATCACATAGGTTCGAGTTGAGTTAGATATAGTTGGAGAGAAAGTCATAGATGTGGAGATGGTGCGGACAACCTTGAATGGATTTTCTAATCCATGTGCATCCTCATAGCACACAAGAATCTCCCTAACTGGGAGAGGTTATGGGATGCTTCATAAAATAGGAGACTCGAGAAAATTCACTTCAGGGGGAGCCAGTGGAAGGGTGATGATGAGTGTTGATTTTTAGGGCATCCTCTAAACTGATAATTACTTCTTATGATTTTCATTAGGTTAATGTTTTATTGTGATATTTTCCATCATAAAGAAATTACACAAAATATCTCAACAATAATAAAAAATTACCATAAGAATCATAAAGAGAAAACCATACAATAGCACAAGTATTTACGCTGAGAAAACCCACATGGGGAAAAACCCAACAAATTTTTTCTTAGAGAAATTATTCATTTCAACAAGAGATATGCCTAGACATCCTAGTCATTACAAGGTCAATTTGACCAAAAAAATAATCTAGGTCAAACCTGATCCATCTACCTCCTAGTCAAGTCAACTAGTTGTGGAATAACTTTGTTCTAGTTTGCTTATGCTAGAGCATAATTTCAGTCTCATACTTTTCCCTAGAAAAATTCGTTCATGTCACCTTCTAATCCACATAAATATAGTATTTCCAGAAATAGATGATACCTCAGGAATACGATTCTTTCGTAGTGTATATCCTCATAATTGTTTTCCTTTAATTAGCCTCAAACTAATCCAATAACCTGCTTGAGATCTATCTTGTATCTCCCTCAAATCTATTTTTCTTTTTGCCTCAGAATTCCAAACTTACTTCCATATAAAAAATCCAAGTTGCGTGTCAAATGTGGGAGGACGAGTGTCCTTATATAATCCTTTGTTATTTTGAATGGGTTTCATCATAGGTTTGGGCCAACTTAAATAGAAGGACAACTGACTTAGCTTCTTGTAGCCAAAAATTCAAATAATAAAAAAAAAATTTATTCTTTTTAAAACTGACATGAAGAACATGTCAAATAATTTTCTCTTTTGATAATGGCAGGAAGAACATGATTTACAAATACATCAATGAAAAAAAAAATTATGAAGACCGACCATAGCTACAAAATTCAACACTCCCTCTTAGCTAGAGAGGTATTCATAATGATTATCAAGATGCTCTCATGCTGAAAAATTTCTCTAAGAAAAGGTTATAGAAAATACAAGTAATGTAATCGGGTCAAAAATTGTGATACATGGTAAAACAAGTTACCATAATAACGTAAAAAATTGAGACACATGGTACATCAATAACATTAACCAATTACCATAATCTAGTCAAACGTATTTGACACATGTTAAATCGATAACATCAAAAATTTACCATAATTTGGGTCAGTACCTTAGACCAATGGTATATCCTCATCATAATTAGGGTTGGTACTTAAAACACATGGTAAATCCTCACCATAATTCGGGTCATTACTTCAGACCTATGGCATGTCCTCACCATAATTCGGGTTAGTACTTCAGATACATGGTGCACTTTAACATCAATTAGTAACCATAATTTTGGTCCATATGACACATGGTATATAGATTAGTCTTGGTTCACCATCATTCTATTCGGTACCTAACACATGATGAATCTCCAAAGGCCACACTCTATCTGAGTGATTCCAGGTATACTGTTAAATGCTCTTGATGCTAAAAGGCCACACTATATTTAAATAATTTTGGGCCTCCAAGACCATTCTTCCTAATTCTGGTAAATATACTTGACACAAGAATAATGATTTTCCTCTGCTGGACCATTTTCCCTAACTATGGTCATATGACATGGGGATAATTTCAGTCCATGCTGCTATATCATCAACACTCCCTCTCAATGAGAGATGCATTCTTAACAAGTCCAAGCTAGTCCCTAAAGTATACAAACTTTTATCTAGTAAGAATATTAGCAATATGCTCATCAATGAAGACATACTGGATCCATACTTCTTCCTTCTATACCATACCTTGGTACCATATCTCATTCTGCTTCGACCTATCATCAAGACAATTCTACAAGTAGCCTCTAAAGCTATATTTCTTCTCAACATACCAATCCAGCTGCAATATATACGACCACTGCAACACTGAGTGTGATAGATGTTTACTTCAAGTTTATCCAAGAATTCATAATGGATCCCAAACTAAATCAATATCACGATGAATAATTTGTCTTCAACACTCTCTTCCTGATCTGAATCTACAACTATACTTCACCATTTACTAAAATTATAACTTATTTTCCCATGACCAACTATACCATGTTGGTACTCCAACCCATGTTGGGAAACATGCCTTGGCTCATAAAACAGATCAGCTTCCTTTCACTGGGTCCATCATCACAACTTATTTCCTTTCACCTTGACCGTGTGCTCCCTCAAATACTAAAACATATCATTTTGTGGTAATTTACTTACTCCCTTTGCCACTATTGTCTTTCAGTATATCATTTATCTAGTCTAGCGATGTCAATGAAAGTCCATCATCTCAAACTCATTGGTCTGCTGGGTATGTGTTATATTCTTCCCATGTCTATATCCATGCATTGTATGTTGTGCCGGGCGTAGCAGGGGGGTCATATGGAGGGCGACAACCCCCCTTGTTAGGGGGTTTGCAGGGGGGCAGTAGCCCCATTGCACGGGACCCCGAGATTTTTTTTTATACGAACTCAATAATAGTTGGGTAGACCCAAGGATGGGGGCAGACCCAAAGATGGTGGGTAGACCTACCCATGTTTTCGTGCATGGGTTTTGCACATGGATTTGGGCATGATGGTTTTCTTCCCATGGTATTTTTTAGATCCGTTCAAGGGAACTATGGCTATGTTCTAATCTAGGGTTATTGGATTGGGGTTCATGAATGCTTCGACATATATATATATATTGTAACATTGAAAGGAATATAATTAAAAATCAATCTGGTAGTCCTGGTTTTGGGATCCAGGGAAAAACATCGATGTATATTTGTTTAATTTTCTTGCCATTTTATATTTTATGTTTTAAGAATTAGTTTTAGGTAATTCCTATACAGGGTTAAAACCTACATTTGGTATCAGAGTTGTTTGATATTCAAGGGGATGCCTTTGCTGTTGAGGGGTTTTTCTTGGTCCTATGGTAGACCCTGTTCAATGGGAGATTTGTGGGATCGATTCTTGCAGTGAAAGAAGATGGCGAAGAATGGAAAGATAGAGATCAATAAATTTAATGGTCAGAGTTTTGAGCTGTGGAAGCTCAAGATGGAAGATCTATTGGTGTAGTGAGATCATTGGATTATTTTAGATCCAGACACAACACCACCAAGTATATTGGTAGAGGAATGGGTGAAGTTAGATCGGAAGGTGAAGAGAACAATACGATAGTGTCTCTCATATTAAATATTGTTGAATGTATCAAGGGAAGCTATGACGAAGGATTTATGGGTCAAGTTAGGGACTTTGTACCAATCTAAGTCTTTGGTGAACAAATTGTTCCTGCGAAAAAAGATATATAACATGAGGATGAAGGATGGAGACTCAGTGACCAAAAATTGAAATGCCTTTAATATTATGGTAAGCCAATTTTTATCTGTTGAAATAAAAATTTGAGAGGAATATAAGTGCATTAGTTTGTTGTGTTCTCTACCAGATTCCTGGAATATCTTGGTTGTTGTTATAGGTAGCAATACAACTACCTTGAATTTTGATGAAATAGTTGCATCATTGTTGTCGGAGGAGATGAGACGGAAAAATATGGAGAGCTACAATGGAGATACCTTTTCTGTAAGAGGACGGTCTTAGAACATAAACATAAATAAATCCTCAAGTGGGAGATCTAAATCTATAGTAAAATATGTATAGGTGTTCTGGAAATGTAAAAAGGAAGGGCTCTAAAAAAAGGATTGTAGATCTAAAGCTCCTAAGAAAGGAAATGAATTTGATGATGCTCCTTATGCAAAAGAAAAAAACACCTCAGATGAAGGTGGGGATGTGTACTTGGCTTCTTCTTCAAGTACACATGTAGATCATGAGGCATGGTTGATTTATTTAGGTGCATCCTTTCACTTCACTCCCCATAGGGAGTGGTTCTTTGAGTACGAGAAATATGAAAGTGGTGATGTATTCTTAGGAGATGACACAAGGAAAAAATCATCGGACGCGAAAAATTCAAGCTGAAGTTGCAAGGTTGAAGGATTAGAAAAATTCCTAGTGTTCTGCATATTCCTGCACTTGCCAAAAATCTGATTTCTGTAAGCAAGATGGATGATGTAAGTGTAAAAAAAAGGGTTCGAGAAAGATACTTGTTAGATGGTTCGGGCAACACTGGTATTCATGCGGGGAGTTCAGATTGGAACTTTGTACAAGATTCTAGCTAGCACTGTTATATATGGGTGCAACAATTCTGTGGTTCGTTAAAGTGGACAAAAAATCTAGTGGTCTCTAGAGAAAATACCACGCTATGGCATCAAAGGCTTGGACATATTGGAGAGGAGGGCCTTCGAATACTGCATGGTAATGGTATGGTGGAAGGTATGTCTAATTTCTCTCAAGATTTTGAATTTTGTGAACATTGTGTATATGGCAAGCATAATCGGGTGAGTTTTCCCTCGGGTTCTAAGAGGGTGACAGGGATATTAGAGATTGTGCACAATGATGTGTTTGGACCTGTGTCAGTTCCATCACTAGGTAAGTCTATGTACTATGTCTCATTTATAGATGAAATCTTGAGTAATACATGGATATATTTCCTCAGGAGGAAATGTAAAGTCTTTGACAGGTTTTGAGAATATAAGGCTATGGTGGAAAATCAGACAGATAATATTAAGGTGTTGAGGACAAATAATGGTGGAGAATTTTTTAAGAAGGAATTTGAAGAGTTTTGTAAGAAGTGTGGTATATCACGACAAAATACTACTCCATACACACCTCAAAATAATGGTGTTGCAGAAAGAATGAACAGGACGTTGATGGAAACAAAAAGAAACATACTCAGTGGTGCTAGATTAGGGCAGGAATTATGGGAAGAGGTAGTCTATACTGCATGTTACATGGTTAATAGATCACCTTAATCATCATTTAAGGATAAGACTCCACATGAGGCATTGATTGGTAAGAAACCCTCTCTTTCATATCTAATGGTATTTGGATGTGATGCATATATACATGATCCAAAGGAGAAAATAATCAAGTTAGAAAGTAGATCTAAAAGGTGCATCTTTATTGGGTATAATGATGGTTTAAGAGGTTATAAGATTTGGAACCCAAAAACAAGGAAGGTTGTGTATAGATGAGATGTGGTGTTTAGAGAGGTGAAATATGTTATTAAACGTGAAGTCCTACCAAAGGAGCCTAAGAATATATAGTTTGAGCTAAATGAGGAAGAATCAGACTCTACAGTTGAATAGGAATAAAAAGAGGAAGAGACACAAATTCCAATTTTGAGAAGATCAATTCGAGAGAGAAGGTAGCTAGAAAGGTATAGTCCATCTACTTATGTTCAAAATTTTATTTATATATTATTGATGATGATCCTAGAACTATTAGGAGCCTGTATATTCAAAGGATGGAAATTATGGAAAGAGGCTATGGTTGATGAAATGGAATCTTTGTACAAAAATGAGGCCTGAGATCTAGTGGAGTTGTCGACTAGAAGGAGGACCATTGGAAGAAAATGGGTGTTTAAGAAGAAGAAGAATGCAAAAGGAAAGGTGGATAAATAAAAAGCTCAGTTGGTAGCAAAAGGTTATTCCCAAGTGTCAGGAATTGATTTTTGTGATATATTTTCTCCTGTTGCCAAGTTAGCTTCTATTATATTACTTTTATTTGTTGTTGTTGCTTTTGATTTTGAGGTAGAATTCAGATGGATGTGAAGATAAAATTTCTTCATGGGGATATGGAAGAAGAGATCTACAAGGAGAAACTAGAAGGATTTGCAGTTAAGGGTAAGAAAGAACTAGTATGCAAGTTAAACAAGTCTATGTATGGGTTAAAACAGTCACCAAGGATGTGGTATCAAAAATTTGATACATATATACAGGGACTTCGATTCACAAGAAGCAAAGCGGATCACTGCATGTATTTTAAATTGATTAGCGATCATGTTATTTACTTGGTATTGTATGTTGATGATATGTTTCCAATTGGAAATGACAAAGAAATTATCCAGGATTTGAAGACCCAATTGTCCTCCAAATTTGACATGAAGGATATTAGTGCTGCAAAATATATTTTGGGCATGGAAATTGAACGAGATCAGGCAAAGAGGAAGCTTTGGTTAAACCAGAGAAAGTATGTTGAGACAATATTGCAGAGGTTTAATATGAAATATAGTAAACCGATGAAGGTTCCTATTCCTACAGGTGTAAATTTATCTGTTGAACAATGTTTTAAGACATAAGAAGAGGAAGAGGACATGTCTCGTGTTCCATATGCGAGTGCAGTTGGTAGCCTGATGTATGCAATGGTTTGCACTAGTCCAGAAACTGCACATGCAGTGGGAGTATTGAGCAACTTTATATAAAAAAAAAGGAAGGAGCATTGGACAACAGTGAAGTGGGTTTTCAGGTATTTGCGTGGCACCGGTGATTATGGTTTGTGCTACCAAGGAAGACTAGGATTGGACAGAGTTTTGGACATTCGTGGCTTTGTTGATGTAGACTAGGCTAGAGATCTGGATCAAAGAAGATATACAAATGGGTATGCTTTTAACCTATTTGGAGGAGTAGTCAGTTGGATGAGCAAGGGGCAGTTTGTGGTGGCATTGTCAAATACAAAGGTTGAATACATGGCGTCCACTCATGCAAGAAAGGATGCAGTTTGGTAGCACAGATTGTGTTCAAGTATGGGGTTAGTAAACCGAGCTATAAGGGTAGATTGTGACAACCAAAGTGCAAATTTCTTAGGCAAGAGCCCTTCTTATCATTCAAATAAAAATCACATTGATGTTTAGTATCACTTTGCGAGGGATATGGTTGAGGGAAAAAAGGTATTGATGGTAAAGGTGGACACTTTGAATAATGTTGTAGATGCATTGACATAGTCTGGGAGAACTGGCATGTTTTCTTGGTGTAGAGAAACAATGGGCATCGCAGGGTTGTGTTAGCCAGCTATAAAATTTGTTATACCAAATGCTGGATAAAGCTCTTTGGAGCCTTCAAGGAACAAATTTTATGACTAAAAAGTGTTGGCTCTTGAAGACTCTTAAAGGCCTCTTGCCTTTATCCCAATCTGCACTACTGTGCCTTTTTTTCCCTTCAGAAACCCTGCTGATTCCCAAGGAAAAATACTGCTGCAAACACCTTTTTCCTTTTCCCCTTTTGCCAAAAATAACCTCAGTTTTTTTCCCTCCATTTCCCATGAAAATCCCTCATTTTCATATTTTTCCCTTTTCCCCTTCTTCAGAATCCCCTTGATAAGGTTGAAAACTCCTTCTTTGCCTTATCAGAACCCTCAATTTCCTTTGAAAAATAATTCAAAATCCATTAAAATGCATATTTTATATGTGTTATGGACTTAAGCCCCCTCGGGCTAAGTCTTTAGGCTTTCCCCTCCATGTGTCTTGGTGTTAGAACCAAGCGCTAACCTTCCGGGCGCTTATCCGTTTTTTAATTAATTATCTATGCCTAGTGTTCAAAACCTTAGTTTTATTTAAAAATGTCAGATTTATTATTTTCTAAAGTCTTCCACCGGTCCGACTTGTAAATCATTCTCCACCGTCGATCTAATCTGCAGATTGACGACGCGGAGCCCATCAGCCCGGTGGTCCCCGCCAACCACTCACCATTCCAAAAAAACCGTGCGGTATTCATCGCACCGCCTTTGGGCGAGGGCAGTTTTCTCCCGATCGGCAGTGATTCCATACGCTAGCCGACGCGTGTCCTGGGCACTGTTCATAAAACCGCCGTCCATTGCGTGTTAAAGTTTGGACATGGACCCCACGCGATATTGATGCGCGCCGTCCAATCTGAAGCTGCCCATCCGATGGCTCTCACTCACCAGAGATGCCCGACAGTTAACCAGGCTACGGCACAGTCATTCAAGCATCTCTGCCGTCGATCTAATCTGAAGATCGACGGCCCACGTTTTATCGCCCTGATTCCCCGTTTTGACTTTTCGCCTCCACCCCCGACCATCGATCTCTGCGCGATCGACGGCTCTGATTTAAACGATTCTTCCGCCTTCTCTATGACTTCTCCCAATCATCCTCGACCATTGGATGATGCCATCCAACGGCCATGCTTCCTCCAAATGCCTTCTAGAGCAGTAAACCTATATATGCATGGATTTTATAATATTTGTTCGTATTTTGCAGGGTTAAGTGATTTTTCCGCTATGCTTGAAGAAAAATCAAAGGCAAAGGGTGACGATCCTCCTGCCTTTGATTAACCAAATAAAATCAATCACAGGGTTTGAAATTCACGTTTCATTGATGATTCTTGAGGCATTGATGCCATATCACCCCGACGCAGCCCTGCACATTCACAAGAACACCATAAATCAAGTCCAGTCACAGAAGTATCAGTGCCAAAGATAAAATTTATCAGGACAGAGGATGGAAGACATATTTGCGGGGATCACGGCTAAGAATTTTTATCAAAAGCCTAATCCCCAATTAAAATATAGTTTAAAGAAAATCTTAAGGGTTTTCATCAACAGGAAAGCCTCCACCGCCACATCTGAGGCAAATTGATTCCTCCCAGCTACTGAAATGCCACATGTACCTCAAAGCATTCAATCAGAGGCTGAATTTATTGATCAAGACTGGATATCTGCCTCACAACATATCCAAAAGGTAAATTCTGCAGGCAAATTAATGACAAACATCTACAGAGTTACTTCGACACCACACTGAGCCTCAAAGGTCAACAAAAGTTCCCACCGAGCTTAAATATTTATGAAAATCATTTAATACAGAGGATATGTATGAAAGTTTCTTCATTGAGCCCCTCAAAGGCCAAGAAGCCATTTAAGTCTGTATTAATTAGTTTTTGAGATCTTTTATCAGATCTCACCTCCTCATTCTTCTATATATACTTATAAGGAAGATTAGGAGTTGGTTGGTTGGTTGTTGGTTGATCACTAGTTGTAATATTGAAACTCTCTGAAATAAATGCATAGTTTGTTGAAGTTGAGGATGATATTGAAGTCTTGGAAGCCCTGATGATGTTGTTGCATGCTTGTTACTAAGAAGGATCTATCATTGGATCCATGAGCTTGGCTGTTGGTGAAGTATTCTGAATTGTTTAATGTTTTCTCCTGTTTTCATTCTGTTCCATAATTTCTTACTACAGTAGGATAGAAAGTATTAGGCTAAGAAATGACTCCTGGAAGCACCTTAGACTTGTTCATCCTTCACTGTTTTATGTTTTCTTCTGCTGAGGTATTTTAGAGTCTTCAATCTCTCTCTTTAGTCCTCATGCTTGTTTATTTCTATAATAGCTCAAATAGTTGATTTCAGCATGATTTATGGTTCTCCCTGCTTGTCTGCTATCACTTGAAAGCTCTTATTGAAGTCTCCCTTTGAAGTACCATTGTTTTAAGTTAGTCAAAGAGGTCTGTTTCGATCTTTCCCTTTGTCATTGCTTGAACAATTGTTTTGAAGGTCTTTTATAATTATGATCATAGATGTTTTTAGGTGTTCCCTCTTCTATGACTGTAATTATCAGTGAATCTTTTATGTTTCTAAGTCCTTTAAAATAAATCTTTGAGGAAATAGGGTGTTCCCCGAATCTTAGATTTCATTTTAAAAGTTGTTTTGAAATCATTATTTGCTTAAAGCTGTGATTTGTAGAATTCGTGGTTAGCCTTGTCTACCAAATATCTCTTTATTGTTCAAGTTGTGCTTTCAAATTCCCTTTGTTTGAGAATTAAACTTCTCTTTCCAAATCATTGATGTCCATCTCATTCCAAAGCCACAGGATCCTGGGGCCAAGTTAGATTTGCCCTCTGATATCCCATATCCATTGACGAGTATGTTATGACCTCTTTTTGACTCCATTTCCCAATGAACCAGATATTTCTCCATTCTGTATATCTTTCCTATATCTTTCATTTTCTGCTATGACAACCCAACCAAACAAACAACAAGCACCTGCACTTAATAACTAGTCTAAAATCCATATGCTAAGCACACAGGATAAACCTTTGCAAACAAACTTTTGAGAGATCCCTCTCTGAGAACAGGAGGATTAGATCCTGTAACTCTAAATATTGGTTCTGATGTTGCCTTGTATTTTGATTTTCCAAACTATCAAAACACGGGACACCAACATAATGGCGATCACGGTGGGACCTACTGAGAATATAATGGTTTGAAAACTTTTCTTCAAAATTTTTAGGCCCAGTATAACATAGGTAACCTCCCTCAAGCACTACCTAACAAATGGTAATCATGATAGGACTTAATTGAATCAGTGACAAACTAAGTAACCCTTAGGATTCTCGTAAAGCCTTATCCAACCTTGAAGGTTTCAGTTACCAAGCCATAAGAGTGAAATATGTATGCTTTGACACCCTAGCTAAGTGTTAAGTCAGATTTAGGACACTCTCATAACCTATAAGATCAAGAAACTCAGAAAAAACCCAAAACATTTCAGTTTGGCTTCATAATATACATGGTGGTGGAACCATAAAACATTTTACCTTTACAAAAGCAAAAATTTTTGCACCTGGTGACTCCACTGGCCTCCAGTAGGCCTATTTATTCATTAGTCCTTGTAAGCTCTCCTGGGAATGAATTGAGCAAACCCAATCATGTTGTTGGTGGACAGCAAGACTTGAAATTCTTCCACTTGGCGACTCCACAATTCCAAAAGACCTAATGACTCCACTGGTAGAAGACTCTGAACTGGTTGAATAGACACAGTGACCTCTTTCTTGATTTATAAAATGATTCCAAGGATACAATGAAGGTATGCCCCAATGAGCAGGGAGCATATCCCTGGATTCCCACACAAAATGCCTGAAGTAGATTGGTTAGAAAACTTACCTACCTTTCAGGGAGAAAATGTTGATAACCCCTTGCTACATCTCATCAAGTTTCATATACATGTGTGGAAGTTCAAGGTTCAATGGCACGAAGACTGCCTAATGAAAATGTTCATGGCAACATTAGAAGAAAAAGCTAGGAATTGGTATGAATGGTTAGAACCCAAAAGTTTTTTTTCTTTAAAAGACATGCACCAAGTATTTTACAAGAATTATAAAGGAAACTCTCCATCCTTGTCATGGGATTGTTGTGATCAATCTCATAATATCATACAATACCTGTTAGATATTGATGTGGATTTGGTTAATATGCATCTTGAATATATGTTAACAGCCATTCAAGAATTTCATATGCATCCTAGCTATCACAAGCACATGGATGAAATAGATGAGGAAGAAAACAGTTAAGAGACCACAGATATTCCTCAAGATATTCCTAAAAACTCAGATGCTGATCCATCATCCCTTAAAGCTGAGGCTCAAGAAGACATCCAGCCTCAAAATCAGTCTTCACAAGAGACAGAGATCTGCTGTACTCCTATTCAAAGGAACATAGAAACATCTTTCCCTTTGACATAAAAAGAGATAGATCAGACTATTTATAAACAGTCGCTCTCTGAAACTTTCTGCAAAACAAACACTCCTACCCATTCACATAATGAACTTTGTTGTAAAGATTCGGAAAGTTCTTCTGTAAATCAAAATAAAGAAAGACCTGTTGATAACCTAGTATGTTTGATTGGTAGTATTACTTATATTTATGATTCTCCTAACTTTGATCTATCTAGTGATGATGATTCCCAAACAAAAGTTAATTTTGTAGGGTCATCATTAGTAGATTTATGGGAGGAAGATCAGTTCCTTCAAAAAAGTAATGAACCAGTGCAGACTGTCTTGATATTGATGACGAAAGTTTTCAAAACCTAGAAGTAAGTGAAGATTTATTGGATCTTTTCTCTGCTTCATCTCAGATCATCAGTGATAGTTTCCATGTGATTGGGAATCAACAGAATTTCAGCTCACAGGTTGAAGGGGAAAGCAATGAAGAAATTTTTGAGCAAGTTGAAACCAAGAAACCTTCTCTTGAAAAAGAGGAAGCAGTAGAACAAACCCCTGCTCTAGAATACATTGATATTTTCACAAAGCTCAGCCTATTAAATTAGAATATCTCAGAGCTACAAGAGGACAACACTGTAATATATGATGAGTCCTCCAGTTCATATAATAATGAAGATGAGGAAGTTTGTCTTCCTCAAAAGAATCTTTGCCTTAATCCAGTGGAGAAAAAAGAGATGATCCTGGTTGAAACACATCTTCCAAACACTCTTGACCAGGCACTATTTCAAGATCCCTATGCTCACTTCTTGAAGGCATTTGAAGAAGGGATCAAGGTCATTAGGAGCAGTGTATTACCAAAATCAAGAATATTATTTAGCACCGCTGCTAAAAAACAAAATGAATGGGAGTGGCCCTGTTTGTCCATCTTGCCCAAGGAGATGAAAAAGGACCAATCGTGGAATCATTTACTGGATTGGTTGTACTAGAAAAGAGAGCTCATTAGCTAAACATGTAAATACTTCAAGATTAGATTAGGTTAGATAGGAATGTCAATAAAGCTCAGTTTTGAGCAGTTAGTTAGTTGTTGATTTTTGTCTTGAAAGAAAAAAATAAAAATCCAAAAACAATAAAAATGAGAAAAGAGGGCAGATTGTAAAACAAGAAAGGTACAACCCCATACAAAAAAGAGAAACAAATCTGCAAGTGTGCAAGCTTAAATGCCACTCCTAAAAACACACTTCTAATTAGTCAAATAGCCTAATCTTGACTAATTAGATTTAAATTTTCTGCTGATAGGATAGTGAATTTGATTCGCCGAACTATTTAATCTTGGCTTATCAGTAGATAGATTAGGATAGAAATTAAAGGTTCAAACATGTTAAAAATATGAACCTAAGTTTCCAAATAGAGATGACTCAAATATGTTTTATTTTCTGAGTAAAAAAATATGTAAATCTGGTTCTAATTAGCTCAAAATCTGAACCAGAGAGTAAGGAAGAAGCAGTTCAAATAAGGGTCAAATCAGAGCTGTAAAAGGATAAAGGAAGTGCTTTGAATTTTCAGATCTTAAGCCTTCATCATTTTGATTTAATTTTCTGCAAATAATAATCTATGTGCAGTTTGTTTTTATGCCATAGATCAGCATCAAGTTAGACTGTTCAATCCTGACTTGTATGCTTTTTAAATTTCTGCTTTAGCAATTAGAGAATAAAAATATGTTAGACTGTTTAATACTAACAGATTAGTAGATTAGGTAGAGAAGCATATGGGATCAGATGCTTAATCTGAGTCCATGGAGAAATAAGAAGTATAACTAGGTTAGTTTTATGCTTTCAAAAGAATCAAATGTTATAAAAGAGTTTCCCAATCCAAGTGCACTCTAATGAAGAAAAAATGTTAGATCAGTAGGATTGGGTAGGTAGAAGCTTGTATTGATAAAGATCCATTATCTTTATGGTTGCTAATATGTTTTCAGAGAAAGTCATCTCAGCAAAGGAAGGGAAACCCAGTGGATGAGGCAACTGATCAGCCTCCCAGAGAATCCAAGTCTGAAAGTTCTTGACCTTCAAGAAGGAATCATCCCCAAGCGGAGCCACTGTTAGCAAGCTATAAAATTTGTTATACCAAATGCTGGCTAAAGCTCTTTGGAGCCTTCAAGGAAAAAATTTTATGACTAAAAGTGTTGGCTCTTGAAGACTCTTAAAGGCCTCCTGCCTTTGTCCCAATCTTCACTACTGTGCCTTTTTTTCCCTTCAGAAATCCTGCTGATTCCCAAGGAAAAATACTGCTGCAAACACCTTTTTCCTTTTCCCCTTTTGCCAAAACTAACCTCAGTTTTTATCCCTCCATTTCCCATGAAAATCCCTCATTTTCATATTTTTCTCTTTTCCCCTTCTTCAGAATCCCCTTGATAAGGTTGAAAACTCCTTGTTTGCCTTATCGGAACCCTCAATTTCCTTTGAAAAATCATTCAAAATCCATTAAAATGCATATTTTATATGTATTATGGACTTAAGCCCCCTCGGGCTAAGTCTTTAGCCTTTCCCCTCCATGCGTCTTGGTGTTAGAACCAAGCGCTAACCTTTCGGGCGCTTATCCGTTTTTTAATTAATTATCTCCGCCGAGTGTTCAAAACCTTAGTTTTATTTAAAAATGTCGGATTTATTATTTGCTAAAGTATTCTACCGGTCCGACTTGTAAATCATTCTCCGTCGTCGATCTGATCTGCAGATCAATGGTGCGGAGCCCATAAGCTCAGTGGTCCCCGATAACCACTCACCATTCCAAAAAAACCGCGTGGTATGCATCGCACCGCCTTTGGGTGAGTGTGATTTTCTCCCGATCGGCAGCGATTCCATACGCTGGCCGACGCGTGTCCTGGTCACTGTTCATAAAACTGCCGTCCATCACGCGTTAAAGTTCGGACATGGACCCCGCACGATATTGATGCGCGCCATCCGATATGAGGCTGCCCATCCAATAGCTAGCTCTCACCGGAGATGCCTGACAATTAACCAGGATACAGCGCGGTCAATCAAGCATCTCCGCCGTCGATCTGATCTGTAGATCGACGGCCCACGTTTTATCGCCCTGATTCCCCGTTTTGACTTTTCGCCTCCACCCCCAACCATCGATCTCTACGCGATCGACGACTCTGATTTAAACGATTATTCCGCCTTCTCTTTGATTTCTCCAGATCATCCTCGACCGTTGGATGATGCCATCCAACGGCCATGCTTCCTCCACATGCCTTCTACAGCAGTAAACCTATATATGCATGGATTTTATAATATTTGTTCATATTTTGCAGGGTTAAGTGATTTTTCTGCTATGCTCGAAGAAAAATCAAAGGCAAAGGGTGACGATCCTCCTACCTTCGATTCACCAAAGAAAATCAATCACAGAGTTTGAAATTCACGTTTCATTGATGATTCTTGAGGCATTGATGCCATATCGCCCCTACGCAGCCCTGCACATTCGTAAGAACACCATGAATCAAGCACAGTCAGAGAGTATCAGTGACGAAGATCAAAATGAACCAGGACAGAGGATGGAAGACATATTTGCGGGGATCATGGCTAAGAATGTTTATCAAAAGCCTAATCCCCAATTAAAATACAGTTTAAAGAAAATCTTAAGGGTTTTCATCAATAGGAAAGCCTCCACCGCCACATCTGAGGCAAATTGATTCTTCCCAGCTACTAAAATGCCACCTGTACCTCAAAGGATTCAATCAGAGGCTGAATTTATTGATCAGGACCAGATATCTGCCTCACAACACAGCCAAAAGGTAAATTCTGCAAGCAAATTAATGACAAACATTTACAGAGTTACTTCGACACCACACTGAGCCTCAAAGGTCAACAAAAGCTCCCACCGAGCTTAAATCTTTATGAAAATCATTTAATACAGAGGATATGTATGAAAGTTTCTTCATTGAGCCCCTCAAAGGCCCGAAAGCCATTAAGTTTGTATTAATTGTAATTGGAGATCTTTTATAAGATCTCACCTCCTCATTCTTCTATATATACTACTGCAGAAGATGAGAGAAATGTTGGTTGGTTGGTTGTTGTTTGATCACTAGTTGTAATATTGAAAACTCTCTGAAATAAATACATAGTTTGTTGAAGTTGAAGATGATATTGAAGTCTTGGAAGCCCTGATGATGTTGTTGCATTTTTGTTACTGAGAAGGCTCTATCATTGGATCCATGAGCTTGGTTGTTGGTGAAGTATTCTAAACTGTTTAATGTTTTCTCCTGTTTTTCCATAATTTCTTACTACAGTAGGTTGAAAGTTTTAGGCTAAGAAATGAATCCTGGAAGCACCTTAGACCTTTTCATCCTTCACTGTTTTATGTTTTCTTCTGCTGAGGTATTTTAGAGTCTTCAATCTCTCTCTTTAGTCCTCATGCTTGTTTATTTCTATAATAGCTCAAATAGTTGATTTCAGCATGATTTATGGTTCTCCCTGCTTGTTTGCTATCACTTGAAAGCTCTTATTGAAGTCTCCCTTTGAAGTACCATTGTTTTAAGTTAGTGAAAGAGGTCTGTTTTGATCTTGCCCTTTGTCATTGCTTGAACAGTTGTTTTGAAGGTCTTTTATAATTATGATCATAGATGATTTTAGGTGTTCCCTCTTCTATGACTGTAATTATCAGTAAATATTTTATGTTTCTAAGTCCTTTTAAATAAATCTTTTAGGAAATAGGGTGTTCCTCGAATCTTAGATTTCATTTTAAAATTTGTTTTGAAATCATTATTTTCTTAAAGCTGTGATTTGTAGAATTCATGGTTAGCCCTGTCTACCAAATAGCTCTTTATTGTTCAAGTTGTGCTTTCAAATTCCCTTTGTTTGAGAATTAAACTTTTATTTCCAAATCATTGATGTCCATCTCATTCCAAAACCAAAGGATCCTGTGGCCAAGTTAGATTTGCCCGCTGATATCCCATATCCATTGATGAGTATGTTATGACCTCTTTTTGACTCCATTGCCCAATGAACCAGATATTTCTCCATTCTGCATATCTTTCCTAGATCTTTCATTTTCTACTATGACAACCCAACCAAACAAACAAACAAACACCTGCACTTAATAACTAGTCTAAAATCCATATGCTAAGCACACAAGATAAACCTTTGCAAACAAACTTTTGAGAGATCCCTCTCTGAGAACAGGAGGACTAGATCCTGTAACTCTAAAGATTGGTTCTGATGTTGCCTTGTATTTTGATTTGCCAAACTATCAAAACACGGGACACCAATAGGTTGGACCAATGAATAAGCTCTCCCATGACCTCCTGTATGGAAGGAAAACAACAAGTGGGAGAATTTTGGGTATGTGTTATATTCTTTCCATGACTAGCCTTACACATTGTACATTGCACCAATTGCAACGGGGGGTGGCATCCCCCCTTATCAGGGGGTTTACAGGGGGGTAGTAGCCCCCCTGCATAGAGTCTGGGGCAACGCCCTGGGAATTTTTTTCATGCAGACCCAAGGATGGGGGGTGGACCCAAAGATGGTGGGCATACCTACCCATGGTTTTGTGCATGGGTTTTGCGCATGGTTTTGGGCATGATGATTTTATGCCCATGGTATTTTGTAGATCTGGTCAAGGGAACTACGATTATGTTTTAATTAGAGGTTAGTGGATTTGGGTTTATGAATGCTTCAACATGTATATATATGTATTATAAAATTGAAAGGAATATAATAAAAAAATCAATTTGGTAATCCCAGTTTTGGGATCCGGGGGAAAATCTCTATGTATATTTGTTTAATGTTCTCACCATTATATATTTTCTATTTTAAGAATTAGTTTGCAGGTAATTTATGTACAGGGTTAAAACCAATAGGTTCAACTCCCTCTAAAGCTAAAACAAGGATTTTTTACTGCTCCCTTTGTCACACAGTTCCTTTTTCTTTTGTCATAGAAAAATCATATATGATGAATCTTGATCCATCAATTCAATCCGATGCTCAACATGTATGCTATTGATTGTACAAATCCTTCTTCAATCATGAGAATTCTTCTCATGCACATCAAATCCCTAAGGTGGCTCTATGTACACTTCTTCTTTCTCAATGAGAGAAATGATCTCTGCATTCACCTAGTGCAATTTTCAAAGCAAAGATAATAGTTCTAATAGAAGTGTACTTGGAAATTGGAGCAAATGTTTTTTCATGATCCTTTCCCTCTTTCTGGGAGAACCTTCTATTCTCAATTTTTCTTTGTACTTGTCTATGCTACCATTGTTTTAATGCCATAACTTGTAGATTCATTTGGAATTTACCGCTAAAATCCCTTCAACGCAATCTAGGTGTTCTTCAAAATTGTTGATCTTCCTACTCCCTCTGAGATCAGATCTCATCTGGTACAAACCATGATTCTGGAAAGTCTTCTTGTCACATGCTTTTCCTCATTCTTCCACTTCTTCTATCTATCGCCAGAGCCTTGCAAGCCTTCAACACATATATGAAATCCTCACTAGGAGGCAATGGAAGAATAGTTACTAGCAAGGAAAGGATACAAAGATAAGAGACTAATTGATAGTAAAACTGTTAGGTCCCTATATTACTAGTGTAGTCCCTTATTATTGTTAGTTTAGTCCCCTTATTGTTATTGCTGTACCCCTGTAATTCCCATTATATTTTTATTTTTGTGCCCCATAAAACCCCACTATTGTTATTGTTGCGCCCTTACATTATTATTGTTAGGCCGACTAGTATTATATTGTGATCCCATGTACTCATATATATAGAAAGGAGGTTTTTTCACTTGAATCATCCAAGAATTATTCATTTATGTAATGTAAATGAGGTTTCCCCTAGGAAGTGGTTGATTTCTAAGGCGCTGATCTCTCTTTTCTTCAAATTTTGGAGTTGTTTCATAACATTTGGTAATAGAGATTTGGATTCTTTGGTTTCGATGCTTCAAATAGGTCATAGTGGAATTTTCGCTATAAATTTGTTTCTACAAAGGTTCAGAAGCTAAAAAAAAAACCCATTTGCGACGAAATCTCGATGAATTTCGTATAAAAATTTCATATCTTGGTTCACAATATTTTCGGAGATATGATCTGTGGAAGATAGGGTTTTCACAAGCTCTTGAATTTCATCTCAAAAAGGTGACCTTGGGAAAATCATCATAACTCTCTCTCTGAGCATCAGATTGAAATTCTGTAAAAAGTGGATGAAATTACACAAAATTTGGTTTACTGTGTATCAATTTCAGTGCCTAAGGAGGAAAAAGTGACATATGGCATGTCGTACAAGTTTTCTCTCCTGAACCAATCCATAATAGGTCATTGCGGGAGATTAGGCATAAATTTTCTTGAAGAATCCAAATCAGGTCGGACTTGTGGCATTGGAAAGAATATTCAGAGGGCTACTAGAGGATTGAAGATAAAATCTCATGGATGTTGGATTGAAGACCCACCATATTCCAAAGATAGATATGAGGAAGTTTGATTGCAAGGATCCCGTAACATAGATACTACATATGGAGCAATATTTTGATCTCCATAATGTGCAAAACACACAAAAGGTATGCATTGCAACTTTACATTTAGAAAAAAATACATTTGTATGTTATCGATGGCTTTGCTCTCGTAAGAAAATTTTCACTTGATCAATTTTTACAGAGGAAATGATAGCACATTATGAGGATACAAAGAGAAACACCTTCTTTAGCCAATTGATAAATCTCAAACAAAAGGGTTCAATGGTGGAGCACATTGAGGACTTCCAAAAATTGAATATAAGAGTAATTGATATTACAGAGGAACACAAGATTGATGTCTTCATAGGGACTTTAAAGGATAAAATCCAACATGAGGTTCGACTTTGGGAACATGATTCATTGGATAAGGCATTCTGGTTGGAAAGAAAATTTGAAAGTAAAATTATGGCGACAAGGAAGCCTACCACTCACATCTATAAAGATGGAACTGTTTCTACTCCTAGACTTCCACAACCTACAAGGTTGACACCACAAAAATTGGAAGAAAAAAGAGAAAAAGGGTTTTGGTACAGTTGTGATAGAAAATACACTAAAGGTCATAAATGTGCTAAGAAGAAATTGTCTTACATAGATTGTGAAGAGGAGGAAGAAAATGAACAAGAAACTTCAAAAGAAGAGGATATACACGAAGAACCAAACCTAGAGAAAGAAGAAATGAGTTCGACCATATCCTGTAATGCATTGGCAGGAATTACCACTCCTTAAAATCTCAAGATATAAGGACATATCAAGAAGAAAAATGTAATACTGTTGATTGATTCAGGTAGTACCCATAATTTTATTCATTGTAAGGTAGCCAAGGAATTGAATTGCTTCCTATACCCAACACCAGAGTGTCAAGTGATGGTTGCAAATGGAGGGACTATAAATTGCTCTGGAATATTCCATAATATCAAGATAACCATGGGGGAATATGTATAGAATAGTCTAATTCTTTTCATTCCAATGGGAGGTGTTGATGTTGTACTAGGAGTATAATGATTACAATCTTTGGGGACAACAACTTTAAATTTGGAAGTAAAGGAAGTTGAATTACGGGCTATCACAGGGAAGGCGAGAAAGATAATAAGCTGTAATGTCATGACAAAGGTTCTGAAGAAAGAACAACAAGGCATAATTGCAAAATTATGCTCACTAGAAGTTCCAACTTCAAAATCATATATTTTGTTGAGATTGCAACAAGATGAGGAGCTTAGTGGAAAGAAGTCGCCTTCACTAAGTGGGCCTGCAGGCTATTTTTGGCGCAAAGTCTATTTTTAGACATATGGATCATGTTCTATGAACTGCAGGATGCTATTTGTGGATGGTTGGTCAAGTCAGAAAAAATAGATGGACTTCTATTTTTAGACATATTGGGCGGAATCTATTTTTAGATTGCCAGTCTAAAAATAGATATGTCGAATATTATTAGCTCTTAATAATATTTGGACTCTAAACATTATCTTATTCTCTTTGAGCACTTCAGTTAAGTGCACAGATGTGGCACAGGAGCTGACAGAAGGAATTACGCTATTCCTGAGGGTTAAGTGGAGCTATTGCATGGATACTTCAGTTAGAACTCATGTGACAGAGTTTGGTGGAGTTGATTGAGGAAGTTAGTGGAGTTGTATTCGGTTTAACTAATCTAAACATAGTTGAGCTATTTGTATTCAGTTTAACTAATTGATACAATTAGTGAGAGTGGTGTGAATTAATTATTAATTAATTCACTAATTATAAACTCATAAATCAACTAAAGAATGCATCAATTAACTTCAGTGCATGGACAGTTTCAGTGGAGACCAGTGCAGAAATAGGTGAAAGAGCAGGTTAACTATCAGTTGTGACTATACAGTTGCTATTTGCAACACATAGATAGGTGGAGTAGCCCATGAGGATTGCGCAGTTCAAGCCAGGTGGTTTATCTATTTAATGAAGCCATCCCATAACATTAATTACGCAATAGAGGCTGGTTATCAAGTGGAAAAATATTGGAGCATGTGTTTTGCTAGATCTAGCTTGATAGTGTGTATCAATTGAGGGTGTGCATGAGAGCTTGTGAGGAGCTTTGTACTATGATTGTTACATGATCTCCATGACATATAATATATAGATAGTTGGGGTTTTCAGCTTTAAGCTTTCCCATTAAATATTGTGTTCATATGTGTGATTGTTTATGGTTTTAATGTATGCATGCAATTGATTTTATTTCCGCATGTGATGATCAATGGTAGAAGAGATTATGTATTATGCATGAAGCTAAAATAGTGTGTGATCAGGAGAATCTTGGTGAATAATATCTCAGTTATTCAAATTTATACATATTTCTCCAGATCTCCAAAAAGTCTTAGAAAATCAGTCTAAAGTGTTTGAAACTCCCGAAGGACTCCCACCTATTCGTGATCATGATCATTCTATTCATTTGATTCCAGGAAGTGTTACTCCAAACATCAGGCCTTGCATATATCCTTATGTCCAAAAGAGCGAAAATAAACATATGATTGCAGAAATGTTAGAGGTTGGTATAATTCAACCTAGTCAAAGTTATTTCTCTGCTCTAGTAGTATTGGTGCACAATAAGGATGGATCATGGCACATGTATCCAAATTATAGGGAGCTCAATAAGCTCATTATTAAATATAGATTTCTCATTTCTTTGATTGATGAATTATTGGATGAATTACATGGAGAAATTTATTTTACCATGTTGGATCTTCGTTCAGGATAACATCAAATTAGAATGAAGACTGAAGATATTTCGAAAACAACATTTCGAACTCATGAGGGTCATTATGAATTTTTGGTCATGCCTTTTGGCCTTACCAATGCACCTTCTACATTTCAAGGGTTGATGAATTCCATTTTTAAACCCTTCCTTAGAAAATTTTTGTTAGCATTTTTTGATGATATACTAATGTACAAAAGGTCTTGGAAGGATCATAGTCAACATGTTGACAGGGTGCTCAAACTATTGGAGGAGAAACAATTATATTCAAAAACCTCCAAATGTTTCTATGGAGTAAACGAGGTGGAATATCTGGGTCCCCACAACCATAAAGTAGTTGCAAGGATTTCTTGGGTTAACAGGGTATTATCGCAAGTTTGTTAAGAATTATGGGAGAATAACTTTACCTCTAACAAAATTATTGAATAAAGATGCATTTTCATGGACTCCTGTAGAAACTAAGGCCTTTGAACATCTTAAAGAGACATGTGCCTAGGACTGGTCTTAGCTACGCCAAAATTCACAAAAACCTTTATTGTGGAATGTGATGCCTCAGGAAATGGAATTTGTGTTGTTTTAATGCAAGAAGGAAGACCCATTTCTTTTGAAATTCGTCCAATCAAAGGGAAGTATTTACAAAAACCTATTTATGAGAGGGAAATGTTGGGAATACGACATGCTCTATAGAAATGTCGACCTTACCTAATGGGAAGACACTTCATGGTAAAAACTGATCACAATAGTCTCAAATAATTTTTGGAACAAAGAATATCTTTAGAAGAGCAGCAAAAATGGGTCACAAAGATGTTGAATTATGACTTTGAAATCATCTACAAAAAAGGGAAGCTAAATGTTGTTGCAGATGCACTCTCAAGAAAGGATGAGGAGGTGGAAGCATTGCTTTGTGCCATTTCTATTATCCAACCAGATTGGATAACCAAAGAAAGGGAGGAATGTAAGAATAACGAAGAAGCGTGGACACTCATTCAAAAGTTGTGGCAAGATTCCAATACATCTGATACATTTAGTTGGAAAAATGATTCCTTATGGTAGAAAGATTGCTTATATCTTTCTAAGAATTCCCAACTAAAACAAAATATTCTTTTAGAATTTCACACCTCTCCCATAGGAGGACACTCAAGATTTTTAAAAACTTATCACATGGTGAACAAATAATTTTTTGGGATGGCCTTAAATCTAATATTCAAAATTTTTTGGTAGAATGTTTTGTTTGCCAGCAAAATAAATTTGAGACAATTAAGACCATGAGTCTGCTACAACCTTTACCCATTCTAAGTCAATGTCGAGAGGAGGTTTCAATGGATTTTATCATAGGTTTACCTAAATCCAAAGGAAAGAGTGTAATTGTTGGCTTGAGGGGTCCTAACCCAGGTTTGAAGTTAAGGTTAACTGACAAAACCCTCTTACTATTGGCCCTTTCAGCAGTGACCTGCTTGCGCAAGTTAAAGTCTCACCCGAAGCAGTATGGGGGGGTGTTAGAACCAAGTTTCCACACCATGAGAGAGAATTAAATGACGTCGGTGCCTTTAGATCTAAAAAAACTATGAACAGACCTTCGCAACAGAAGCCCTAACTAGAAAACCTTAACCAGACAGATTTAGGTCAATTATACAGAATACCTTCCACACGTGCTAAAACAGAGTCCACAATCTACACAATAATCCTTAATGAATATTACTAAGCTCAAAAATACTAGATCCATTTAACAATAATTAATATAAAGTAGGAAACAGTTGCACAATTGATCTGAATACAAATAATACAGATAATACAGTAACTAGAAATAACTTGCAAAAACATATCATAACAAAAACAATAGATGCATGTGATACCCAAATATCATCCAAAACAGTTCCTTATTCATTAATAGTTTAGATCTACCTTACAACACCTTCACTTTACCTGCGCACATAGCTAGCATGGTTCGCACACAGTAGGATCAAGGTCTCTGTGCACAAAGCTAGCATGATCCTTCTAACCCAGACAAGTTCGCTAAAATATCAAAATATAGTCAGATATCTATCATCAACATTACTAGTGTCTTCTATTGACTTGATCTAGACTCATATTTATACTTTTAGCCCGCACTCATCTAAGGTCCGTAAAGTGTGGTTTGCGGCCCCTAGTTCTACCCTTTTGACCTATTACAACTCATGAGGGGTTTTGACCAGCCCCAAAGCCCCTTGACTTGTGTTGCGCACGAATAAAATTACAAAAAATTTACAAAAATATATCAAAAAATATATCAAAATTTGGTCCAAGGGGACCCTGCTCCAACAGGCCCCAAACACAATCTTGTAACTCGTCTTGAGTCACAGTGACACTGGGTTCTTTATCTTGTTTTGCAGTTCTTAAATGGCAGCATCAAAGGGCGTTAGGACACCCACACTCTGATCTACTACACTCTGCGCGATATCTACTAACTTCTGCGATGTGAACCCTTCTGCGGCTGGGTTGATACTTTGCAGGGTCTGATTTAGGTTCTTAAAAACTGCATCCAGGTATTGAGATAGCTTCAATGCCTTGTCTTCCCACGACTTCATATGATCAGTTACAATCTATTTCTTCCTGCGAAGCTCCTCGAATTCATCTCGCAGAACTTGGCTGGTATGTAGGTGGGCCATGTGTTGGGAAAGAACGAAAGTGGGCAAGGCCTACTGCAGGTCATCAAATCCCTGATCCTTGGCGCACAATTCCTGATTGATATTTTTGAGTAGTGGGTCTATTTACACAGAGGTCCACAGTCCCATTGATGTCTCAAGCAGTGCGGAGCCTTTGTCAACATTTGCAGAGATTCTCTCTGATGGTTCTTTCACTAAGGCTTCCTGTTGTGCGCGCACCTCCGAGGGAGTCTCGGGTTGCAACTTAGCTTGTAATGCTTCAATCTGCTGTTCAAAATCAGCTTTCACTGTCCACACTTCTGTCCTAGAAGCTTTTAATGCAGAAACCAAGATTTAAATATTGACTTATGGTGCAGCGAATGTTGGGATGGCCACTTCAGGAAGATCACTGCATAGTCTGTCAGTTAAGTGTTCCAATTTTGCACGCTGAGCCACAACCGCCTGTTGCGTTGTTTGCGCCTAGAGAGAATCTTCCATTTTTTCCACAGCTATCTGTTTTTCTTCGCTCAACTACTGTTGCATGCGTTCTTCCCTGCACTGCATCTCTTCAAAGATAATGGACTGGATATCCTGTAGTTTTCCACTTGGTAACTTAGATATATTGATTCCGAATTTTGGGTAGGTTTTCACTTGCGCGCGCAGCTCTGGTTGTTACACTATAACAATGGCACTTGAGAAGGGGCAGATTCTGCTATCTGATGTTGCGATGATCATGGTTGCTGGTAGGGTCTCTTGAATTAGCCTCGCTTAATCTACGCTCGCTTACAAGTTTCCGGCCTTTAGCTACAAGACATGCAATCCAGATTGTAAGGCCTCCACTGCAGCCTTGTACTACTCCTCCATGGTATTCCATCTATCTTATGAAACAAAAGTGACTGCATCTGCAATTTTATCTAGGTCCTCTTCGGTAAGAGTGACCTCTTCTACTCCTCCTACCTTGGATCCATTCCACTTATTTCGCAGACCCTATGAAGTTCATGCACCACGCTTGGTGCTGCACATAGTTTCGGCACCATCACCATCTAACCTCTCTAGGCCATCAGGGTCCACATCAGTTTCTCCTCCAAGGTTTTGCTATGTATCCTTCTCTACTTCCTAATCAAGCTCTTTCTCACCGTCCTTCTGTGCGCCTATTTCTCCATCTTTATCAGTGCTCATCTCGACCTCTTTCTCTTTAGGACATGGATTTTTTTCTTTCCCTGAGGTAGAAGCTATAACGGGTTGAGTGGAGCCGAGCCCCACTTTCCATGCTACTAGCCAGGTTGCAATGACCTGGTTGACCTCCACCTCAGTCACCATGAAAGGTAAGTTATACCATGCAAGGTCACTACGCGCCCTGATCTACACATGGTGCATTGCAATCTATAAATCGGCGATGCCTTTATACTTCTCATATACTACCGGTGATAATCTTGGTTGTGAGTGGATTGTAGCGGCCAGTGTGCCCTAAAATAGTACCCAAAAAATATTGTTTTCTTTCACTCGCTTGGGATCAGGGGAATCACACAAGTTGGCGTAACCCGCCCCCTCGCATATGCTCGACTCAAACTCCGGGAGGACTGAATTCGTCAGAGTCTCCCATGCTATCAACGCAATAAGTAACAACAACCAGAAGTAGCAAAATAACTTCCCCTGCTCCTGCGCTTTGTGCACATTATCCAAAAATTCTTCACAGAGGTACTGGGACCAGTTGTAGCTAACCCCCTTCTTGCATTGTCCTGCAAATGCAATTACGTGCGCGAGGACTAAAGTTCCTAGGCACACTCCCGGGTCTGCAATTGTTCTAGCAAGAATCCCCTTTTCTCCCGCACAACCTTGTAATATTTTTTACTTTTGTCGCGACCTTGAGCTCGTTGCTCTTTACAAAGAATTCCATTGGATGAGGCCCCTTCTTGGGTAGGTCAATGATCCAGTGGATCATCGCGGCATCGATCGGGATACATCCTTGGATCCACAGACATACGTCATGAACTAATGCCAACAGCTGGCACACATAGATAGTAGTGATCGGATATCTCCCAAAATACGGAATCCTCAGAAAATTTAGGATCGTGGTGTTGCCTAGCCCGCATGCCCACGACATTAGCTCAACCTTTACCACATCATCATAAATCACCCTCTCATGTAATACTCTAGTGCCAGCTTAGGGAACATTTCCTCATTCGCCAAATTGTGGTCATCAAAATTGACGCTCGGTATCTTGATAAACACATCATCCACAAGGGGAACAACATGCGGGACCAGAGGCATCTGAAGGTAGTCCTGTACTGTGTCTACATTCTTTGGGGCATGGATGGAGGGTCTGTGTGGCTTGAAATATGGTGGCCGCCATGAGATGGGCTCAATGAACTCAACCTCCTTAGTGGCTCTTACTAGTTTCTTAGAGGGGTCACTGATAGGAGGCCAATCCTCAGTTGCCAAACGCAAGTATGTCACATTACTTAAGGAGGTCCACGACTTTGAGGTGGACCACTTCGATATTTTTCCTTTTCCTTTAGCCATTGTGGACACTACTTCTACAACCTCATGGATCACTTCATGGACATCATCCGATCCCGGCTCAGTCAATGCTATAAGGGGAACAGACTGCTCCTCAACAGGTGCGCTCTCTAGATTGGTGGTCGTCATTCTTGGGTGAAATAAATTCATGATTTCTCACCTCAGATGGGGTATCTCAGCTAGAAATACATTACTTATAGAAAAATTTACAATACAAATCACGGATAAGCTTAAGGCACAATGTACTTAGAAAGAAAAGGAACCAATTGTGACTCGCACCCTTCCAAGGTAAAAATGGTCGGATCTTCATTAAACGAAACTTACCTCCATAAAAATAGTGAAAAATTCCATAAGATCACCTCATTAAATGCATAAAACCCGCTCCATCCAACGATAAAATCACTTTTTCACCCAGTTTCATTGTTCCAACGGCTAGTTTATTTTTCTGCGCATCACCCTTGCGCTCCTGTCACACCTATCTGCACCTTTCCTTTGTATCACACACATACCATTTTATTCTTATGCTCCAGCCATATAGTCATTTGGTCGGCATCAGATTGTTCCTATATGGCTTAAGACGACTTCCATTGAAATACCCGAGAATATTCTCACCCCGTAGTGTGGCCAAGTGCACCGCACCTCCATCAGTGATTTCCTTCACAATGCATGGCCTTAACCAATGTTTCATAAACTTTCCTAGGTGGCACGAAAATTGAATGTCATATTAAAAAAGTCTTCCTTCTTAAACACCTTTTGTCTGATGTGCTTATCATGCCAGGGATTTTCGCGTGCCTTATGCACTTGTTGATGGAATTTAGTGATGAACCGATCCTCTTCTACGGAAACCAATTGTGCCAAACATTCCTCCATAATGTCAGGCTCAACCATATTAGTGAAAGTTACGATGCACAACCTTGGGAAAATATAATCCATTGGCATGATCGCTTCTTGCCCATAGACCATCCTGAAAGGTTTTTCCCAGTCAACTTTTTGCATGTGGTCCTATAAGCCCATAACACAGGAGGGATGTACATGTCCCATTAATACCAACTGGAATTATAGATCTTTGTGAGCACATTAAAGTCTCTACTATTGATCCAGGTGGATATTGGTGGTCACCCGCCTATTCCACTTGGGGCTCCACCATTGTCTATTTCAGTTTTTCAGTTTCGGCACAGTTTACTATTTTTAGCAGTTTTTCTGGTCCTAAACTTCCGGAGCCGTTTTGAGGCCCTAAACGACGTTTTTTGGGAAAACGGAGGGCAACATGGGTCCATGGACCGATGTTGCCCATTCCAAATTTGTAGTCCTCGGATAGATATTTCTAACGAGGTATGGTACGTGTCAAACGGAGATCGTATGCCAAAGTTACGCCCCTGGGAAGTTGAAACACCAATTTACCCAAACGGGGCCCATAGTTTTCGCGCTTCATCTCCTAGGGTTAGGGTTTTGGCTGTTTAGGATTTCCCATTGTTTCTAAATGATAAATAGGCCCTCGAGCCTCATTGTAACTCAGTTCAGAGGCCTGTAGCCGCCACATCTCTTCTCAGAGATAGCTACCAGCGCCCTAGCTAGTTTTATTTCCATTCTGTCTGTAAGCAAATTTCAGCTCTTTGATATTAATGAAATGAAGTGTTATTTCCGCTGCATCTCTGTATTTATGGTTATATGTTTATTCTGTTGCGTTCCTGCATAAATCCGGATCAGTGGTATCAGAGCGGTCTGCTTTTTCTCGATCTTTCTTTGCATGTCCCCAACGAGGTCGGGGTATAAGGAGCTAGGGCTTGATCTGGTGGAACCTTTGCAAGATCAGCCTCGCAAACCTCGACGGACGCCCATGGGGGACGAAAAGAAAAATGAGGGAGCAGGAGATCCTATCAAAATATTGCTCGAGGAGGCCCTCGAAAAACAAAGGAACGCGATGATGGATAACTTTGCTCAGATCCTTCAACGGCTACCCACCGGCGGCGTATCTGCATCCAGCAGCCACTCTGGAGGCGCGACTCCTTTTAAGGTACAAGTAAATTTTTACATTCCCATATTTGAGGGTCAAATAGACGCAGATGTCGTAGATAGATGGTTGAATCTGTTAGAAGGATATTTCTCGGTTCATGACTTTTCAGACCGGGAGAAGATTATTTTTGCACTCCTCAAAGCTACCCCCCATGTTAAGGACTGGTGGGAAACCTACCGTGAGAACAAGGACCAGACAGAACCCTCTCTGTTCTCGGCCGTACCAACTTGGAATTCTTTCCGAGACGCCGTCAAGGAACAGTACTATCCCGTGGGGAGCTATGAGGACAAGTACATACAATGGACCACGCTGCGACAACAAAGGGATCAAGATGTGCACGAGCTGACGAATCTGTTCCATACCCCGCGCACAAAGTTGGGTATCAAAGATTCAGAGAAACATTTGGTGCTAAAGTATGGCAGTTGTCTGCACAGATACATTCAGGAGGAAATGGAGTTCCTCGACATCTCCTCGCTTGGTACGGCATACCGGTATGCTGCCAAGATTGAGCAGAAATTCAAACACAAGAAGCGAGACTTTGGATCTGCGAATCAAAAGCAAGGAAAAGGTGCTTCCAAACCGCAGAACAAAGGACATAGCATGGCGGCTAAAGACAACTCGTCAAAGCCACAAGAAAAGAACAAGATCGTAAAGCCAAAGAAGGACACGGGAAAGTGGTGTGAGTTCCATAAGAGCTCCACTCACAACACAAGTGAGTGTCGGGCCAAGCAGTCGCTAGTGGCCGAGATGAGGGCTTCTGAGTCAGATGCATGCTCTGACTCTGAATCAGAACCTGAAAAGGCGAATGAAAAGGGGAAACAGATTATTGATGCGGAGCCCAACGCCACTGTTGCCACTGCAAAGATCCAAAAGGAGGAACCGGAAGATCCAGAGGAGGAGGAACGTCTCTTCCACTCCCAGATGTGGGTAAAGGGCTCCCCGGTACAGTTCATTGTCGACAATGGGAGCCAAAAGAACCTCATTTCAGCAAACGCCGTGAAGCGGTTGGGCTTGCCGACCACAGATCACCCACATCCATACACCATCGGGTGGCTTCACCAAGGACGAGATCTCCGCGTCAGCCGGCAGTGTCGCCTTCCCTATAGCATCAAGCCCTTCACGGATGAGGTATTATGTGACGTTGCTCTTATTGATGTTTCTGATGTATTATTAGGACAACCATACTTGTGGAAGCGTCATGCTGTGTATGAGTCTCGACCTCGTGCTGTTATTATTACTTTGGGAAATAAGTTGTACAGGATACCAGAGGTACCACCTCCTACGACTATCTCTTTGGTTACTGCAAAACAATGAAGTAAGCTCATTTCCCAAACCAGGAAATTCATTTTCCTGATGATCCGCCCCCAGGGCAAGAAGAAGACTATGGCCACGACCTCCAGACAGGGCTCCTCTGCACAACAACAACAAATGGATAAGGTTGTGGAGGAGTACGGGGACATATTCACCTCACCCACAGGGGTTCCTCTGCACTGTCAGGTCAAGCACCCGATTGATCTGACCCCCGGTGCGCCGCTACCTAATGGACTGATCTATCGGCGCTCTGTTCCGGAGAATGATGAAATCAAGAGGCAGATTCAGGAGCTGTTGCAGAAAGGTCACATCAAACCAAGTTCATCACCCTGTGGGAGCCCGATCGTGTTGGTACAGAAGAAGGATGGGACGTGGAGACTCTGTATTGACTATCGGGCGCTGAACAAGATCACTGTCCGGAATAGGTACCCAATCCTACGGATTGATGACCTTCTGGACCAACTCAAAGGTGCAAAATATTTCAGCAAGATCGACCTGAAGTCTGGGTATCACCAGGTACCAATTGAACCCTCCGATGTGTGGAAGATTGCCTTCAAAGCCAAGGAAGGCCTTTTCGAATGGCTGGTCATGCCTTTCGGGTTGACGAATGCTCTCGCCACCTTCATGAGGATGATGGATGACATCTTGCGGCCATTCACCAACTCATTTGTAGTGGTGTACTTGGATGATATTCTGATCTTCAGCCAGACTTGGGAAGAGCACCTTCACCACATCCGACAAGTACTCCAAACACTGCGGCAACACAAGTTGTGTGCCAATTTGGAGAAGTTCACTTTTGGCATGACCCAGTTTCAATATCTGAGATACATTATTGATGAAAGGGGGGTGCATGTGGATCCAGCCAAGATCCAAGTCATTCGGGATTGGCCAGCCCCAACCACTATAACAGAGCTTCGCAGCTTTCTGGGTCTTGCTAATTTCTACCGTAGATTCGTGTTGGGATTCTCTCATATCACTTTGCCCTTGAGTCAAGTCACCAAGGGAGGAGCGAGAGAAAAATTCTTTTGGTCGGAACCTCAACAGAAGGCATTCACAGAATTGAAAAATCGCCTCTGTTCTGCCCCAGTGCTCACATTACCAGACTTGCAACAGCCATTTGAGATCGAGACAGATGCCTCCGACTATGCTATTGGGGCAGTTCTTACTCAACAGGGACATCCAGTGGCATATCACAGCGAGACATTGTCTGAGACAGTTCGCAAGTATCCCACCTATGACAAAGAAATGTATTCCATTGTGCAAGCCTGTCGACAATGGAAGCATTACATTTTGGGGAAGGAAACAATCATCCACACGGACCACCGGCCCCTGCAGTTCATACAGACACAAGGGAAGTTGCAGAATGATCGCCATCAGAAGTGGTCCACATATCTGCAACAGTTTCATTTGAACATCAAGTACAAGAAGGGTAGCACCAATAATGTTGCAGACTGCCTCAGCCGACCACCGATCGTGGCGCTCACCCCCGTGCTCAACTCTTGTGGGCACGAGACTTCTGATTGGCCGCTTCTCTATGAGAGTGACCCAGAATTCGGCCACACTTACAAGGCACTCTTGGGGGGCACGCAAGTTCCAAATTTTTACCTCCAAGATGCACTTTTATGTCACCTGGGACACCTTTGTGTTCCTTCAAGCGAGCGTGCCAAGATGATATGGGAAGCACACTACAGTCGAGTCGCTGGGCATTTCGGGGTCGAGAAAATAGTAGCAATACTACAGAAGTATTTCTATTGGTCGAACCTTCGAAAGGATGTCGAGAAGCACATCAGATCCTGCACTGCTTGTGCCATTGCCAAACCGACCATCAAGAAGCAAGGCCTATATACTCCACTACCTACCCCTAGTCGACCGTGGGAATCCATCTCCGTGGATTACATGTCGGGCCTGCCTTCTACTAAGAATGGAAATGACTGTGTTTTCGTGGTCGTTGACAGATTCTCGAAGATGGCCATCATGGCGGCCTGTAAGAAGAATATCACAGCAGAAGCCACTGCTAAACTCTTCTTTGAACGAGTGTGGGTGCACTTTGGGATCCCACAGCCTATCATATCAGATCGAGATAGCAGGTTCCTCAGCACATTTTGGTCCAGCCTCTGGTCAATGTTGGACACAAAGCTCACCAAGTCCACAGCTTTCCATCCCCAAACAGATGGCCAGACAGAGGTCGTCAACAGAATGATTGTACACATTCTGCGCATGTACAACTCAAAGCATCCACGCACATGGGACGAGAGCCTCTCCTATGTACAACACAGTTATAACCGGGCTCTCCACAGTTCAATTGGCCATAGCCCCTTTCAGGTGGGCTTGGGATTCCAACCACTATGTCCCATTGACATAGCCATGCCGTTTGCAGCTGCTCAGGCCGATTCAGCTCATGTCCAGCCTGAAGTTGACAAAGCAAGTAGCTTCATCGAGCGCATTCAACACATCCGCCAACAGGTTCATGATATATTGGACAGAGCCAATGCGAAGTACAAACAGCGCCATGATCAACACCGGGTGCCACACCACTTCCAGGTGGGCGACAAAGTATGGCTACATTTGCAGAAGGAGCGCCTCACTGGACCTCACCGCAAGCTTTGCCCGCTCCGATACGGGCCGTACACCATCACCAAGGCTGTAGGGAACAATGCTTTTGAGCTTAGTATTCCACCATTCCTTGGTCTGCACCCAGTCTTCAATGTGGATCGCCTTCGTCCTTACTTCCCACCTCTACCGGACACTTCGGACATTGCAGAACAACTCACACCAACAGAGTTAAACCCAGACTGCATGGAACAGGCCACCACAGATTGTATCATGGACATGCAAATTAAGAACACTCGCCAACAGAGGATCCAACTGTATCGGGTTGTCAAAGCTGGCCAACTCCTGCACCAAGGAAAGTGTTTCACCAGGGACCAAGTTCAGCAGAAATTTCCTCATCTCATGGAGGAACTTAACGCAATGGGGACCATTGCTTCCTAAGGGGGGAGGAATGATCCAGGTGGATATTGGTGGTCACCCGCCTATTCCACTTGGGGCTCCACCATTGTCTATTTCAGCTTTTCAGTTTCGGCACAGTTTACTATTTTTAGCAGTTTTTCGGGTCCTAAACTTCCGGAGCCGTTTTGAGGCCCTAAACGACGTTTTTTGGGAAAACGGAGAGCAACATTGGTCCATGGACCGATGTTGCTCATTCCAAATTTGTAGTCCTCAGATAGATCTTTCTAACGAGGTATGGTACGCGTCAAACGGAGATCGTATGCCAAAGTTATGCCCCTGGGAAGTTGAAACACCAATTTACCCAAACGGGGCCCATAGTTTTGGCGCTTCATCTCCTAGGGTTAGGGTTTTGGCTGTTTAGGATTTCCCATTGTTTCTAAATGATAAATAGGCCCTCGACCCTCATTTTAACTCAGTTCAGAGGCCTGTAGCCGCCACATCTCTTCTCAGAGATAGCTACCAGCGCCCTAGCTAGTTTTATTTACATTCTGTCTGTAAGCAAATTTCAGTTCTTTGATATTAATGAAATGAAGTGTTATTTCCGCTGCATCTCTGTATTTATGTTTATATGTTTATTCTGTTGCGTTCCTGCATAAATCCGGATCAACTGTGCCATTTTCTTGAGGGTGATAAGGGGTACTCTTCTGGTGATGGATCTGAAATTCCTCTATTAGAGCTTCAACGGTTCCATTAACAAAGTGCGTACCTCTATCACTCATCAATATCTTCAGACATCCAAATATAGTCAAAATATGTTAAAAATGAAGTGTGTGGAAGTATCTGTGGTACAGTCCTTTAATGCATTAGCTTACCCCCATCTAGTTACAGAATATGTGGCCATGATGATATAGCTTCCCCCCCATCTGGTTACATAATCTGTGCACATCCCTTTTGCACTTGTTGATGGAAGTTAGTGATGAACTGATCCTCTTCTAAGGCGACCAATTGCGCCAAACATTCCTCCATAATTTCAGGCTCAACCATATTAGTGAAAATTGTGATGCGCATGCTTGGGACAATATACTCCATTGGCATGATCGCTTCTTTCCCATAGACCATCCTAAAAGGTGTTTTCCCAATCAAATTTTTGCATGTGGTCCTATAAGCCCATAACACAGAAGGGATGTGCACATGTCCCATTAATTATGATTGGCATTACAGATCTTTGTGAGCACATTAAAGCCTCTATTGTGCCATTTTCTTGAGGTTTATAAGGGGTACTCTTCTGGTGATTGATCTGAAATTACTCTATCAGAGCTGCAATGGTTCCATTAACAAAGTGCATACCTCTATCAATCATCAATATCTTCAGACATCCAAATCTAGTCAAAATATATTCAAAAATGAAGTGTGTGGAAGTATCTTAGGTACAGTCCTTTAATGCCTTAGCTTCCCCCCATCTGGTTACTATATCTGTGGCCATGATGATATAGCGTGCTCTACTCTAATTCCATGGACGATTGATTGGTCCAAAAAAATATATAGCTGATTTATCAAAGACCTGCAAGGCCATCTGTGGCTGCAGGGGAATTTCATCTCTACATGAGGGCTTCGTTGTTCTTTGACATGCATCACATGCCTGGTAGTACGCATGTGCATCACTGTGCAATGTGGGCCACCATAACCCAGCATGCAACACCTTTTGCACAATAGCTTTCCTAGCATACTGGCCTCCTGCCACCCCTCCACAAGCCTCAACCAATATATCCTGTCTCTCATGTTCCAACACATATCTTCTCAATACTTCATCTGTTCCCAACTTATACAACTGACCTGAAATCAGGGTAAAATCAACTGTGCGTGCAACCAAATCCTCCTTCTGTTGTACCGAATATTCAGCAGGCGCGCTTCCAGTAGTCAGGAAGTGAATAATATCAGCAAAATGAAAATCAACCACCTTGATAGCAAAGAGTTGTGCATCAAGTAACCCCTCCTCTAGACTGGATGGTTCTTTCCCATTTTCGATGCATGAAAAATGATTAAGTCCAACATTTAGTCTTCCAGGCTTCACAATGATTTCAAAGTCATACTCCAGAAATAACAACAGCCATCTGCAAATATTCCACCCAACACTGGCTTATTGACGAGGTATTTCAAATCGAAATGGTCAGTGAACATTTTGAAGTGCCCTCCTAACAAATAGTGCCTGTATTTTTGCTGAGCATATACCATGGCCAATCCTTCCCTTTCTGTGGTTGAGTAGTTGTGCTCCGCACTAGAGAGCTTCATACTAGAAAAAGCAACATAATGAAAAATGTATCCTTCTCCTGGCTGCACTAGAACAACCCAAGTGCTATACCAGATGCATCCAAATGCACATGAAAAACCTTAGACCAGTCTGGGAATATCAAAATTGGTTGACCATTTTCTCCTTCAGTAGCTCAAATCTCTTCTGACATTCCTCGTCCCAGAAAAATGACACATCCTTCTTTAGTAACTTCTCCCTTGGTGCAGTGATCAGAGTGTAGCCCTTAATGAAATTCCTGCAATAATCAGTGTGTCCTAAGATGGAGCACAGATGTTTCTCATTAGTGGTAACTTCTAGGTTGATGATAACTTCTATCTTGGCTAGGTCTACCATTAATCCTTGCTGACATACTATATGCCCTAACAAAATTCCAAAAGGCACACATAATATACATTTCTTCAGGTTAAGAGAAATTTGGTGCTTCCTACAAGTGTCAAGCATCATGCGCATGTTTGACACATGTTTCTTTACCAATCCAAACATTGTCTAGTCATCAAAATATACCTCCAAAAATTTATGCATGAATTCCGTGAACACAACCACTACCATGCGCGAGAAGATCACAGGTGAACTCTTTAATCTGAAAGGCATGATGGTGTACTGAAGATACCCCCACTATGTTGCAAAGGTGGTCTTGCTGCAGTGTTTAGGGGCAATTATGATATGATGATACCCCGAAAATCCATCAGTAAATGAATAAGCCTCTTGTCCTCCCACATTATGTAATATTTAAAATTAGCTTTCGGCTAGTTGTAATATTAACTTTTTCTTTTGTCAGTTAGATAGATATATAAGTGGGTAGGGAGACCCATAAATCTCTTTAGTAGGAATAAAAACTTCTTCTCATGTGAATGTGGGTTATTTTAGCAGCTGACTAAATCACCCTTAGGTGTGAACATGGGCTATAGCATGTGGATAGGGTCAAAGTTAACCAGATCAACAACGTAGTTATGGAGGGAGTGGAGCATTAAAGGAGGATAGTGAAATTATGATGGAGGAGTGTATGGATGAGAGTAGCATATTTATTGAGTGGGACCCAGGGTGAGGAAGCTCACCAAGCATTAAAGGAAGAGGATGGCAGCCATAGAAGGAATTTTCATTATTGTTATTGTATTGGCCTTTGTATGACGATTTGCATCCTTTAGCTGTTTAGCACAAGGGTGTTCCCGAGTGGGAATCCCACCCTCATCCTTAGGGGACTTCGAGTGCCTACTCAGGAGAGGTATATTGAGCATCATTTCCACCATCTGACATCAGGCCAAGTTCCAGCCATCATCCATAGCGCAGTCTCTTCCAGAGTTGTGTTGTTTTGTAGGGCACTAGCAGTGGAGGAGAAGTAGATTTAGTTTCCTAACTTGTTTTCCATTAGAGGGATCAACCCTTCAACCAAGAGAGTAGCAAGGGAGTTCCTTGAGAATCATTTTTATATTTGGTAGTAGGCCAAGTAGTTTCCATCATCTACAGTGCAGTTCCCTTCAAGAATTGCGTTATTTCAGTGAGCAGTAGCAGTGGAGGGTTTAGTGCCCTAGTTGAGGAATTAGATTTCCAGTGAGGGGATTATCCCTTCATCTGGAAGATATGTTAGAGGAGTTCCATATATTTATACATCAGATCAGCCACCTCCTATCAACTATCCATTTGCAGTGATTATTCAACCCTAGGGCTACATTTCACCATTCTTGTATTTTGGGTATTTCCAGAAACCCTTTCTGGGTTGTCTTGGAAATGTGTTTGGGAGCCTAGATCTCCATTCCCGACATTCTTAGAGCATTGTATCAACAAATATATATATTTATATTTTCTAGCTACAACTATTCCCTCATAGGTTGTGCATTCATAGCATTTCGACATTCTATGTATTAGCAGTGTTTCATATTTTGATGTAGTGGATCATGGGAGGCTTGTTTGCCTAGTTTGAGTGGCATTTTCCTCAAGAATTTGTACTTATTTTCTACGAATAAACATAATGGAATGGCTATATGATTGTCTCATTTTTTTTTTCTATTTATATTCACTGCTATTTACAGTTTTATGTTCCATATTCCTGTCTTTTCCATTTTGGAATATTACAATGGTATCAGAGCATAATCTTGGCTCAGCCTGTGAGACATCACATCTATGTAATAAGAAGAAGAAGAATATTCTCATAGAAAGGAGAAGGCTTACAAAAGATAAGTGTGTTGAGGCATTTACTACAGTATTGAGGACATACACCATGATAGATCACTTCTTTGTGATTAAGACTCTTGACACCAATGTGATATTGGGTGTGCAGGGGCTGATTACATTGGGGAAGGAAACCTTAGAATGGAAGAATTTGTAGATGAAAGGGGAAGATGAGGAGGATGGCCAACATCAGGTGAGTAGGGGCATACACACCTACCCATTCCAGGAAGTCTCTGCACTTAAGAAGGAGGTTGATTTGTGCAGTTTAAGCAGGGACAAACCAATCCACTCACATATACAGTCTACTCTAGAACTTGATGTTTCATTACATGAAGACATTCCACCAGGAAGGCCCAATGACTAGAATATGATCAAAGAGTTCTCTCAAAAAGATGCATCATTCATGAATCTGGCTAAGGAAGGAGCCTTGGGAGAAGCTAGCATAGTGTAGAGAGCCTTTGATTGGCTCAAGGAAGGGATGAGAAATTTTCTGATATCTACATTTCCATCTCTCACCTAGATACTTGCACTGGAAGATGGTGGGTCAAGAGTAGATGGTGGCACAAGCATGGTACCAAGGGGCTACTCCATAGCCTTGGAGGAGCGAAGATACTTCCACACAAGAGGGAGTCTTCTATATATGACAAGGGGTTATTGTCACTCTTGTATGCATTAGCCAAACTAGGGAAGTTTTGGATGGGAAATAGATTCCAAAAGAAGGTTGACACTCATAAAATTTAATATTGTCTTGGGAAAAAGCAGCTGCAAAGGAGGCAACCAAAGTGGGATAGCAGTACTCTGGCATGTGGCTTTTGCATTGAGCATGTCAAAGAGGGAAGCTATGAGGCGACAGGTGCTTCATTTCAAAAATCAGAAGCGCTGTCATTGAGGCATATAGATCCGTATTGGGAGTCACAGCTATTGGTGGAGTATTCCGAGAACCTCTTCACATGTAAGGTACTTGATGGGCAAGCGACAGATGGGAGGTATAGAGTGGTGGATGGAGTCATCTATTACCAGGATCATATCTTCTTGACTAGAGACCCCAAGCTCAAGGAGAAGATTCTACATGCAACAAATGAAGCACTCCTTTCTGGACACACAGATCTCATCCGAACTTATCAGACCATCATGGAGATATTCTCATGGGAGGGTCTCAAAGAGGATGTGCTCCTACATATCAGGAGGTATGTAGCTTGCTTGATGAATGAGTAGGAAAGCAACCACTTTGCAAGGTTGTTACAACCACTTCACCTTTTGATAGAGAGGTGGGAAGGCTCATATATGGATCTCTTCACTATCTTGCCAAAAATATGTGGTAAGGATTGTGTCTTTTTTCTTATTGGTTGTTAGAGCAGAATTGTGAATTACAGATAAAACATGCTTCCCTAGACAGTTGCTAATCTAGAACAATAGATTAAAGAATATACGACTACTTTTCCTAACTAAGAACAGACACATATAATGGATTAGAGGCTTACTTGGAATCCAAGCGCTTACAAATGATTCCTTCTGTCGCTTACTTTGTAGCTTCAAGTTCCAGCCAGCTGTGCAAAATATTTCCTACAAGAATGAACACTAAAAAACAAAAGATAACAATAATATAGATATTTATTCAAGTTAGTTTTCTAAATCAGTAAAGCATAAACCATATACATCAACTAAGATCTTGCAATATGGAAAATCAAAGACAATACAGATGCATATAGGGAAAAGTAAGTTGTATTCTTTATTAATGATAGAAGGGGAGGTTGCAACCAAATTACTGATTTAGTGTCACCATCTATAGCAACATCCCAGCCTCATCACAATGCAGATATCTCCAGAAAACTGTCACTCAAAAAAATCTCCTCAATGAAAAATCCACCAACATTTCTCTACACAGATTCTTCCCTCTCAAACACTAATATTTGTGCTCAATTTATAGAGAAGCTGAGGAATTTTTACAATCAATGAATTTCCAATAATAGGAAAGACATGTTCCCAATCTTGTAGATGTCAAATGGACACATGGATTCGAAGTTTGACACATGTGAACTCTTCTAGAAGGCACTGGCCAAGTGGAGATTCCAGAACAATAAGAATTTCGCTCCCAATGTGACCAATGCACCCATAGATGTCAGGAAGTGCTTTACAGAGTAGCCTTGCATAGGGATACCTGCATATGAAACACACTTAGTCCCTTTAGAGGCAGTGTTGGTGAGCTCTCATATGATATATTATAAATTACAAACTTTGGAAACCTTTGCAGATGAAAGTCTTTGATTAATTTGTCTTGTTCTTTGTCTTAGGGCATATAGCAATTGAAATGTGAGGGGATGATAAAACATATACATTGGTCCTGGAGATGATTCCCAGTTAACCAGGTCATTGGGAATGATGCCCAAATTGACCTATAACAATTTCCCCCTAAAGCATGAAGTCAGAATAATAACAATAGTATTTTGATTGATATGCTTTACACTGTGATGGGTTGGAGATGAAGCAGAGTGGCAACCTGCATAAATCTTACAATACATTACATCATGATATATCTACTTGATCATAATTGCTGAGGGTAGGCATTCCCATATTCAACACATAAACAATCTAATAACATGTACATAATTCAGAAAATCGTCGACATTGGAATGTTGCCCAATACAGACATGCCTACAGATATAGGTCCATGTTCATATGACGATCTGTATGTAAGGTCAGCATATAGATGGTGTGTACAAAAATCCTGAAATCACAGCCCGGATGGATGAAACTAAATCCGGGGTCTTTTGATCTCGTTCACTCGATCATTCGGGTACAAGTCTAGGCATGCAAATATATGATTTGTAGTCGAACATGGAAAGATATCGTTTGATTACCAGCCAATGATGTGAGCTGTTAAAAAATTCAAGAGAACCACCATTGATCTCAATGGCCCTCAAGGTACTGCAGTACATTTCGTAAGGCATGAATAGATGATTTTTTGTCGAAGGCCAAACAAAATGCTTCTGTCAAAAGTCCGGAAGTGAGGATCTTGTCGATGCTGTAACAAGCCTCATGGTATTGGAATCTAATGTTTCTAAGTGAACTTCCTGGATAATGATTTTTCATCGACAGGAAGCCACCTTATTGCGAAATGGGAGTTACTAATTTTGGAGAAAAGGGTATGACTTGATATAGCAATGTTTAGGGATGATGGTCATGAGAATAAAGGTTTATGAGTATTGAAAAATGATGAGTTATTCACTGCATGAATTCTCTTGAACATATCAGTGACATTGTGTTGAGTTGGCAACAATGACCCAAAACCAAAGTGAAGGTATGATGAGACATAGGTATGAATGAACCATCAATATGGTTACCCAAACCAAACAGTCATGAACATGGAGTGAAGCAAGTGTCATGTTCAAGAGCGACTTGCTACCATAAAGAATTTTTGCTCACTTTTCCAAAATTTTCCCCGGTCATTTGTCAACCAGTACCTCTTTATTTTTTAACAAGCTTGAGGAGATAACATTTGCTTGATCTATAATTCAACCCTTCGGGTGAATAAATTATCGCTATTTAATAATTTAATGAGTCTAGCGATCAATGAAACTCGATTCTTGCCATGATCGACAAGCCCGTCGCTATTTTATGTTTTAACAAGCTTAACGACAGTGATAGCCCAGTCATTTTTCATATTTAGAGAGTTTGAAAAAGAGGAAGAAAGAAAACTCCATAAGTTCTTTGGTCATGTTTAACCAAGGTATTCCATTTTCGTAAATAATCTATCTCAGTCCGGAAAAGGGTTAAACTTATACCGAGTAGATATCAATTCATTTACTTTTACGATCTCGAAAAGACAAGTGCTCGGAAATATTTTCACATTATTGGAGTCTGAAAAGAGCTAAAATAAGACTCGAGTGGTTCCTTTTTTGCTATTATCGAAGCTCTAAAAAGAGATAAAGTGCGCTTCAAATCCTTTTTCATTTTTAATAAAGCTCGAAAAATAAGGAGAAAAAGTATGCTTTGTGGTCAAATCATTCTTGAAATAAATCTGCACTACTAATCTATTCATCAGTTGTAAGACTTGTTCAGAACAACATCAAATTGATTAAAAATACTTGTTTCATGATAAAAAACATAATAAAACTATATTCATAGCAATAAATTCAATTTTCAAATAATTAAATGACTATTAAAAGTAGTTTCACTATTCATTTTTACCATTCCATAGTTACCATTTTCATTTTGGAGCTTTGAACCTGATTTTTCCCCCGAACTTCAATTGCTGATTGTGATCATTTCTATGGACGGTTTTCGTTGCCATTTGATCCAAGTTAGTGATATGAAGCTCCTATTTCCTTTAGTATTCATTTCATTTCCAATTTCTACAAATTTTTAGGGTTTTAAGGCCCCTAGGGTAAATTCTTCCCAAAAAGAGGGCAACGCACCCTTGAATGTCGAAACCTGTGTTTCATAACAAGTACAGTGAAGGTTAATTTCATACACAAAACACTGTCTCTTGTTAGGGAGTGCGTTGGGCGCAATCTAGATTTTTGTTTCTCACATTATGCCCAAAAGTTTCCTAGTTTTTTGCAATGAATGGAATCTAATGGATCTTATGGTTGTATTTCAAGTTTCCATCAGATTAAAATGATGATTACATGGAGGGAAAGAGAACATAAAGAACATTATATGATTTCCTTAAATGATCCGAGTACAGTAAGAGCCCTAAGAGTTTGTGGACTGCTTAAGTACTTCAAATTGTCTGGGATGAGGCAAAAAATAGAATGATTGTAGTTCTTAGTTCGAGCATGGGATCCAACTATCAAGGCATTTCATATTAAGAACCAAGTGGTTCCTATAACAGTCTACGATGTGTACTTTCTTACAGATTTGTCGAGGAGAGGCTTGCCCATTTCACTCTCAGGGTCTATTGTTGGAGGAGAGACAATGAGAGATTATGTTTTGCAACATTGTTATCCAGGGGTAGAGCCAAGCAAAGATGGACAGATAAACATATGAGATGTTAGAGATTTTCCCTTGAGAAATATCCTTTTCACGATCGCAAAACTTGCTAGCACAATTACACTACATTTAGCGAATAGATCATATATGGAGTACGTGCTAGAGTATATGGAGCCAATAGTCTTCAACTGGTCTGAAGCTGTTCTTTCTCAGATAAAGGAACAATTGAATAAAGCAAAGGGAGGAAGGAAGAATAATTTTAGTTATGGTTCTGTCCTTGTATCCTTTTCCTTGGAACGGATTCCACTGACGCAACCACAACATGTGAAACTGGATGTGTCTAATCCTAGAGATCTGTGGATGCAGAGATGGGTGGAACTCATGGGTAGGAATGTAGGCGAATCTACCATTGTGTTCTAGACTAGATTCTTCACCTGGTTCCAGCGACTGATTGTTGCCATCGATGAGTATGCATACACAGGCATTGAATTTCGAGGAGATCCAGATTTAGTATTACCAGAAGGCACTCAGTGGGGTGAAATAGGTAAGAATTTTTTGACCATGTTTTTGATTTTCCTAAGGTTTATAAAATGTTTTTGTATTTTGATGTTTTCCCAATACTAAACTAAATGTTTGATGTAATGCAGATGTTGGTTGTGTTCAACTAGTAGTGGAACTGGAGCGTGAAGCAGATGTGCCATCATAGAGGGTTGTTGGGAGAGCAGTCCTTCAGGATCTTGATATGGTTGAGAATCTAACTGAGCTTCAGTAGCACATAGAGGGTTTGACCCTCAAGATTCCAGATTTATGGATCTAAGAGCTTCCTATGCGACTGCAACGACACACTATTGGGATTCCTAACCGCTGGATGCGGTTACTTTGTAGGATAGCTAGATCTATAGCATGTTTCCACGAGAACCACTAGTTTAATTGTGACATTTTGCATACATTTTAAGGTCAGATGACCAATGTGTCTTATGCACAATTTTTTTTAAAAACCTATAATTATCTATCTATATGATTTCAGTGTTTTCCTATGTTTATTGTGCAATCCTATTCAATGATGTGAATTTTTTCTTTACATATGTTGCAAATGTCTATCTAAAACTTGATTAGCTAATGAATCATTCAATGTGTTCAAATTTTTGGAAATGTGTTGATATTCTATAAAATCAAAGTGTCTTTCCAAAATTCGAACTCTAAGGAAAAATCTATGCAATGTTGGATTTCTTACGATATAAAAATTAATAAGTTGTAATACCACAAGTTGTGAGTCTACCCTTATGATGATACGGTTAATACCAAATGAAATGGCATCAGAGAAAAGTTCTATCAACGTGCTATATTCAACGATATTGTTCGTTGATCTACCAATACAAATCCCTTGAAAGCTCACTAACTCGCCGTTTGGAGTGAAAATGGCCCACACTACAGAGGATATAGTCTACATACTACGACTAGCACCATCAGCATATCCAACAAAGGGTTTTGAAGATTCAAACATTTGTGATGAAATGTAAAGCAGATTACTAATGTCAAGGAAACTCTAAAAACAAATTAAGATAGTGAATGCAAATCAACAACATATATATACAATATAATACAAAAAATTACTACACTCATGATTAAGCATAGTAACATTTCAAATAAAACCCATTTCTATGCTACGCCAACAGAATTCCATAATAATCAACTAATTCATAGGCACCCTTAGCAAGAACGCTTTTGAAAATATAGGGGCCATGCCATAATGGCTCAAACTTTCCTGTACCTATTACATCAGCTTCTTGATCGTAAAGAAGGACCAAGTTGCCCTCTGAGAAAATGCGAGGATGGACATTTTTGTCGTATTGCGCCTTTATACGTCTCTTATGCGCTTCGTTGGCCAATTGGGCTTCATGACGCGTTTCATCAAGATGGATGAGGTTAAGGAGACACACTTCTTCTTTTGAGGTGTCAAGTAACAAGTCAATCGTGAGTTTTAATGATAGTATTTCACATTGGATTGGTAAGATAGCTTCCAGACCATACACCAATTGAAAAGGTGTAAATCTAGTTGCATTTCTCACCAAGGTTTGATACGCCCACAAGGCAGAGTACAGGATCAAATGCCAATTTCTTTTACGAACTCCTATCATTCATTGAAGCATACATTTAAAAATTTTGTTCATGGCTTCAACTTGTCCATTTGATTGTGGATAATAAGGAGTAGAATTATCATGTGACAATCCTAACTTGGTAGTCAATTCAACCATCATGTGATTGCGAAAATGATTCCCATGATCTGTAACTATAGCCTATGGGACCCCAAACCGTGCAATAATATGATTAAAGAAAAACAATGTAGCTATCTATCCTGTGTTGTTGAATGTAGGCATCGCTTCGGCCCATTTGGTAAAATAGTCGACTTCAACAATAATATAATTGTGCCCCCGAGACGAACGAGGGTTATAGGTCATGAAGTCAATACCCCATTTCGAAAATGGTCCCACAGAGAAAATAGGATGCATTGGCGTTGGTGGTTTGTGGATTTACGATAAAAAATATGGCACACATGAAAACTTCTGACCGCGAGGATGCAGTATCGAAAAATAGTAGGCCAAAAGTAACCTGCGCGAAGTATCTTCTGCGCGGTAGCATAACTAGATAAATTTCCACCACAAGCCCCATCATGACAATCATTTAACACTTTTTCAGCCTCCTCATGAGTGAGACACTTAATTAAAATGGTATCGACACAATGACGATAAAGTGTATCGCCGACAATCAAATAATCTTTGGCTTGATATCAAATACGTCATTGTTTAGAGCGAGAGGTATCAGATCAAATAGTTTGAGTTTGGAGATAAATGATGAAATCCCCATACCAAAGATCAGATGATCCGATTAGAAATAGAGACTCAGGAATTTTATGGTTTCGACGTAGTTGCATTACTATCAGAGGGAAGGTCACAGAGAAGGTCAGCCAAAACTAAAGACTTCTTTGACTTGGATTTGATGAGTTCCAAATCAAATTCCTACAAAATGACAATCCATTTTGAATATTCCCCCCCCAGCAATTGACATGATAATATATAAGTCATGGGGTTGCAATCCGAAACAATAGTGGTTTTTCGGAGCAGGATATAATGGCAAAATATTTGGATAGCTTGAACAACTACTAAGGCAAGCTTTTCTACTTATAAATACTTAACTTCTGTATCATTGAGATTATGACTCAAATAATAGATCTGATGTTCAATTCCATTTTCTACTTGGACCAATACCATAGCAATGGTCGTTTCGGCCACGACGATATATAGGAAATAATCATTTTGATAATTAGGGGGATACATTGATGATGCTCGGACAAGAGTGTCCTTGACAACATCAAAAGAGGCTTGTGCAACTTGGTCCCAATGGAAGGGAACCCATTTTTTCAATAGTCAAGTAAATCCTTTAGTCATTTCAGTGCAGCTTGGAATGAACCTTCTTAGGAAGTTAGCCTTTCCTTGAAGTTTCTGTATCTGAAGTAAGTTTGACGGTGCAGGCAAATCAAGAATGGCCTGAACCTTCAATGGGTCGATTCAAATTCCTTCTTTTGAGACTACGAATCCAAGCAAATGACCAGAACCAACACAAAACACACATTTATGTGGATTGAGGCATATTTTTTTGTGTCGGTAGCATAAGAAAATGGCTCTCAAGTGCATTAGGTGATCAGTCTGATTTCATGAATGCGCTAGTAAATCATCTAGATATGGTTGAACAATGTGCTTGATGTCATTGAAAGCATAATTCATTACTCTCTGAAAAGTTTCCCCAGCGTTCTTTAAACCAAATAGTATTTTCCTATAAGCGAATGTGCCCTAGGGATAGATGAATGCTGTCTTATGTTGATCCTCTAAGTGGATATTTATTCGATTGTAGCCAGAAAATCCATCCATGAATGAAAAGATTTCACATCCAGCACAATCGTCAATAATCTGTTGGTAAAAGGAGTAGGATAGTTGTCTTTTGGAAAAGCAAGATTGACATCCTGATAATCGATGCACACTCTAATGGTTCCTTGAATTTTCATTATAGGAATGATATTGGAAACCCACTCAATTAGCGGAACAGGGTATATGAAACCAACACAAAAAAGTTTTTCAACTTCTGCTTTAATGGCAACTACTTTCTTTGGATGAATAGGACGAAGTTGTTGACGCACTGATTTGACATCAGGATACATATTAATATTGTGTTCAACAATACTTGTATCTATGCCCGACATTTCCTCGCAAGACCAAGAAAATACATCACGTAATTCATGAAAGAGAGAGCGATATGATTCGAGTTCTGATGGAGAACAAGATACACCGACATGAATATTTTCTACAACGCTAGGTTTGGTTGAAATATTGATAGAAATAGTTTCTTCAATATTTGATAGATTTTGCTCGAAATCGATTGCATTAATGGGTAGATAATTCGAAAATAAATTTTTGATGGATGGGTGATATAGTTCACTAAGATAATTTTCCTTATAATCAGGAAGATGGGAATGATGATGATAATCTTCCCATGGTTCTCCTTCTGACATCATGGCTTCCAAAATATTCTCATTTGTCAAGAACATTGAAAAAAAAGGATTAGAGGGAGTACCAAAATCTAAGGAACGATAAACCCAAACACTTGGCGACGTTGATTTCGGATTTGCCGCCCAAGCCAGATAGATTAATTTCTATGCCAGCTCAACAAGGCTGGGTGGCAGAAATTCATCCAACGTAATAATTTTAGAATCACCTATACTCTCCCTTAAGCCAGATATAGTGGAAGAGATCATGTAGTAGGTTTCTATACTTGAAATTTCTGCCGACGTCACGGGCGGCGGTAATGAAAAGGTTCCCATTAAAGTGGAATCCTTTAAGAGTGCTACACCATTGTTCTGAAGTTCTAGTTGGGGAATGTGAACGAACGAAATGATTTTAGTTACCTACGAAGCAGAGGCAAAGAAGGATAGTTGATTAATGACTGTGATAGTACCTTTATGTGGAAAGGAAATCATTCTAAAATATGTAGAAACAATTGCAGTCATTGCATATACCCATGGCCTTCCAAGTAAAATATTATAGTCAAGGGGTCCGTCAATAACCTCAACATCAATATTCACTGTTTTTCCCCCTAGTTCAACATGTAGGTTATTAATAATACCACAAGGTTTATATGTATGCCCATCAAATGCCTTCAACGTCGTTGATGATTGTGATAAGCACGACGAGCCAAGTGACTTCCAAAAATTTAGAGACATAATGCATGTAGATGCTCCCTCATCAATAATAGTACGATGAACAAGGTGATTAAGAACATTTACTTGTATGTAGAATGCCAATTCTACTGGTAATTGTGGCACATAGCCCATATGATTAAAGACGACAAGATTAGAATCAGTCGGATCAATTCCACCAATAGCCGAAAATAAAGCCTGTTTTTAGGAGGGAAAATTTTGTAATACCTCAAGAGCAGACATAGCTAAAGGGGATTGAGCCAAATCTTCAAATATATTATAATTTTGTGCAGCTCTTGCTCGAGGATTATATGTCAATTTGTGAATTACTCCCTTTGGTGGCTTGATTGTCAATTTAGGAATAGAAGTAGGCAGTACTGATTTCATAGATGGATTTGTTCTCGAGGTAGTAGGTTGATCAATGGCCTGACTACCATAATATTTATTACACGTTGACACCAAAATATCTGTTGAAGGTTTTGTGACAGATAACATTAACACTTGGGAACTAGGAGCTGGATCCGTAGCAACCATATTTGTGTTCGGATTTGGAAATGGGTCTGTCAACACTGCTGACGCATGGGAAGTCTTGATGATTTTTGAGACTTTAGCACGGTCAGGAAAATCCCTAACAAAGTGTTCCTCAATAAAAATTATGCATGGATAACAAGGTTTCCTAGATCTAGATGATTGATCAGATGATCTTTCCTGCGGGTTAGAAGTTTTCTTTTTCTTATATTTCCCCTTTTTCTTACTTCTGGGTTTCTTGTCACTTTTTCCTTTTTCAAATGACACGACATTAATTTCAGAAGTAGGAGCAGGATCAGATGCTGTAGTGTGATGTGTGCTTGCAATGCCAATCAAGCCATCTCCGGCATGAGAGTCCTTTAATTGAGGAGGAATAATAAAATTAGATCTTGGCGCATTAGGAATTTTTTCATAGAGCGTGCCAGACTAAGTGTAAATCAAGTCTAAATATTGGGCACGAGTGACAAATTGCTCTTCTGTGACGATGCCACCATTAGCCACATCTTCAGTTATAGATGGTAACAGGGACTTAATGAACCATTCAACAAGGAGCTGATCCGGAATAAATGTCTTAACCATTCGACGACAATGATGCCACTCATGAATATGATCAGAGATGCGAGTAGCATTAGTCTGTTTGAAATTGGTCAAGACTTCTGTTCTAGTTTCATATTTGATGGGTAACTAGAAATGAGTCAAAAAGGCAGTAGCTAGGGTAGTGAAATTATTAAAAGAAGCTCTAGGTAATTCAATGTACCATTTTTTAGCCAGACCTATGAGCGTACGCTGGAAAAGACGTAGTCGAACATAATCATCATTCAGTGAGTTTTATGAACACCATAAATGATAAGTCATAACATGAGTCAATGAATCTTCTCCAGGGTTTCCATTGAACTTCGTAATATTCGAGGGTAATTTATGAGGTATCATCGGCCACCTAGGAGCATAGTTGATTGGATTATTGGTTAACCAATTTAAATCTGGTAACTCTAAAGTTGCAACAAAGTGAAACTGTCGATTGAGGTCAGGTTGAGCATAGCCAGGGTAAGATGGAATTGCTTGAGAAACAAGACTTTGAGCACCAGCATAAGGAATCTGTTGCTGGTAACCCAGATAGGGGTTGTTTTGAAAAGAAAACGCTTGAGGATTCTATTGAAAAAAACCTGGATATGATACTTGTTGAAATGAAGTTTGTGGAATTTGCGCCTGTGGCTGCTAGGGGGTCTGTCCACCAATGTTATAACCCAAATTAGGATAACTTGGATTCAGTTGATAGGTATAACTAGGTTGCAGTTGTGACATCCCATAAAATGGTAAACCAACTTGTGAATAGATGATTCCAGATACAGGTTGTTGTAAATTAACCAAAGGATTTGGAGTCTGTGGACCCACTTGATTATAAGGTTGTACAACATTTTGATTCTATAATAGGGGTAAATTTGTATTGACAAGTGGTAATGATGTGGGTGTAACAGGTTGATACAAGTGTACAACCATTTCTGGTTGGATAGGCAGGGTGGGTGTTGGGTTTGTGTTATATTCTTTCCACAACTAGTCATGTGTGGGGGGCGATAGCTCCCCCCGTACGTTGCGCCGGGTGTAGTAGGGGGGTCGGGGCAGCGCCTCGAAAAAAAATTTTTGGTCCTTATTTTATAGTGGGTAGACCTGCCCATGGTTTTGTGCATGGGTTTGCACATGTTTTTCGGGGATGATGGTTTTTGGCCCCTGGTATTTTGTAAATCCGGTCAAGGGAACTACGATTATGTTCTAATCCGGGGTTAATGGATTGGGGTTTATGTACACTTCGACATGTATATATATGCGTTGTAACACTAAAAGGAATATAATGAAAAATCAAGCTGGTCATCTCAATTTGGGATCCACGGGAGAATCTCTGTTTTTATCTGTTTTATGTTTTGTGCTCTCGTTATTTTTTATTTTTTGTTTTTAAGATTCGTTTGTAGATAATTTATGTACAGGGTCAAAACCTACATTTGGTATCAGAGAAGTTTCAGCTTTAAGGGGACACCTTTGCTGCTAAGGGGTTTTTTGTTCAGGCCTGAGGTAGACCCTGTTCAGTGGGAGATCTGCAGGATCGATTCTTGCGGTGAAAGAAGATGGCGAGAAGCGGGAAGATAGAGATCGAGAAATTTAATGGTTAGAGTTTTGAGTTGTGGAAGCTCAAGATGGAGGATCTGCTGGTGGATAAGGATCAGTGGATCACGGTAGATCCGGGTACTAAACCAACATCAATGTCAGATGAAGACTGGAAGAAGCTGGATCGAAAGGTAAAGAGCACAATACGGTTGTGTGTCTCAAATTCAGTATTGTTGAATGTATCTGGGGAAGCTACGACAAAGACCTTGTGGGACAATCTAGGGACTTTGTAGCAATATAAGTCTCTACTGAATAAATTGTTCCTATGGAAAAAACTGTATAACTTGAGGATGAAGGATGGAGACTCGGTGACAGAGCATCTAAATGCCTTCAATACTGTGGTAAGTCAGCTGTCATATGTTGATATTAAAATCTCAGATGAAGTAATATTCCTAATTTAATTGGAATATTCATTTTCTATTGTTTACTTTGTATAAGGAATAAAATGATAAGGGAGATCAATAAAATGCAAATGCTCCATGGAATAAATAAATGCCCAATATGAACAAGGCTAAATCAGGGCTGCTTTAATGAAACCCTTGTGTGTGGAAGGGGGTTTGTAATAATTGATTGGGTCAACAAGACGTTATCAACAGTGATTTCTAAGTGCAATGTACCTCGTTGTTGGCCAGCACAGATCTAGATGGAGGTTGCACATGTGAAAGGGGCTAATTCAAGTAAAGTGGTTTAGGGTTTTGCAGATCCTCATTTTATAAAAAAGAGGGAGAGGACACAAGAAAAGGTTGTTGATGATTTTAGAGTTTCTTGAGCAACTCGAGTTCTCTTGGCTGGATAGCCAAAGGGAAGAGGATTTCCTGTTTAGGAATCCTCTCTCCTTCCATGAAGTAGCTCCTTGGAGGAGGATGTTCAACTTTTTCCACTATCCGACATTTTGGCCAAGCATCTACTTCCAATAGCAGCATAGATCCATTGAGGGTTTGCTTGCTTTTGAAAGCTGCAGCAAGTGGAGCTTAGATATTTTCAGATCTAAGGCATTTCAGTACTTCTTTCCAGAGGAGGAGGGTTCTAATCCATTGGAAGAACTGTATTGAATGTTTGGAACTTCATTTCAGATCCTGGCATCAGGCCATTACATATTTTTGAGCCTACAACACAGCCCATCTTCCTAGACCATGTTATTTGCAAAGGAGGAGTTGCAGGATGATTCAACAATCTCTTGGGAGAGAGATCTCCGGTGTTGGGAGGTTCCCTCACTGTGGTGATCCATGGATTGGCCAACCAATCCATGTAACTTCCAGATCTTATCTATTCATAATAATTTAATCTTCAGAAATTCTGCAGTAAATCTGAAGATATGCTACATAAGAAGTCAGATCTACTCCATGTATTCCATTTTCTGCTGAAAACCCCAAGGGGTATGTAAAATAGGGACAATCTAATGTATGGATCTCATATAGATCTAAAATTTGGTACAATGATCCATTATAGATATTATTTTTAACATAAAGCTGTTGTGTGCTTCAGAAAATAACGTTGTGAGGGTTTTACAGTGAAATACAATTGTTGCAGCACCTCTTAAGGAGGGTTTTTCTTCATTAAAGTATTCATTATTTATCTTATATTGCATGAGTAACATTATGGGTATGATTTAATTATGTTTATATCATTTTTCATGTATCACCTTTGGAAAATCACTCTTCCTGAGTTTCAGTAAATTCTGCATATTCAAAGTCATGGGGATTGGGTGTTTTTCTTGACTAGTCGGGAAGGAGGAACTGTTTAACGTAGCAAATATTTTTTTTTTTTCTTAAATTCGACATGGGAGTCCCTCATAACCCTATCTATCATATCCAACCACTTTCCCACCTGATTCTTACGCATATCTCTGATTATACTCGTTTTAGTGCCTAAAGCTTCACTTTTCCTCACTCCCTGGTTCATAAAACGCTGTATAAGTTATTGATGTAAGTTATAGATGTGTATTCATGTATATTTCAATTTTTATAAATCTTATTCATTAGTTTAAGACCGTTATACAATTTCTATGTTGCTGCAGTCCCTTAGTTGGGCAATTCTCAAGGAAAACTAGGTGTGGGAGAATTGTTTAACCCACCTAGTCTGATTTGTTTCTGATCTCCTCTTAGAATTTGGTTTTATGTTATCATATATAAGGGATCCAAGAGTTGATATTAGTTTCTGAACCACCCATCTCTGGAGAATGCATTTTTCAGGGTGGTTTGCTGAGCAATCCCTCTTGGGAAAATTAGCTCTCGACATAGTTCTATAAACAGAGTCTGCTAGTGGGCCAGCTAGCCTCTAGATATCACTCTCTCTTCAGAGGTGACATATCCAGTAAATTCCCCTGCAGTCAATCTCTGGAATAGATCCAGTTGTTGATTGTTAATGTTTTCTTGAAAAGGGATTTTCATTTGCTGGATTCATGAGCAGTTTCAGACTTGGGATATTACAGTGGTATCAGAGCATGATATATGGCACAACCTATGAGATCAAGCTATCAAATAAGAAAAGAGAAGAAGAAAGAAAAATTTGATGGAGAATCTTGGTTACATTGAAGACACAAGGGAGAAGGACCTGAACCCCTTTTCCTGGAAGATTACAGAGAGAAGAGTTTTCAAAAAATATTCATGTACTAAAAGAAGAAATCTGGGGGATGGAGAAGGGAGATCATGCAGATCCCTCTGATCTTAGAAGCCCTAGAATTCATTACAATGTGTGTGAGCAATCAGTTGCACAACTTGATCTTCAACGCTGTAACATGCCTCCTTTCTTGGAAAGAGAAGAGGAGGAGGAAGAACGATGGAAGAGAAGGTTTCCCTTCTTCTTTTTCGGACCATTGAGGACACTATTGAAGACCTTGATGAAAAGGGAAATTTGGAGAAATTTTCTAAGAGGGTTTGTTGATGGGACAAATCCTAGCTATTTTCATGAAGGGATGATGAGCATTCTCCCTTATCTATTTCAAAAATTTCTACACTAAGGAAAGAGACTGCACTGCATAGAGGAGGGAGGGAAAAATCAGTCCACTCATACATGCAGTCTATTTCAGATTTTGATGTCTCACTTTTAGGGGTTTTCCACTTGGAAGGCCACTTGAGCTAGAGATGATGAGAGGCATCATATCATCTAGTTCACCACTCATTGGATTCCGGAGGGGTGGAGACATTGGAGGAGTCCAGCACAGTGCAATGAGTTGGGGTTGAGCACAAGGAGGAGGGGTACACTCTCATTTTCAGTACCACCTGTTGAGCCCCAAATATGTCCTTTTCTTTCACCAAATTTCACTTCATTTCCTTTGTCCTTTATAAGTTATAGGCTTAAAATATCGATAGGAGTGATTAAAGTTACTTTAAGAATGCATACAATCACTGACTTGCTATACTTTTATGGTTATGTTGTTATAGTGATTTTTGATCAGACTTAGCTACAGAATGCAACCATTCTGTAGCTAGTCACCTATTCCGCAGCTATCTTCATGTTCACACAGGTTACAAGTGTCACTTAAAGGAAAAATGCATATGGTTGAATTCCATAACACTCCTACATCATTTCTTGCCCTCTACGAAGTCTGAGCAAAAATCTACAGGTGGTTATGCACGTGGAGGAAACCAAAACTAAGAAGTGGATTCTTACTAGGACAAGGACTCTACAGATGTCTTCAGTAAAGTACGAGGCCTCCACAAGAGTTCTAATTTTATTTTAATTGAAAAAGACACTTATCCGTACTTCTTCTCTAGGACAGTTATGTATTTCTCTTATAAGAATAGCTCTGGAAACCGAGAAACAGTTAGCTAGATTGATATTTTATTGTTAAGTTGTCCAAGACCGTAATACTCTGTTTTTGGAAGCATTTTCCTTTAATGAAAGAAGAGCAACTTTAATACATGATCTGAAGCAATATTGAGGATATTTGTGTGCTAATATGGTGGCAGAGGGCCCCTACTGCCCGAGAGGCTCTGTGCATATTGTTTAGATAAGTAACTTTAGCTCTGTTTCGTTCCTAATTTAGGCAGTTTTCTGAACTTTACGTTTTATGCTCACTTACCTCGAATGGTACAGCCAGTCTTGTTCTTATGAATTGTTCCAAAATATCACTAACACTGAATGAGATAGAGCCGTAGTATTTCAGAGATTAATTGCATTTTAGTTCAACTGTAGTATTTCGGAGGTTAATTGCATATTAGTTCAGTTCTGTTTAATGTATTATAAGTTTTATTAGCTAGTTGTATTCTAGTTCTGTTACATTAGACTTAAAGGCCTTCATTATTTACAAATTGCTCTTGTTCTTAATCTCTGCTATTACATCATTATCATAGGAACAAGAATTGGTAATGTCTTTTTGAAGTCTTGATTGTTCCGTAATTTCTCATAATTTTACAAACTTGCCTCTTTCCAAAACTATTCCAAAAGATTTCTAACCTTTGAATGAGGTTTAATAGTGACATTTTGAGTTGCATAATGGATTAATTTTAGTGTCATAAGTTAATTTAGAGTAGGGTTCCTTAATATGTTACAGATAATCTTTTCCAAATGTGTTCCAACAAATTTCTAACCATGGATGAGATTTTCTCTGTGATAATTGTAAGTTGTTGTTTACTTAGAAGAACCTCATTGCATTAAACTTATCCTTTTCTCAAGTTGTTCCAACATACTTCTAGTGAAATGAATTGGACTGAGTTCATGTTATGAGTTATTTTTCTTGTCAAGTTTTGAAATCTGTGAATTAGCATTTTTTGTTTCTTAGGTGCCATACATAGTTTAGAATAGATTTTTCTCTGTTTTAGTGTGACCAATAACTTCTCTTTGTCAAACACTTAGTTCTTTTCCTCTTAGCATAAAAACACAAAACTAAAAAAATTAGAAAAACACTAAACACAATGAAGTAGGAAGCAAATACCTAGGCACATATAGTGCACTTCACTTCAACAGTTTACTAGCCCTGGTTGACAATTTATGACATCAATTTAGGAACATTAAGTTGAGTAGACATTTTGGCGCCGTTGCCGGGGAAGTGTAACTAGGTAGCCTTGTTTCTTACCTCCCAAAAATAATGATATGCATAGAGAAAGAGACTCAAGGGGTAGATTCATAAGAAGCAGAAGCTTGATTCCTAGAACACCACTTGTGCCACCAAGACCAAGAGGCGGTACACCTCCAACTCAAACCCACATCCCATACTCCACTGATCATAGAATTCCAGAGGACTTAAGATTAGACATCCCATCAGAATAACCTTCCACTTCATCCACTGAACCTGTCTTAGAAGAATATTCAAGGACCCCTGCTAGAGACCTAAACTTTTCCACTTCCACAGGAGAATCAACCATGGCAGAAGAAGGGCGAGGAGGAGTCTTTAATGGAGAATATACACTATTTAGAGGGGGTAGAGGTAGAGGTAGAGGAGAAGGAGGTAGAGGTGCATAAGGAGAAGGAGGTAGAGGTGAAGAAGGAGGCAGAGGAAGAGGTAGAAGGGAAATGGGAAGCTCTTTTGGGTTTCCTATAGTAGATGAAGAAACCAATGCAATTATGAAAAACATTTCACCCTCTATCCTTCCAAACTTTTATGGACTCAAAATTGAAGATCTCGAAACCTTCCTATTTGAATTTGAAGTCCTATGTAGAACCTATGATTACTTACAAGATGCCCAAAAACTTAAACTATTCCCTTCAACATTGAAAGGAGCAGCATTAAAATGGTTTATGAGTTTGATCAACAGTTCTGTTAGGACATGGGAAGACATGAAACATGCATTTCTAGATAGGTATTTGGATTACTGTATGCCAGTCAAACATAAGGAGGAATTTTTTTAAATGTTACAAAAAGAGGATGAAAACCTAGAAGATTTGTTGGAGAGGTTTAACTACAACATCAAAAGAGAAAAAATGGAAAACTTAGACCAAGATACTTTGAAAGCTCTCTTGTTGAAGACAACCAGGGATGAATGGCTAGATATCCTTAACATGATGGGAAAAGGGGATATATCTCAGCTCAAATTACCTAAAATAGCTGAATTATGTATCAACCTTTCAAGAGGGAAATCTAAAACTGTAAAAGGACCAAGAGACCCTGCTCTTGCAAGGGCAAGTAAGTCTACTTCTGCGATAGTAAGTAGGGCAGAAATAGGACATATGCTTGATGAATTCAAATCTGATATTTTAAGGAGTCTTAGTGAAAAAATAGACACCCTTAAATTACAAAACAAGCAAAAATCTGAATCTGATGCCTTAGCAATCTTTTGTCCCAAATGTAGAAAGAAGCATGCCTTGAGAGAGTGCCCTTTGGATGAAAAATTAGTAGAGACTTGTGTAATTTGTTCAGAAAAACATGAGACCAAGAGTTGTCCTTCACTTCCTGGTCTTAAAGCTATCTTTCAAGAAGAAACCCCTACAAATTCCACAGAATCTCTCAATTTTGTCTCTAGGAGGCCTTAGCAAGGACCTCAAACACAAGGATTCCATGATCATCTGTATAATCAATCCCCACAAAATTGGAATTCTTGGCAGCAACCTTGGCCCCAATTCCAAAATCAATCTCAAACTTGGGCACAAGGAGCACAAAATCCCTATGGAAGATACTCTCAGTACTATCAATATCCACCATCCTATCCACCATATCCACATTTCCCTCCTCAACAAAATCTTCAACAAAACCATCAACAGAATCCTCAAAATCCACAACATCAAAATTCACCACTTCCATTACCATTTCCTCAGAAAACAAATCAGTTGCCTGCCCAACCTATACCAAACCCCAACAATAAAAATCCTCAGAATACATACATGATAGAAAGCCAACAGTTTCCAACCTATTTGATCACTTCTTTAGACCTTAATGATGTTCAACTTAGGTCTGGAAGAATACTTGAAAAGAAGAAACCTTCTGTAATCATACAAGAACAAAAACAACTCTGAGGAAGATTTTCTACGGGTAAATAAAAGTCTTGAAGAAGACACATCTTTTCAAGACCCGAATATTGAAAAATAAAAACAAAAAGAGCCAATAATTTCAACTCCTATATTAGAGCAGCCATCAACATCTACCTCTACACCTCCCTTTCCAGAAAGATTACAAATTGATAGAGGTGTAGAAAAACAAATTATGGTGCCTAATTATGATTTCCTAGATGAGATGAGAAATGTTTGTATTAAGATCCCATTATTACAAGCTATCAAGGAAATTCCAATTCTAGCAAAAACAATAAAGGAGTTGAGCATGAAAAAAACAGGAAAAAGAATCAAAGAGACAAAGAAAATTCAACTGGTAGGAAAAATAGCAGATATCATGATGGGTAAGATTGCCATTCCAAAGTATCTAGACCCAGGAAATCCAGTTGTTAAAATAAACATCAATGGAACTGAGATCCAAAACACGCTTATTGATTTAGGAGCAGCAATCAATATCATGAGTAGACAAATCATGGATAAACTGAAACTTCCTAATCTTATTTTTACACCCACATTATTACAATTATCAGATAGATCTATGATAAAACCTATGGATTTTATGATCCTAACCCCTAAGAATAATCTAGGAGGACATCCTATCATATTAGGAAGACCTTGGTTAGCTACAGATTATGCTTTCATTAGTTGTAGATCCGGTGATATGTACATCTATGATGGTAGTTCAACCAAGAAATTTACCTTGTATCCTCTAGCAAAGACAATTACAGAATTAGATGATACTCAATGGATTGAGGATGAAGAAGACATACAACCTATCTTCACAATTTCAGAAATTAGTGAAGACAGCCAGATCCTGAATACCTTAGAAAATTTTGAATCCTCTTCGGAGTACAAACATGAACAATTTCAAGAAGAATCCAACATTGAGTTTTTATCATCAAGAAAAATGTCTCTTTACTCCATGGATAAATTTGGCAGCTCTACAATTGAGATATTTCCAGGTAAAACTTTAAACATAAACAAGAACCTAGAGAAATCTCAACAAGAAAAGCTAGTCAAGATATTACAGAGACACTCTTCTGCATATGCATGGGAGTACACTGATATGAAAGGGATAAGCCCTAAGACTTGCACTCATCACATCTACATAGAGGAAAATTGTAAACCAATCAGACAACCTCGGAGACGGATGAATCCAAATCTTAGGGAGATTGTTAAAGAAGAATTGCAGAAATTGTTAAATGTCAACTTTATCTATCCCATTTCAGATAGTCAGTGGGTTTCTCCTTTGGTAATTGTGCCAAAGAAAAATGGTAAATGGAGGCTATGTATTGACTACCGAGAATTAAACAAAGCTACTCTTAAAGATCATTTTCCCCTACCTTTCATAGATCGGGTGTTAGATACATTAGCTGGCAAAAAGTACTTCTCATTTTTAGATGGGTTTAGTGGTTATAATCAAATTCAAGTAGCACTTGAAGATCAAGACAAAACCACATTTACCTGTCCTTGGGGTACCTATGCTTACCAAGTATTGCCATTTGGACTATGCAATGCACCTGCAACATTTCAAAGGGTAGTACTAGGAATCTTTTCAGATCTAATACATGATTGTGTAGAGGTATATATGGATGATTTCACAGTCTATGGAAACACATTTGAAGAAGCCTTAGTAAACTTGGAAAAACTTTTAAAGAGATGTAAAGAAGCAAATCTTTCAATGAGTCATGAGAAGTGTTTTATGATGTTTACTGAAGGAATTGTTTTGGGGCATCACATTTCAGGGGATGGGATTAGAGTTGATGATTCAAAAGTTGAATTCATCTCTAACTTATCTATTCCAAGTTGTCAAAAAGATGTTAGGAGTTTTCTAGGATTTACAGGATATTATCGAAGGTTTATAGAAAACTTCACCAAGATAGCATCTCCAATTTTCAAATTACTTACCAAGGACTGTGAATTCAAATGGAATCCTGATTGCCAGTTAGCCTTTGAGATCCTGAAAAAAAATATCTCTGAAGCACCTATTTTAAGGGGACCTAACTGGAAATTAACTTTTCATATTTCAACAGATGCCTCAGATACAGCTTTAGGAGCGGTATTGGGACAAAAATACCCGATTCCTTATGCCATCTACTATACAAGTAAAAATTTGACTCCTTCAGAGTTAAATTATACTATAATTGAAAAAGAGTTCTTAGTTGTTGTTCATGCCATAAATAAATTCAGACACTATATAACAGGCTATGAAACTTTTGTTCACACAGATCACTCTGCAATTAAATATCTAATGAACAAATCAATTACAAATGGCAGAGTCATACGATGGTTATTGCTTTTACATGAATTAAAAATTACCATTCTAGATAGGCCTCGGAAATAAAACACAGTAGCTGATTTCATATCTAGACTCAAAAACATCAAAGACAATACTCCAGTTGAAGATCAATTCCCTAATGAATATCTTTTTGCAATTTCTACTCAAACTCCTTGGTTTGCTGACATTGCTAATTATTTAGTTTCAGGAAAATTTCCTTCAATAATGAATGCAAGAGACAAAATAAAGATCATTTATGACAATACAAAATATTCATGGGTTGCTAATGAGTTATACAAAACAGGTCCAGATTTTATCATTAGGAGATGTGTTCGGGAAGATAAGATGCTTGAGATCCTCAAGGCATGTCATGATGAACCTTGTGGCGGACACTTTGCTAATAAAAGGACAACTTATAAGGTCCTTCATTTAGGATACTATTGGCCATCCCTTTTTAAAGATGCTAAAGAGTATGTCAAAAGGTGTGACAATTTCCAAAGGGTAGGGAAACCTTCTCCTTCAGGTGAGATGCCATTGCAGCCTCAAGTACATATTGAACCTTTTTAGAAATGGGCTTTAGATTTTGTAGGACCTATTAGTCCTCCATCAAGACAAAAGAAAATATATTAGTTTGCACTGATTATGTTACCAAATGGGTAGAGGCCAAGCCATTACTTTCTGCTACTGAATTATCTGTAGTTAATTTTCTTTTTGAGGATATTTTTACCCGTTATGGTGTCCCAAGAGAAATTTTTATAGATCAAGGAGCTCAATTCACATCAAGGCTAGTGGAACAAATGATGGAGAGGTACAAAATCAGACACATAAAATCTACTCCCTATCATCCACAAGCAAATGGTCAAGTGGAATCTACTAATAAGGTCATTGAAGGGATCCTAACAAAGATTGTTCATTTACATAGAAGAGATTGGGCAGACAGGCTTCCTGAAGCCTTGTGGGCCTATAGAACTACATGGAGAAGCACAACAGGTCATACTCCTTATGAACTTGTTTATGGAAAAAAAGTCTTGTTTCCCATATAGTTTCAAATTCAAACTTTTAAAATGGCAGTTTAACTAGGACTTGATCTAACAGAGGCACAAAAGCACAGATTGGAGCAGATTAATGAATTGGATGAGATCAGACAAGATGCAGTCCAAAAAACAAGTATAGTCCAGCAACAAAGGACTAGATGGCATGATAAGTACATCAAGGAAAATAAATTCAAAGAATGTGACTGGGCCCTCTTGTTTGATTCAAATTTCAATGATTTTCAAGGTAAATTCCAAACACATTGGCTTGGGCCATATAAAATTATGAATTTTTTTGACAATGGAGCAATAAAAATTAGGACATTAGATGAAGAGAAGGTCACTTTTCTTGTAAATGGTCATAGATTGAAGTTGTATCATAAGCCACTTTCAAGAGAAGAATTTGTCAAGATATTCCAGGAAAACAGTGATGTGAAGTTAATGAAGAAGAATTCTTCTTCTTCATCAACTTAATTGAATTGTCTGAATTCAAAAGCATGAAAAAAAAAAGGTATAAACATGAAAACTAATCACTGATTAGCATGTTTATACAGAAAAGATAAAGTGAAAATCAGAATCCTTCTGACACTTTATCTTTTCAAATTTGTTCTTTTCCTGCAAGCAGCTATCACAAAATCATAAGTGCAGACCCATTTTATATATCATATTCACTTATGATCCATTTCACTCCATCATGTCTCAATTCATTCATATTTCATTCACTCCATTCATCCATACTTCATTCACTCCATTCTATGGTCCACTTCATTTTCATTTCAGACTTTTAAATTTGATCTCTTTCTGCAATTGAGTATTACAAATCATAAGTTGTAGGCCAATTTTCATATTTAATTCCAATTTACACCCATGATCCTTTTCATTCCATTATATTTTACTTCACTCATGCTCCATTCCACCATATTTCATGATCCATTTTAATTCATTTCACACAACATTCCATCCATGTCTGAAATCATTTCATTCCATGTTTCAAAGCTTTCTACAGGTATATTCCGCAGCCAGACATTCTGCAGCCAGCCAGACATTCTGCAGCCAGATACCCTGCAGGCAACTATCCAGCAACCACTTGTTCAATAGCAAATTGAACCTGCACACCTATGTCAACAAGAAAAATCAAAGGGATTATGAAGACTGAAGGATCAATGATTTTCAAAGGAAGACAAAGCATATTAAAACCATAAAAATAAAAGGAAGGACTAAGGTAAAGTTATGAAATTATTATGATAACAGATTATGAAGGTTATAGTATGGTTAAGTTATATGTATGTTTCATAAATTCATTTTAATTATTCATATTTATCGAGCTCATCATAAAATCCTTGGAAAAAATCCCTTCCGTTCCGCCATACCAAATCATCATTTATTAAAAATTAACGGTTAGTACTGAAGTGACCTATTAGGTCACGTCACTAATCCGAAGTATTCAGTGATGATTTTGAAATTCACACAATATTTTTCCGCAGTCTTTTCCTCCATGACAGCTCTCAAACTCATTAATTCATGTGAATAACCCTCACCGTATTTCACTCATCCCATAACCACTTCATGTCATATTTCTGTAGCCAATTCCTTCTGCATAAACAGAGAAGTCATCTTTGGGGTGAAAACAACTCTCTACAGCCATTTTTACCGTGAATAGAAGAGCAGTAACGGAGAAGTAAATTGAAGGTTGAGAAAAGAAGCCATGGGTCTCATTGTAAGGTCTGAACCAGTCGGAACCAAATACTTAGAGGGTTACCCACAGATTAGAGAGATGCTACATCAGGTTGGGTGGTTACATTTTTTGGAAAAGTTCAATGGTTTTCATAAGGAGGTAACTGAGACATTTGCACGGTCCTTTAACGGATCAGAAGTTGAAATAGGAGATGTCAAGTTCACTATTACAGAATCCTTCATTGCAGAAGCAGTAGAATTACCAAGGCAAGGTGAATGATGGTTCAAAAACAAGGAATTTCACAATGAGGCATGGAGGCAGATGCTCAAAACACCAGGTATGGATATTTCAGTTTTCAAGAAGGGCATTCCTAGCTCAGCACTGAAGAATAAATGGCGAAATATGTTGCTCATTTTGAAAAAGTTTATAACTTATGAGGGAAGGTTTGGTACCCTATATATTTATCACATTCAGCTTATGATGCATTTCCTAGATGAAGAAATCAATTTACCCTTTTTATTACTTCATAGCCTAAAGAGAAGGACTTCTAATGTCCAAAAGAGGGTTCAATTCTTGGAAACCACCTTGTATCACCATGGCCTAGTTAAAATCCTAATTGAGCATCATTTGAGAAAGATGGGAGACAATGGGGATGAGTTCCTCTTGAGGAATCACTTTTAAGAACCCAAGGAATCTCCATCTGAAGGAAAACTTGCAAGAAGAAGCAGGAGAGGGAAAATTTCCAAATCTGTTGAACTTAAAACTAGTAAGTCCATACAAGAGGACAATGAGGAGATTATCTCTGAGAAATTGGCTGAAATCAAGAAACAACTTAAAAAGGAGAAGATAATAAGAAAGTATGCTAAGGAGAGAGGTGAGGGACCATCTAAACTAAGACGAAGCCATAGGCTTAGAGGCATATTGAAGAAGACAACAGTTAAGCAAACAGGCATCATAGACATTGAAGATGAAGAGACACCAACTGATAGATCTCCTGAATACCAGTACGAAGAGGATCTTGATGAAGGAGCTCTGGAGATAGACCCAGCACAACAACAAATCTATAATTATGTTGAGTCATTAGAAAAGAGAGCCTCGGAAAGCAGAGGAAGAACTCCTAGTCCACCAGGATCTGCAATTGAAGTACTAAGAAGAGACAAATATGAATTAGAAGTAATCAATAGGAATATAAAGAATGAAAATGAAATTTTAAAGGAACAAGTCAAACTGAAGAGTAACATGAATACAACTCTCTCTCTGCAAATGGAAAAATTGTACAAGGCTAGTGAAAAGCTGAAGAAGAAAAACAAAAAGTTGAGAAGGGCACTTATAAATTTGAGATTCAAGTTGGTCATAAGGAAAACTAGGATGCCATTGAACACCAAGCAAAGCAGAAAAAGGAGGTTAGATGTCCTAGCAGAAGTTTCAAAATACATGGATTGATTGCATGAGGACATGCAAAAGTTTTGCAGTGGGGGTATGTTGAGCCCCAAAGATGTCCTTTTCTTTCACCAAATTTCACTTCATTTCCTTTGTCCTTTATCATTTATAGGCTTAAAATATCAATAGGATTGATTAAAGTTACTTTAATAATGCATACAATGACTGACTTGCTATACTTTTATGGTTATGTTGTTATAGTGAATTTTGATCAGACTTAACTACAGAATGCAACCATCCTGTAGCTAGTCGCCTATTCCGCAACTATCTTCATGTTCACACAGGTTACAGGTGTCACTTAAAGGAAAAATGCATATGGTTGAATTCCACAACACTCCTACATCATTTCTTGCCCTCTACGAAGTCTAAGCAAAAATCTACAGGTGGTTATGCACGTGGAGGAAACCAAAACTAAGAAGTGGATTCCTACCAGGACAAGGACTCTACAGATGTCTTCAGTAAAGTACGAGGCCTCCACAAGAGTTCTAATTTTATTTTAATTGAAAAAGACACTTATCTGTACTTCTTCTCTAGGACATTTATGTATTTCTCTTATAAGAATAACTCGGGAAACCGAGAGACAGTTAGCTAGATTGATGTTTTAATGTTAAGTTTTCCAAGACTGTAATACTCTGTTTTTGGAAGCATTTTCCTTTAATGAAAGAAGAGAAAATTTAATACATGATTTGAAGAAATCTTGAGGAGATTAGTGTGCTAATCTGGTGGTAGAGGGCCCCTACTGCCTGAGAGGCTCTGTGCATATTGTTTACATAAGCAACTTTAGCTCTGTTTCGTTCCTAATTTAGGCAGTTTTCTGAACTTTATGTTTTATGCTCACTTACCTCGAATGGTACAACCAGTCTTGTTCTTATGAATTGTTCCAAAATATCACTAACACTGAATGAGATAGAGCTGTAGTATTTCAGAGATTAATTGCATTTTAGTTCAACTATAGTATTTCGAAGGTTAATTTCATATTAGTTCGGTTCTGTTTAATGTATTTTAAGTTTTATTAGCTAGTTGTATTCTAGTTCTGTTACATTAGACTTAAAGGCCTTCATTATTTACAAACTGCTCTTGTTCTTAACCTCTGCTAATACATCATTATCATAGGAACAAGAATTGGTAATGTCATTTTGAAGTCTTTACTTTTCCACAATTTCTCATAATTTTACAAACTTGCCTATTTCCAAAACAATTCCAAAATATTTCTAACCTTTGAATGAGGTTTAATAGTGACATTTTGAGTTGCAGAATGGATTAATTTTAGTGTCATAAGTTAATTTAGAGTAGGGTTCCTTACTATGTTACAGATAATCTTTTCCAAATGTGTTCCAACAAATTTCTAACCATGGATGAGATTTTCTCTGTGATAATTGTAAGTTGTTGTTTACTTGGAAGAACCTCATTGCATTAAACTTATCCTTTTCTCAAGTTGTTCCAACATACTTCTAGTGAAATGAATTGGACTGAGTTCATGTTATGAGTTATTTTTCTTGTCAAGTTTTGAAATCTGTGAATTAGAATTTTCTGTTTCTTAGGTGCCATACATAGTTTAGAATAGATTTTGCTCTGTTTTAGTGTGACCAATAACTTCTCTTTGTCAAACATTTAGTTCTTTTCCTCTTAGCATAAAAACACAAAACCAAAAAAATTAGAAAAACACTAAACAAAACGAAGTAGGAAGAAAATACCTAGGCACATATAGTGCACTTCACTTCAACAGTTTACTAGCCCTAGTTGACAATTTATGACATCAATTTAGGAACACTAAGTTGAGCAGACACCACCCATTCTCATTAGCTTTACTGCGCATATAGATTTGCTGTATGGATGGAGGATAGCATCTTCATGATGCAGGATGGATGCTCCATGGATTTGGTGAGAGAGATGATACTTCCTTTGAGGAAGGATTGTTTTATACATTGGAGTAGAGAGAGACCACTCATGCTTACATTTCCCAGGATCAAGAGATTCTTTGCAGGTGAAATTCTCTCATGGGAGGCTCATTTTCAGAGATCCTTATTTATATTTGAGCATGAGAAACTGCATGATGGCATGGCAGGAACTTGGAGGGTGAATTTTACATGAGGGGATGTCAAGGTAGCAGGCAACAGCATGATGGAGCACCACATTGCAGAATACCAGCGCTGTCTATGTGGAGGATTGATCCATGTTGGATGACTCAGCTTTTGGTTGAGAGGTCCCAGGATCTTGGTGCATGCATGACTTTTTAATGGCCTTGATGGAGATAAAAAATATTCAGTGGATGACATGATCAGTTATGATCATGGCAGACTCTTCTTGGCTAGAGTTTCTAGTCTCAAGGAGAAACTATTTGCATGCAACATATGAAGGCTTCCTAGCTATGCACTTGGATGCATACCTTGATTGGCTAGAGGAGTACGTTTGGAGGGCTTTCATCATGGAACCTATCAGCATTGGGAGATGCATAGCCCACTTGATTATGGTGGAGAGAACCTCACAGCCACTTCCCTACTCATTGATGGTAGAGGGGAATTTCCAGTTGGGCCATTTCAAGCTCAAGAGCTCAAGTACAAATTGGAGAAGGTATAATAATTTCATATTGTACTTTCCTTCCTTGTTTGAGTAGCATGATGAGTCAAGAAGAGTTGATTCCTTCTTGCATGATGTACAAGGATGTACTTGCAGCAATTTGTAGCAGAAAAATTGGCCAATCTTTTGGTGGTCTGTGGAGGAGGCCACATACTTCTTGGTGTGCACTATTGGAACCTATTTATATTTTCATGTTCCCATCTTTTGAGATGTGTGTGATAGCAAAAAAGTGACTGGGAAAAGTACTTGTTATGTATACTTTTGATGCAGGCAAGAGGTTCACTACGCTGGTCCCATGAGAGGAGAAGTGGCCCACTCTGTAGTTGTCTTGTGGCAGCTTGTTTCCATTGTATTATGCTACCTTGTATTGCTGATGCTTATTTACTCACAGGGAGCACTATTTGGAGAGTGACTTATATGTGGGATAGCCCATTGGGAGCATGATCCTCCCCATTGTACATGTTTTGCATTGCAGAAGACACCATGGGCAAACCATGATTGCTACATCGCTACTTTCCTCTTCTTGTGGGGAAAACCACATGAAGAAATTGAAGAGGAAATTCATGGCTGAAACATTTAATGGAGTAGCTTGGGCTATTATTGGAGGCCATATCATTTCAGCCCAAGGAAAAAAAAAGCCCCATCCTTGTCATGAGTGGAGATGGAAACAAATGAAAAAGGGGAAAACAATCTCTCCATGTAGCCCCACTACATTGCACAAACCGGGGGTTGAACAATTACATGAGCTACTTAGCATAGCTCACTCCATTTGGATGATAGCATGGGTGTGGAAGTCACTGAATGGGAATAAAAATTCCCCATGTTCATCATCACTCCTACCTTGAGGAGGCCATTGAGCAGCAGGGAGATCACCACTTTCACCCTCCATTTTCTCACAATGTACACTTGCTCTTTTACACTTGGAGGAAATCATGGGAGGACAGATTTATTGCATACCATTTTCAGCCATGGTGGGATCCATTGATGAGGCCACAAGGAGAAGGAGGAGGAAAATTTTTGTCCTACCTTGTAGTTTCTTGAGGACAAGAAAAATTTCGAAGGGGGAGGACTATAATATTCCTAATTTAATTGGAATATTCATTTTGTATTGTTTACTTTATATAAGGAATAAAATGATAAGGGAGATCAATAAAATGCAAAAGCTCCATGGAATAAATAAATGCCCAATATGAACAAGGCTAAATCAAGGCTGCTTTAATGAAACCATTGTGTGTGGAAGGGGGTTTGTGACAATTGATTGGGTCAACAAGACCTTATCAACAACGCTGTCTAAGTGCAATGTACCTCCTTGTTGGCCAGCACAAATATAGATGGAGGTTGCACATGTGAAAGGGGCTAATTCAAGTAAAGTGGTTTAGGGTTTTTGACATCCTCATTTTATAAAAAGGAGGGAGAGGACACAAGAAAAGGTTGTTGATGATTTTAGAAGTTTCTTGAGCAACTCAAGTTCTCTTGGATGGATAGCCGAAGGGAAGAGGATTCCCTGTTTAGGAATCTTCTCTCCTTCCATGGAGTAGCTCCTTGGAGGAGGATGTTCAGCTTTGTCCACTATCCAGAATTTTGGCCAAGCTTCTACTTCCAATAACAGTGTAGATCCATTGAGAGTTTTCTTTCTTTTGAAAGCTGCAGTAAGTAGAGCTTAGATATTTTCAGATCTAAGGCATTTAAGTACTTCTTTCCAGCGGAGGAGGGTTCTAATCCATTGGAAGGACTGTATTGGATGGTTGGAACTTCATTTCAGATATTGGCATAAGGACATTACATATTTCTGAGCCTACAGCGTAGTCCATCTTCCTAGACTGCATTATTTTCAAAGGAGGAGTTGTAGGGTGATTCAAAAATCTCTTGGGAGAGAGATCTCCGGTGTTGGGAGGTTCCCTCACTGTGGTGATCCATTGATTGGCCAACCAATCCATGTAACTTCCAGATCTGATCTATTCATAAGAATTTAATATTCATAAATTCTGCAGTAAATCTGCAGATCTACTGCCTAAGAAGTTAGATCTACTCCATGTATTCCATTTTCTGCTGAAAACCCCAAGGGGTATGTAAAATGGGGACAATCTAGTGTATGGATCTCATATAGATCTAAAATTTGGTACAATTATATATTCTAGATCTGATTTGTAACCTGAAGCTGCTGTGTGCTTCAGAAAATAACGTTGTGAGGGTTTTACAGTGAAATACAATTGTTGCAGCACCTCTTAAGGAGGGTTTTTCTTCATTAAAGTCCTCATTATTTCTCTTCTATTGCATTAGTAACCTTATGGGTCTGATTTATTGATGTATATATCATGTTTCATGTATCACCTTCAGAAAATCACGCTTCCTGAGTTTCAGTAAATTCTGCATATTCAAAGTCATGGGGATTGGGTGTTTTTCTCGACTAGTCGGGAAGGAGGAATTATTTAACATAGCAATTTTTTTAATTTTTTTTTTTGAAATTCGAAATTGGAGTCCCTCATAACCCTAGATATCATATCCAACCACTTTACCACCTTATTCTTACGTAGATATCTGATTATACTCGTTTTAGGGCCTAAATATTCACTTTTCCTCACTTCTTGGTTCATAAAACGCTATATAAGTTATTTCTGTAATTTCTAGATGTGTATTCCTATCTATTTCACTTTTTATAAAGCTTATTCATCAGTGTAACACCATTATACAATTTCTATGTTGCTTCAGTCCCTTAGTTGGGCAATTTTCAAGGCAAACTAGGTGTGGGAGAACTGTTTAACCCACCTAGTCTAATTTGTTTCTTATCTCCTCTTGGAATTGGGTTTTAGATTATCATATCTAAGGGATCCAAGAGTTGATATTAGTTGTTGAAGCACCCATCTTTGGAAAATGCGTTTTTCAGGGTTGGTTTTCTGAGTAATCCCTCTTTGGAATATTAGCTCTCGACATAGTTCTATAGACAGAGTCTGATAGTGGGCTAGCTAGCCTCTAGATCTCACCCTCTCTTCAGAGGTGACATATCCAGTAAATTCCCCTGCTGTCAATCTCTGGAATAGATCCAGTTGTTGATTGTTAATGTTTTCTTGAAAATGGATTTTCATTTGCCAGATTCATGAGCAGTTTCAGATTTGGGATATTACAGATGAAGATAAGTGCATCAGTTTGTTGTGTTCTCTACCAGACTCATGGGACAGTCTGGTTATTGCAATAGGTAGCAATACAACTACCTTGAATTTTGATGGCATTATCTCAACCTTGCTGTCGGAGGAAATGAGATGGAGAAATATGGAGGGTCAGAATGGAGTTGCCTTATCTATACGAGGAAGGTCCTAGAACAGAAACAAGAATAAGGTTTCTAGTGGGAGATCTAAATCTCCTGGAAAGTTTGTAAAGGTGTGCTGGAAATGTGGAAAGGAAGGGAACTACAAAAAGGACTGCAGATCTAAAGCTCCTGAGAAAGGAAAGGGATCTGATGATGCTCCTTCTGCAGAGGAAAAAACCACCTCGGATGAAGGTCGTGATGTTTATTTGGCTTCTTCTTCAAATACACATGCAGATCATGAGTCATGGTTGATTGACTCGGGTGCATCCTTTCACTTCACTCCTCATAGGGAGTGGTTCTGCGAGTATGATAAATATGATGGCAGTGATGTCTTCTTAGGTGATGATAGGAAGGTCGGAATCGTTGGACATGGAAAAGGCAAGCTGAAGCTGCAAGGTGGAAGGATTAGAATAGTTCCTGGTGTTTTGCACATTCTTGCATTGGCCAGAAATATGATTTATATAAGAAAGATGGATGATGCAGGTGTAAAAACAGTGTTCGAGAAAGATACCTGTAAGATGGTTCGGGGAGCACTGGTATTAATGTGAGGAGTTCAGATTGGAAGTATATACAAGCTTTAGGGAAGCACTGTTATTGCTGGGTGCAACGGTTCTGTGGTTCTCGAAAGTGGAGCGGAAAGCCTAGCAGTCTCTAGAGAAAATACCATGCTATGGCATCAAAGGCTTGGACATATTGGAGAGAAGGGCCTTCAGATACTGCATGGAAATGTTATGGTAGAAGGTATGTTTAATAGCTCTCTGGATTTCAATTTCTGTGAACATTGTGTATATGGGAAGAAGAATTGGGTGAGTTTTCCTTCTGGTTCTAAGAGGGCAAACAAGATATTAGAGCTTGTGCACAGTAATGTGTTTGGACCTGTGTCGGTTCCATCACTGGGTAAGTCTGTGTACTATGTTTCATTTATAGATGACTTCTCAAGGAATACATGGATATATTTATTGAGGAAGAAATCTGAAGTCTTTGACAAGTTTAAAGAATTTAAGGCTCTGGTGGAAAAGCAGACAGAGAAGAAGATAAAGGTGCTAAGGACAGATAATTGTGGGGATTTATGCAAGAAGGAATTTGAAGAGTTCTGTAAGAAGTGTGGTATAGCACGGCAGAAGAATACTCCATACACACCTCAAAAAATAGAGTTGCAAAAAGAATGAATAGAACGTTGATGGAAAAGGCAAGAAGCTTGCTTAGTGGTACCAGGTTAGGACAAGAATTCTAGGCAGAGGTAGTGGAGACTGCATGTTACTTGGTTAACATATCTCCTTCATCAGCGTTTGAGGATAAGACACCACAAGAGGTATGGACTGGTAAGAAACCCTCTCTTTCACATATGAGGGTATTTGGATGTGATGCATATGTACATTTTCCAAAGGAGAAAAGGACCAAGTTAGATAATAAATCTGAAAGGTGCATCTTTATTGGGTATAAGGATTTTAAAGGGTTACAAGATTTGGAACCCAGAAACAAGGAAGGTTGTGTACAACCAAGATGTGGTGTTTAGAGAGGTGAAAGATGTTGTTAAACATGAAGTCCTACCAAAGGAACCTGAGAAGATAGAGTTTGAGCAAAAGGAGGATGAATCAGACTCTACAACAGAAGAAGACTCAGGAGAGGAAGAGCCACAAACTCCAGCTGTGAGAAGATCAGTTCGGGAAAGAAGACAACCAGAAAGGTATAGTCCATCTGCTTTCTGTTCAAATTTTGCTTTAACTATAACTGATGATGATCCCAAAACCTTCATGGAGGTAGTAGATTCAAAGGATGGAAAACTATGGAAGGAGGCCATGTTTGATGAAATGGCATCCCTGCATAAAAATGAGGCATGGGATCTAGTGGAGCTATCGGCTGGAAGGAAGTCCATCGAGAGAAAATGGGTGTTTAAGAAGAAGACTAATGTACAAGGCAAGGTGGAGAAATACAAAGCTCAGTTGGTAGCAAAAGGTTATTCCCAGGTACCGGGAATTGATTTTGGTGATATTTTTTCTACTGTTGCCAAAGTTACTTCTATTAGATTACTTTTGTCTGTTGCTGCTGCATTTGATTTTGAGGTAGAACAGATGGATGTGAAGACAACGTTTCTTCACGAGGATCTGGAAGAGGATATATACATGAAATAACCTGAAGGCTTTATGGTGAAGGGGAAGAAATAATTGGTATGCAGGTTAAAGAAGTCTATTTATGGGTTAAAACAGTCACCAAGGATGTGGTATCATAAATTTGATACCTATATACGGGGACTTGGCTTCACTAGAAGCCAGGAGGATCACTGTGTTTATTTTAAATTAATTGGTGATCGTGTTATTTATTTGGTCTTGTATGTGGATGACATGTTGTTGATTGGAAATGACAAAGAAATTATCCAAGATTTGAAGACCCAACTATTCTCCAAATTCGACATGAAGGATCTTGGTGCTGCAAACTATATTTTGGGCATGGAAATTAAGAGAGCTCGGGAAAAGAGGAAGCTTTGGTTAAACTAGAGGAAGTATGTCGAGACTATATTGCAAAGGTTCAATATGTAGGATAGTAAACCGGAGATTGTGCCAATTCCTGTAGGTGTAAAGTCGTCTGTTGAACAGTGTCCCAAGACACAAGAAGAAGAGGAGGATATGTCCCGTGTTCCTTATGCAAGTGCAGTGGGTAGCCTGATGTATGTAATGGTCTATACTAGACCAGACATTGCACATGCAGTGGGAGTATTGAGCAGGTTTATGTCAAACCCAGGGAAGGAGAATTGGACAACAGTGAAGCGGGTTTTCAAATATTTGCGTGGCACTAGTGATTATGGCTTGTGCTACCAGGGAAGACTAGGATTGGAAAGAGTATTGGAAATTCGTGGTTTTGTTGATGCAGTCTGGGTTGGAAATCTGGACCAAAGAAGATCTAAAAGTGGGTATGTGTTTATCCTTTGGAGGTGCAGTCAGTTGGATGAGTAAAAGACAGTCTGTAGTGGCTCTTTCAACTACAGAGGCAGAATACATGGCAGCCACTCATGCAAGCAAGGAAGCAGTTTGGTTGAAAAGATTGTGTTCAAGTATGGGGTTGGCGCAGAAAGCTATACGGATAGACTGTGATAGCCAAAGTGAAATTTTCGTGGCTAAGAACCTTGCTTATCATTCAAAGACAAAGCACATTGATGTTCAATATCACTTTGTGAGATATATGGTTGAGGCCAAAAGGGTGTTGCTGGTAAAGGTGGACACTTTGAAGAATGTTGCAGATGCATTGATGAAGTCTATGAGCACTTAGAAGTTCTCTTGGTGTAGAGAAACAATGGGTGTTGCAAAGTTGGGCTAATGACTCAGCTCTCCTGTGGCCCCTTGTGAAAAGAAAACAACAAGTGGGAGAATGTTGGGTTTGTGTTATATTATTTCCACGACTAGTCATGCGTAGGGGGCGATAGTCCCTCCTATACGTTGCGCCAGGCGCAGTAGGGGGGTCACAGGGGGGGCAGCCGCCCCCCTATCGGGGTTTGGGGCGGCGCCCTGGGAAAATTTTTTTGGTCCTTATTTTCCGGTGGGCGGACCCACCCATGGTTTTGTGCATGGGTTTGCACATGGTTTTGGGGCATGATGCTTTTCGGCCCCTGGTATTTTGTAGATCCGGTCAAGGGAAATATGGTTATGTTCTAATCCAAGGTTAATGGATTGGGGTTTATGTATGCTTCGTCATGTATATATATGTGTTGTAACACTAAAAGGAATATAATGAAAAATCAAGCTGGTCGTCCTGATTTGGGATCCAGGGGAAAATATATGTGTTTATTTTTTTTATGTTTTATGCTCTCGTTATTGTTTATTTTCTATTTTTAAGATTTGTTTGCAGATAATTTCTGTACAGGGTTAAAACCTACAGTGGGCTGCCATTGACAAACATTAATTTCGACATTAGGTTGACCAAAAATTGGTGGAGTGCTATCATATTGGGTGACCAAAGGTTGACCCCTAGCATGAGGAGGATAATAAGACAGAAAATATTGCTGTCCAAATGCTAGGAGTCCAGTTGATATGGTACTTTAAAGAATAGACCCAGAAGGACCAGCTTGATATTTCCCTGAAGATGTGTATAATGAATCAATTCGTTCAATACTTACAATAGGATTACTAGTTAAAGTATCGGATGATGACATTGGTAAATTCCATGGATTTGAAGATGCACCAGAGGAAATTCTAGATAATGATTTGTAACCTGGTGCGACCAAAGGGCCACCATGAAAATATGACTCTAGTGAAGTTGTAAACATCGATGGGGTAGCTAGGGCAGGAGCTGACATAATTGGAACATATAGCCTAACCAAAGATGTTGGTTCAGACATGGTTACTTAACCAAATGTATACCCTTTTGAATCGATGGGAGTTTGGAAAGGAATAGGATCAACAAAAGCAGATGGAAATGATTGAGGAAAAGACTCATATAGGTAAAGGTCCTCTCCAAAATGGGTTGGAGTTAAAGGTGTCTCGTCTTGTGGGATTTCTTCAATCACAATTAAACCAGGTGGAAGTATTTCACCGTCAGGCCCAAAGTATATTTCAGGTGGTTGACTGTGTGATATGGGAGATTCAATAGCTACAGAAATTTGTGGAATGACCAAGGTAGGAACAAATTCCGATTTTACAACTTTAGGATTCAGATGTTCTGGCAAAGAAGAGACAGGATCTGGATCAATTTCTGGTTGAACAACGTCGGGTCTAGGAGGTATGGTCTCACTGATTGGATGGATCGTGACCACAGGTAGTTGTGAAGACTTCGTTTCGACAACAGTAGACGAATCGGGATGTGTAGAAATAACTTGAGCTAACTATGGTTTATGGAAAGATGATGTTTCACCAGAGGTATGAATTGTACTTGATTCTGAATATTGTGATCGCCTTCGCCTACCAGAAGTAACTTCTAGTGCTAAAGGTGGTTTTAACGCTAGTCTACGCGAACGATGGGGGAAAAGATTTTTTTCTTCCACAATTACTGATTTATTTTAACCAAAAACAAATAAAAAAAATAAAAGGGTAATGCTAGGCAAAAGGGTTTACCAAGAAACTGTGAACTGCAGAATACATCCTGGCAAACCAAGAAGTATGGGCAGGAAATCTCCCTGAATGCTGTGTTTGGTGTATCACAATTTACAAGGTGGCCAACTCGGTTCATTATGGATGGATAACACCTAAAATTTATCCTCCCAAATATACCCGAAGGTACGTGGAGGCCCAAGTCCATATTAGCGTTGTCTGATGTGAAACTGCATAGTGAGAGCACCCATTTATCCTTATCGTACTGTAACATTGCTCGATATACTCGAAAGTACATGGACAAGCTACGATATGCTTACGTACGTGGAGTGAGGTATGACACTTGGAATGTATTGCAGACAAGTTAATGACAGCTGCTATGTTTTACGTCGCCGGAACACGTCTCTAGCTTAGACCTTCTAAATGTTATCGTTATGGTTCCAGTGCTTTGTTAGGTAAATTGACATTGATTTTATGTTGATCTTTCTTAACAATTTTCCTTTCAAAGGTTCACCGCAATTATGTATTTGGAAAATTCCTAAAATGAAACTAAGAATGATAAGAAATCTTTCACTTTTATTTTTTTCAATGAAAATCCTAGCTACTAGAGGGAAAGAGCAATCAATTTGCGAGCAAGAAAATAAAAAAAACACAAACTAAATGCAGATTTCCTAATTGTTCCTTTTGCAAAACACACAAACCAGTACATGCAAATGCAAATTTTTCTTTTCAGTTCCTTTAATGTTATGAATGCAGAAAAGAAACTAAGTGCACTAAATCAATAAAAACAAATGCCTTTTACTTTTGAGAGATGAGGAATATAAGCAACAATTTCTCTTTTGAAGGAAAAATGAGGAATGAAACAACAATTTCTCCTATCAAGAAACAAATATTTTACAACAATTTCCTTTTTCAAACACAAATGGATCTAATGCGACAGTAAAATACTTTGAAATTAAGTTGCCAATGATAAAGAAAAATGCTTTAAACAAACATTGAACAATTTTTATTTCAAAGGAGGAAGAGGTAGATGAATTCACTGGTCAATATGAGGCTCAGGCTTTTCAAAACACAATAAAAAACAAAATGAAGCAAACTGGAAAGGAAAATTCAAGGAAATTTGGATGGTTTCAGGAGGCAACACAGTCTTTAAAGAGAGATAGTGCTTTGCAACACAGGCCTGAAAGGGAGATAGTGCTATGCAAAGAACTGTGTCCTGTCCAAGAGTGCGTTGGGCGCAGTGTCAAAGGAAAAACACAGCTGTTTAACACACTTCTTTTTCAAATTTGGATCTTAAAAAGCCTAATCTTTATGAGTAACAACTACTAGGTGAATAAACTGAGAAAATCAGAGGCTAAAACACCTAGGATGAAGAGTAATTTCCCTAGTGGAGTCACCAATTTTTTGGTGCAGAATTGTGAATGACGAATAAAACACGCTTCCCTAGACATGTGCTAATATAGAACAATAAATTAAAGACTATACGACTACTTTTCCTAACTAAGAATAGACACACATGATGGATTAGAGGCTTACTTGGAATCCAAGCGCTTCCAAATGATTCCTTCTGTCGCTTCCATTGTAGCTTGAAATTCCAGCCGGATGTGCAAAATATTTCCTGCGAGAATGAACACTAAACAACAGAAGATAGCAATAATAAAGATATCGATTCAAGTTAGTTTGCTAAATCAATAAAGCATAAACCATATACATCAACTAAGATCTTGCAATATGGAAAATCAGGACAATATAGATGCATATAGGGAAAAGTAATTTGTGTTCTTTATTAATGATAAAAGGGGAGGTTACAACCAAATGATTGATTTAGTGTCACAATCTCTAGTAGCATCCTAGCCTCATCACAATGAAGATATCTCCAAAAAAATGTCACTCAAATCAATCTCCTCAATGAAAAATCCACCAACATTTCTCTACACAAATTCTTCCCTCTCAAACACTAAGATTTGTGCTCACTTTATAGAGAAGCTGAGGTAGTTTTACAATCAATGAATTTCCAATAATAGGCAAGACATGTTCCCAATATTGTAGATGTCAAATGGAAACATGGATTCAAAGTTTGACACATGTGAAATCTTCTAGAAGGCACTGGCCAAGTGGAGATTCCGGAACAATGGGAATTTCGCTCCCAATGTGACCAACGCACCCATAGATGTCTGGAAATGCTTTGTAGAGTAGCCTTGCATAGGGCTACCTGCATATGCAATGCACTTAGTCCCTTTAAAGGCAGATTTGGTGAGCTCTCATATGATATATTATAAACTTCAAACTTTGGAAACCTTTGCAAATGAAAGTCTTTGATTGATTTGTCTTGTTCTTTGTCTTAGGGAATATAACAATTGAAATGTTAGGGGATGATAGACCCTATAAATTGGTCTTGGAGATGATGCCCAGTTAACCAGGTCATTGGGAATGATGCCCAAATTTACCTATAACATTGGTAATCTAACCAAGTATTTGTATTCCTTTGCCATACATTTGCAGTACATTGCTCCACAAGAGGGTAAGCCTCTCTTGGGATTTCATGGTCCTCTTGGGACTACAGTCAGTGATGGGAATGACCACTTCATAGAGGGTTTTGAGAAAGAATTTCTTGTTTTGGGTTACACTCAATTGACACCAAATACCCTTTATTACTTTCAAGCTGATGAGAAGCTAGTGGCAGCAAGCAAGTAGTTGGGTAGCCACTTATCATATCATGTTTTGAGACAGTTAGAAGCAGAACAACGTTGGTCTAACTTGATGGACTATTGTCACCATCTGGTATGTCATATGACACTTAGTCTATTTTTCCTTTGGATCCCATATTGTGATGACATTATATTCACTATATGTAGAATGAATTGGCAAAGAGGGGTTGGTGGAACCAAAGGGTGGAACCATGAGAGTCCAGATGCCTTTTTTCTTCTTGAGGAAAACATTGTTGCAACCCCAAAGAAAAAACATATCCATACATATCATAAATGGAGAGAGATATAGCATGGGGTAAACAATTTGGCCTTTCATTTTCAGCTATGCAACCCCTCTAAATTGCAGAAGCAGGGGATTGGTGAGTTCTTCTATGAGCTACCTAGGATGATCCATTTTTTTTGGATGATAGCATGGGGATTGGAGTTTCCCATATGGGTTAAGGCCCCCAAATTTTTTTATCTCTCATGCCTCAAGGAGACCATTGGGCAACATGTATATTTCCCCATGGAACTCCCACTTCTTCATGATGAGAGCCATTTAGTTTATTTGCCAAAGTCTAACTTGCACGCTTGGGAGGAGAAAGTAGGAGACAGATTAATTGGAGAGCATCTGGTTTAGTGGCAGAAACTATCAGATGAGGAGGCTAAAGGAGAAGGAGAGGAGAATTTGCAGTTTCCATCCTTGCAGTTGCTTGAGGACAAGCAACATTTGGGAGGGGAGGATTGTAATATTCCAAATTAGCTTTCAGTTAGTTAGAATATTAATTTTTTCTTTTTTCAGTTAGATAGATGAATAAGTGGGTAGGGAGACCCATAAATCTCTTTTAGTAGGAATAAAAATCACTTCTCATGTGAATGTGGGTCGTTTTAGGAGCTGAATAAAGCACCCTTAGGTGTGAACATGGGCTATATCATGTGGACAGGGTCAAAGTTGACCAGATCAACAATGTTGTTATGGAGGGAGTGGAGCATTAAAGGAGGACAACACAGTTATGATGGAGGAGTGTATGCATGAGAGTAGAATATTTAATGAGTGGGACCCAGGGCGAGGAAGCTCACCAAGCATAAAAGGAAGAGGATGGAATCCGTAGAAGACATTCTAGTTATTTTTATTTTATTGGTCTTGTATGACTATTTTCACGGTTCAGCTATTTAGTAGAGCCTACTGTGCTATTTAGCACAAGGGTGTTCCCTAGTGGGAATCCCACCCTCATCCTCGGGGGACTTCGAGTGCCTACTCTGGAGAGGTATATTGAGCATCGTTTCCACTATCCGACATTAGGCCAAGCTTTAGCCATCATCCAAAACACAGTCTCTTCTAGATTTGTGTTGTTTTGCAGGGCAATAGCAATAGAGGAGAAGTAGATTCAGTTTCCTAGCTTGTTTTCCATTGGAGGGATCAACCCTTCAATCAAGAGGCTAGCAAGGGAGGTCCTTGAGCATCATTTTGACATCTGGAAGCAGGCCAAGTAGCTTCCATCATCTGCAATGTATTTCCCTTCAGGAATTGTGTTATTTCAGTGAGCAACAACAGTGGAGGGTTTAGTGCCCTAGTTAAGGAATTAGATCTCCAGTGAGGGGATCAACTTTTCATCTGAAAGAACTATTGGAGGATTTCCATCTATTTCTACATCATATTAGCCACCTCCTATCAGATATCCATTTGCAGTGATTATTCAGCCCTAGGGCTGCATTTCACCATTCTTGTATTTTGGGTATTTCCGGAAACCATTTCTAGGTTGTCTTGGAAATGTGTTTGGGAGCCTAGATCTCCATTATTGACATTATTGGAGCATTGTATAAGCAGATATATATATTTCTATTTTCTAGCTGCAATTATTCCCACATAGATTGCACAGTCATAGCATTCCGACATTCTATGTATTAGCAGTGTTTCATATTTTGATGTAGTGGATCATGGGAGGCTTGTTTGCCCAACTCGAGTGACCTTTTCCTCAAGATTTTTTACTTATTTTATCATAATAAACATAATGGAATGGCTCTATATTGTCTCATGTTTTTTTTCTATTGATATTCATTGCTATTTCCAATTTTATGTTCCATATTCCTATCTTTTCCATTTTGGAATATTAAACATTATCCAGGATTTCATCTAAAAATGGGGTAGGGAAGGGGTCATACACACATGCATCATTAAGCTTGTGCAGATCTACACAAATCCTTATCTCTCCTTTGGTATTCTTCTCCTGAACCACCATTGGGCTTACCCAATCAGACTGTTCTACAGGCTCAATGATTCCTGCAGCTACCATATTTTCTAATTCCTTTTTTACTTTCTGCTTATACTTAGGATTCAATTGGTACGATCACTGCTTGACAGGGCACACATCTGGTTTCAGCGTGATATTCATAGAAACTAGGTATCCTAAAATTTCCTTGAGATCAAAGAACTTTGTAGGAAATAGATCCTGATACTCTGTCAGCAACTCCACAATCTTTCCTATCGTATCATCATCCCAGTAATCCCCAATTTTGGCCAACTTGGGCTACTCTTTTGTCCCAATGTTGAATTCATTTAACTTCAAAGGTTTAGTTACATATACCACTCCCAATGAGGGCACCGCAACTGTGTGCTCCCCTTTAGACTTAGGGATGTTTACATTTCTCGAATCCTCCTCACTATCCTCTATTGACAAGTTCCTGCAGTTGACAATGTCTTGCACCTGCGCATCCCATGCTAGCATAACACATTCCCTTCGGGGTCAGGATTCATCAAATACAAGAGAATCTATGTCCTGCAGGGCTTCATCCAAATTTTCCGATCCCCCGACCAAGCTGAAGGTTGATAGGAAATCATCAGTCATTGTAATCCAATGGCGAGTTCCTCGATGCAACTCCGTTTCCATATACCAAGTGGTAGGTACCAGCCCCAACGAATGAATAAACATATGAACCCACTCGTTCCAAGTCTTTTCCTTCCAAACTTCCACCCACATGGCCAGGTGCTTGCGCAGATCTCCTTGACCATAGAAATGCTCAGTTGGCAGGGTAGCAGGAGGCTCAAATTACAACATCATCAATTTTCTACATTCCTCCCAGTCTTTAAAAACACGCTTGTGAGTATCCCACCAATGCACTGGTGTTGCACACATAGCCAGGTCAAGCACCCATAACCTTCGTTCTTCTGGGACAACTTTTTCCAATTCTTCTAGAAATAATTTGACGCTAGCAGAACCATCAAAATAGGGTAGTTATCTTACCTATGTCGAGATGCACCAGAAGTTCTTACTGATCTTTAGGAAGCGCAGTGTAGAAACATCATATAACTGATTCTGCCAGTTCTCCATCTCACCATCCGAATCTGAGAAACACGAACTAACCTTCTCACACAGTCAGCTTGTAAATATGATCGACATCATCTCCTTCATGTACTGGCTTTGTATATCTTTCTACTTCTACTAGATCCAGCGGGACTATCACTCGCATACCATCATTATCAAAGATCATGCTTCTACGCTTCAGGTTGATGATGCCTCCCATATCAATGGCCCAATCCAATCCTAACAACATAGAGTAGGGGTCTGCATCATCCATAATTTGTATCACTTCAAAATATGTGCATACCTTCACTCCAGCAATGTCTACTAGGACATGTGGAAGTCTTCCAAGTGGAATGATCTTCTGCTCATTAGCCATGCATAACTAAATGGTGGACCATTCCAGCTTTGGTTCTCCCATCTTCTACCAAGTTTTCTTAGGTAGAACATTTGCATCAGACCCCAGATCCAAGATGACTTGATCCATATCATATTCTCCAATCTGCACAGTCATGCGCATCCCCCGACCAACTTTCTTCTTGTTGTTATAAATATTGTTCACAACCTTAGTCTCCGTTCGAGGTACTTATTTTTACGCGCAACTGTCTATCAGGGCTTGCAAATTATCTACTACCTTTTGATTACGCAATAACCTAATGCACACTTGTAGGAAGGTTTTGACTTCATCATCAGCCTTTGGTTCCATGATAGACTTTGATGTGGATGCCCCTGCAGCAACAAAATCCTTCTTAGCTTCAATGAAAGTCTCCTTTTTCCTTTGCAGGTTGAGACCTTTCTTGTCAGATTCCTTTCTGATCAGCGGCTCTGCATCAACCCTCTTTTACTCATCTCCTCTGGTGGCAGAACTTCTACGTGTAATTACATTTACACTTGGACCATCATCATGCGGTTCATATTTTACCATTTGTATGTTTTCGTAGGCATCTGCTGTTGCTTTTCCTACATTTTAGCAATTAACACAGGAAAATATTCAATTACATGATCAAATTTCCTACAGTACCTGTAGGAATCTCGCACTGGGTTTGGGTAGTCACACGCATAGTGTTCAATGTCTCCACAGTTATAGCAGATTAATTTCCCTCTTCCCCGACCTGCACCTCCACCTCCCCCCCCTCCCCTTCCTCTTACTGGGGATCCTCCTCGTCTAAAGGGAGATGATGGTGATGAAGGGTTTGTCTGCACTTTATAAAGGTTAGCATTTTCTATCATTAGATCGAACGTCTGGCAGTGGTGCTCATCATGAATGACTTAAGAGAAAAATATGCACCACTATTGCTTCAGCTTTGGCACATAGCTTCCTAATCGAGAAAATTGGTTTGTATGATGTCGTCCAACTACCCTACAATCAACACACCATAGTGTGGGGGTACTTGGCCCAGCAGCATCCCTGGGGCGCAGTGGATTCGGTCCCCCTACTTGCATGTAATCAGAGAATAGAGTGCACTAGTCCTTGGTGTGGCTTGAACCCTTGTAGCGTATGCACCAGACATCTACGCCAAATTATTTACCCCAATCTCTACATAGGTTCTGAATTTATAAGTGCATAACCTCTTGTTGACTTTGAATTTGCAATGTTCCAAATTGAGCATATTCTCTAGGCGCAACTTCCTATTTCATAGCAACTTCCAGAGCTTCGGCCTGAGAATCGATTTTCTGTTGACCCATAGGCCTACGCAGATGTGGCAAGAGCATGGAAATGAACCATTCCTTATGTTAGTTATCATTGTAAACAAAATCTCATTCACTGATGGTGCGCTTCAGTTGTTGATCAACTTCCCAAACTGATTCCTTTGGTCCTTGTTTGATATCTTTTAGTTCTATCACGCATTGTGCATAGGAATTTGGCTTTCTAAATTGCTGTTTTAGGGCATCCTTAATCTGTACAACAGTGGGATCAACGTTCTGAGCGAGATATACCATGAACCAATCTAAAGTGCAACCTTTGAACACCATAGCCAGGTGTGCTCTCTTGACAACATCACTATTAAAATTTTGCGCATTCGACACTGCATACACCACAAACCAAAACCAATCCATATCCTCATCCCCCACGCCCTTAAAGCTGGGTAGCTTCCTATGTGCAGCCATATCTCCCGTAGGTGGTGGTGGTGATGGGGTAGGAGATGTATTACCCCTGTGCGAGTTCAAATGTGGCATAGCAGGAGGGCTACTTTCAATGCACGTAGCCTCACTACTCTCTATATCAGGTAAATTTCTCAGAGGGTTGTATATAGATCTATCCCCTCTCTAATTAATTGGATAATATTTTTTGATGCGCCTAGTGCTTTCTATATTATCAGGGGTCATTCACTCAGTGTGGCTGCACAAACACCCTTTTCACACAATAGCATATTAATCAACAGAGGCAAATTTCGTAAGAACTTATCTCTCAATCCCTTGAAAAATAACCTTTCAGCTTCAGAATACGACACAAACTGATCTACTGAAAATTCAGTCACAAACCTGCCCAAGATGCTGTCAACCCAGTGATCCATAGTCTGGGTGATGGAATTATTAGTTTTTTTCCAACTTTTGGATCAATTCAGGCGTCCACTTCATGGCCTTGTTTGTCCTTCCAGGAGGTTTAGAACTCTGCTAATCTCGACAACCACTCCTGCAATTCATGCGCAAAGTTCACAAAGAAGATCTCATGAACCTTTCTGAAAATATACCTCTATTTCCAATCTTCAGTAGACAACTTCTTACTTATGTTTTCTTTTAGGGAAAATTCCTGAATCTGTTTCTCAAACCAGTCCTCTAGTTCAGGATTTAATGGTTGCCACAGCAACTAATCTATCTCAAAATGATCTCGGTCCTGACAACATAAACATTTTTTGGTTTGAGGGGTCTTGACCCAAGTTTGGAGTTAAGGCTAACCAAAAAAACCCTCTTACTACTAGCCCTTTCATAAGTGACTTGCTTGCGCAAGTCAAAGTCTCACCCGAAGTAGTAGGGGGAGGGTGTTGGAACCATGTTTCCACACCATGAGAGAGAATTAAATGATGTGGGTGCCTTTAGATCTAAAACAACTATGAACAAAACTTCACAATAGAAGTCCTAACCAGAAAACCCTAACCAAACAGATTTAGGTCAATTATATAGAATACCTTACGCGCGTGCAAAAACAGAGTCTGCAATCCACGCAATAATCCTTAATGCATATTATTAAAGCTCAACAGTACTAGATCCATTCAATAACCATTCATCTAAAGTAGGAAAAAGTTGCGCAATCGACCTGAATACATATAATACAATAACCAAAAATAGCTTGCACAAACAAAACATAACACAAACAACAAATTCATGTGATACCCAAATATCATCCAAAACATTTCCTTATTCATGAATAGTTCAGATCTCCCTTACAATGCCTTCAGTTTACCCACGCACACATCAAGCGGGGTCTGCACATAGTAGGACTAAGGTCTTCGTGCACACAGCCACAAGAGCCTTCTAACCCAGAAAAGTTCGCTAAAATATCAAAATATAGTCAGATCTCTATCATCAACATTACTACTATCTTTTATCGATTCATCTAGACTCCTATTTATACTTTTAGCCTGCGCTCATCTAAGGTCCACAAACTATGGTTTACGGTCTCTAGTTCTACCATTTTGACCCATTACAACTCATGAGGGGATTTGACCCACCCCAAATCCCCTTGACTTGTGCTGCGCACGACTAAACTTACAAAAACTTTACAAAAATATATCAAAATTCGGTCCTAGGGGACCCCGTTCCAACAGTAATCATAGTGGCAGTTGATAAAATTACCAAGTATGCACACTTTTGTGCATCATCTCATCCATTTAAAGCAAGTATAGTTGCTACTGCATTCATGGAAACAATTCAAAAGATACTTGGAAACCCAAAGATTATTTTAAGTGATAGATATCCCTTTTTCACTTGAAATTTTTTGACGAAATTATTTTTTCGTTTGGGTACTCAACTAGCCTATAGCTCATCTTATTCTCCTCAATTCGATGGGAAAAATGAGATAGTGAAATTTTTTTTGGAAGGATATCTTCGTTGTTTTTTATCTGATAAACAAACACAATGGATCAAGTGGTTACCTCTGGCTAAATGCTGGTATAACACTTCCTTCCACATTGTAGCAAAAATAACCCCATTTATGGCACTTTATGGATATCATCCACTGCCCATCACATCATATTTAAGATAAAAATCTAAGGTTCAAGAAGTGGAAGATGGCATCGAACATGAACAAGAAGTTCTCCAACTCCTAAAGGATAACCTAAATTTGGCACAAAATTGAATGAAACAATAGGCAGATCAACATCGCGACGATAGAAGTTTTGATGTAGGAGACTAGGTATTTTTACAGCTGCAACCATACAAACAAATTTGCCTCAAGCAAGCTAAGAAAGATAATAAATTATTGGCAAATTACTATGGTCCTTACAAAGTGTTTCAAAATATTGGTACTATGGTATACAAATTGGAGCTTCTTGCTTCTTCTCAAGTGCACCCAGTTTTCCATGTTTCATGCTTAAAGAAGGTTATAAGTGACAAACTTACAGTTCAAACAATATTGCCAGAAATTTATGAGGAAGGAAAAATAATATTGGAACCTGAAGCAGTCACAGAAACAAGAACTCGATAGCTACAAAATCGATAAATTTCAGAGCATCTCATTACGTGGAAGAACTTACCCACTAAATATTCCACATGGGAGGATGAGAATTTTATACAGAAGCATCTAGAGCTACTCAAGCATTGAGTAAAACACTTTTGTGAAGGAGAGGGGCATGTTAGGTCCCTATATTACCAGTGTAGTCCCTTATTGTTGTTAGTGTAGCCCCCTTATTGTTATTGTTATACCACTGTAGTCCCCATAAAACCCCACTATTGTTATTGTTTCACCCTTACATTATTATTGTTAGGTCGGATAGGATTATATTGTGACCCCATGGACTCCTATATATAGAAAGAAGGTTTTTTCATTTGAATCATCCAATAATTGTTCATTTATGTAATGTAAAGGAGGTTTCCCTCTCGAAGTGGTTGATTTCTAAGGCATTGATCTCTCTTTTCTTCTATGTTTGGATATAATTTCATAACAAAAACAAAAATAATAATTAAGAGGGATGTACGATACTTATCTTTTGAGAATCATAGAGAATGGAAACTCCCTCTTGATCTTATCCTTCTTTCACTCTTCTTGCAAATTTTTCATCCTCATCCACATCATCATCATGATTTCATTCCTTTTTTACATGAGCTATGATTTTCTTCTTTCAGCGGCAATGTTAATTTAGTTCCAACTCTATGATTTTCTCCATAAACCATAGGATTTCATTATCCTTCAAATTAGCTTATGGTTTACACACCCTAATTTTGCAATAATCCTTTTACACCAACAAAATTTGCAATGTGTATATCCAATTATCCAAAGTAAATAGAGTCATTCCATAAAGGTACTTGATTGTTTCTTTTAGCATTACTAGCATTTCAACTAAATAGTGAAATTTAATTTTCCAACCCAAGAGCCTCTAGTAGTTTAGTTCTAGGGTTTTTCCCATAAACTCTGAAACTTTCTTATTCAAAGCCTTTTTTAACTAGCTATGGATTTCAAAATCTCAATTCTCATATCCAAATTTTCAAAAACCTAGAATCAATATGCTCTTGATATCTCTCTCTCTCTCTCTCTCTATATATACATATATCATTTTCATCAATAAATCAAGAGTATTTCATCCAATGATTATCTTTAATTTCTCCAAACTGAATAATTCAACTTCCTCACAATCATTGTAGCAACAAAAATGTATTGCCCTTAGATACATGGTATTCATTAAATTAATATGAAAAGAGTAGAATTCATCATTCTAGGCTGATTATTTTTATTGACAAATATATCTCAACACTCAAATATCTATATCGGAACAACAATATCAATGATACTAGTACTTCTAGAAGCCTAGGTCTTAGCAACAAAAAATTCATTCAAGAAATTTGATCCAACATATTTTCAATTGATCTGTGATAGAAAATTATTGTATCTATAAGTGACTTATATTGGTATCAAGAGAGATTTGATATTTAACCCTAAAGAGAAACTAAACCTCTTTTCCTTTATCAAAGTATTTTTTCTTCAAGATTGTATTATTATTTCTTGTAGAGTGCTTGCATGGAGATAAATTCATTCTTGCTTGGAGGTTATAACGTGGTTATAATAGATCTCCAGGACTTCAAATATTCCATTAATGCATTAATAATTATTTTAGACAATATGACACTGTGGAAAATCCAGAAACTTCATTATTTTAGACAATATCAATTCTAGTAGCCATATTGAATTAAGAGGAACATGTGATGAGATTTATGAAAAACAATTATTTATTATATTAGTCAATGTTCAAGTAATGACTTTGTTGGCTTATATTTAGAAAGATAAACTTTTAAACTCCTTTGGGTTGCTTCCTCTAAAGTGACACTAGCCTGTATTTGCAAGAAAACAAGATACTTGGATTTTGGAATCATTGAAACACTTTTTCTCCTTAGCACAAATATTTCAGTGTGATATGATTTAAATCAGTTTCATTCACATATACTATCCTTTGAATATAGGGACAAAAAATTGAATTTGTTCGCTAGCGTTGAGATTTATTGAGGCATTTTTTGGAAAATTATGATTCACCTATTAAATTAATCGACCTTTGAATCTAATATCTTTTGGTTCCTTATTGTGGACCCTAAGGATTTTTGGCCTCTACCATTTTATCTGAGGTAGTCAAACCTATGTTATAGATCTTGAGTCCTATTGAGGATGAACTGAACCTTTTTTGGCCTAACTTTGACATGAACAGAGACTTCGATCTTCCTCAAGAATGCTTCAACCTAGTCTTAAGAATGAATGAATCTTGGTATAAAATAGGCTTTAGCCTTCATATATTTTAACTAGGGCTTTTACAACAGGGCATATCACATATTTTTCATTCTTTTTACAATCAGAATGGAGCTAGGGTTTATAGGATTTGTGACCATATAAACCCTAGAGATTAAATTGAAGTAGATTGCTTCATTTAGGGTTTCTCTTTCACCCAAGCTCTAAAGCCATGTTGATTTTTAGGGCATCCTCTACACTGATAATTAATTCTTATGATTTTCAATATGTTAATATTTTTCTCATGATTTTTTTCCATCATAAAGAAATTACACATAGGATCTCAATAGTAAGACAAAAATTCCATAAGAATCATAAAGAGACAACCACATAATAACGCAAGTATTTACCCTGGGAAACCCACATGGGGGAAAAACCAAACAACCATTTCCTTAGAAAAATTATTTAGTTCAAAAAGTGACACACTTAGACATCTTAGTCATTACAGGGTCAATCTAACCAATAAAGTAATCTAGGTTAAACTTGGTCCATCTTCCTCCTATTCAAATCAATTGGTTTCCTAATAAATACAGTTTAGTATACTTCTGCTAGAGCATAATTTCAGCTCATACTTTTTCCTAGATAGAATAAGTCATGTTTCCTTCTAATCCACATAAATCTGGTCTTTCCATAGAGACATGCTACCTTAGAGTTACAATCCTTTCATGGAGTATATCCTCATAAATTCGGTCCTTCAATTAGACTCATAATCATTTAATAAATTTTCAGTGAGTTGTCTGTCAAATTTGGGAGAGTGAATGTCCTTATATACTCATATGTTCTGTCAAATGAGTACCATCATAGGTTTTGGTCGACTTGACTAGGAGGGGGGGAAAATTGGTTTCTTGGAGCCAAAAATTCAAATAATAAAAATTCAATTTTTCTTCTTTTAAAAAACAACATGAAGAACATGCAAAATATTTTTCTCTTTTGAAAAGAGCATGAATAACATGCTTGAACAATACATCAATGACAAAACTAATAATCATGAATACTGACCATAGCTACAAAATTCAACAATGGGAACCTTTCCCTTGCTAGTTAGGGAAGGAAGTGCGAGGGGAATAAGAACACAACAGGAAAAAGTACCTTAGGTGTTGTAGATAAGGAAATAAGAAAATTCAAGTGCTTTTAATGTCACAAATTTGGTCACTATGTAGGTTAATGTCTAAACAAAAATAAGGGCAATGGGAAGAGATAGGTAGAAAATATAGGAGATACATAGTTGAGTGAGTTTTCCACCATGTTTGAGAAGGAATTTTCATTAGTGTCTTGTCTCGTGGGCAGCATTTCCAAGGATGCTTTGTGTACAATGGTACTTCTCATCATATGATGGGATAATGTGATCTATTCAATAATATGTTAGAGCCAAACTTAGTGCTACATTTGGAGCTTGGAAAAAATACCTAGTGTGCAGTGGAGGGGATTGGTAGCATCCAACTTCAGTTCGAGGCGGGGAGACTATGGAGCTGAAACATATTTTATATGTACCAAGGTTGACCAAGAATATTATAATAGTATAAACCATGGAGGAAAAGGGGTGTGAAGTGTACTTTTGTGCTAGACAGGTACTTATTAGGTTGAGGGATTCCAGTTTTATCATATAATGAGTGATTGGAAGAAGGGAAGGGAACCTATATATGTTTAGGAGCTAACCAATGAAAGTATTAGTGCATTCCATAATAGCAACTAGTGTGAGATGTGACATAGGAGGATGGCACATTTGCATAATAGGGATCTATCTATATTATGGGCTATTGTCACTGGTCTTCCATAGTTCAACGTGGAGAAGAAGGGTGTTTGCAAAGGGTGTGGTTTGGGAAAGCATGCTAAGACATGCCTCTCGAGCAAGAATTATAATTCCAAAGGGTTAGTGGATCTAGTGTATTTAGACACATATGGTCCCATGTTAGTGGGGTCTTTGAGTGGTTACAACTATTATGTAACCTTTATAGATGATTTTTCTAAGAGGAAATGGATATAATTCATAAACACTAAGGACGAGGACTTCAGTTGGTTTCAGGAGTTCTAAGCTCTCATGGAGAACTAGCCAGAGCGGAAGGTAAAAGTTCTTAGATCAGACAATGGGGGTTAGTATACTTCCAATGAGTTCAAGGACTTATATAAAGAGGTAGACATAAAGGAGTTAATAATTCCCTACAACCCATAGTAGAATGGGGTTGCTGAGAAGAAAAGCAAGGCCATCATCTGAGCTACCAAATACATGATTCATTATCAAGATATTCCTATGTTTATGTGGGAAGAAGCATGTAGCCTAATAGTCTACATTCATAATAGGATTCCTCATAAATTATTTTGGTACAAGACTCCCGAGGAGTTGTTTATAGGAGTGAAACATGAGGTGGACATTTATGCATCTTCATGTGTCTGATTTATATCCACATACCATTGGAGAAGAGGACCAAGTTGTAGCCCTGGAGTTTTAAGGGCCTAGTAGGGTACAATGATACTTCCAAGGCATACAAGGTATATACCCCAACATAGGGAAATATTGTAATGAGTAGGGACATTAGGTTCGATGAGTGTGTGGCCTTAAGGAAACTACATGATTCACTGCTAGTGGTAGCAGATGATTGGGAATGAGAGGCCTCAAAATTTAAGGAGAGGCCAACACGAGTAGCAACAAGAGCATGTGACACTTTCTATTTCTATTAGAAGAAGGCTGAGATGGATGGAGTAGACTATAGGGTTGCTAAGGAGAAAGTGGAGGCTTCTAGAAAGATGTTCAGAGAAATCATACTACCAAGCCAATTTTATAGTTACATGGAACTCATGAGTGACACCATTGACTCTATGTATAGAAGTTATGACGATTCATAAGATCAAAAAGTTTGGATAGATGCCATGGTGGAAAATTATTTCTACAACATAAATAGTGATGTGCAAGACATCATTTTGAGGCAAGATGGGAGATTAGCGGTCAGTTCCAAGTTGATCTACAAGATCAAACATGTTGTAGATAACAACATCAAGAATCTTAAGGCTAGGTTCATGGTAATAGGATTCTCCCAAGAGGAGGGAGTGGACTATGAGGATACATTCACTCCATTATCTAGGTACGCTTCTATCAGGACTATGATATCTATTGATTCATAGTTACGGTGGAGGACACATTAGATGGATGTGACAACAACCTTCCTCAATGCAGTTATTTAGCAAGAGGTGTACATCTAAAAATTATAAGGATATTAGTTGCATCAGACAAAATCTCAGGTATGCATGTTGAAGAAGGTGTTGTATGATCACAAACAGGAACCTAGAGCATGATACTCAAGGATTGATGGGTATTTTATAGGTATGGGATTCACTAAGAGTGAGGAAAATAAAAAATTGGACTACACACTTGTTAGAGATGATCCACTCATTCTACTACTATATGTGGATAACCTCTTTCTTACAAGGTCAAAGAAGCTCATAGAAATGTGCAAGTGGGATCTTGCGACAAAGTTTAAGATGAAGGATATCAATATGATGCACTAATTTTTTGGATTGGAGGTGTTGCAACAGACATGAGAGATTTTCATTGGACATGGGAAGTATGCAGTTGAGATCTTGAAGAGATTCAAGATGGAATATTGGAGGCCTATGTCAACAGCCATGAATTCCAACTTGAGGAAGTTAAATGTTTTTGGAGAGTGAGTTGGTGAATCCCACATTATATAGATAGTCGATAGGTTCTTTTATGTATCTGGTCAACACTAGGCCAACTATATGCTTTGTTGTGAATACATTGAGCCTGTTTAAAGTGGAGCCATGGTGAGTTCATTGGGTGGAAATGAAGCATGTGCCCAAGTATATTTGAGGTCTAATGGAGTATGGACTCAAGTATTTCAGAGGTGATGGAGTGCAATTAGTGTGCTATACAAACACATATGGTGATAGGAGTGCAACTAACAAGAAAAACACCTCAAAATTTTTCTTCAGTTTAGGACTACAAAAAATGAAAAATAGTGTGGAGAAGAGATTTGTCTTCTCAATATTATGAATCTGTTAAATAATATTACATTGGATACATCACTAATAAATGATTGGAGTGAGATTGAAATCAACTCAATAGAACTGGACTAAAATAAAATAGGCTGTGACACTTGGATAAACAATTGTGACACCTAACAAGTGGCTGGAATTAGATTATCCAACACCCCCCCCTTAATTAAAGCCACATAAAATTTTAATTAAGATACCTGCTGGTCTAAGTCTCATCTAAGCTTACAACTTAAAAAAAAATTACAATTTCCTTTCCATTTTTCTTTTCTTCTAGATCCTATAGCCTCTAAATTGTTTCAACTTTTTCTTTTTGTTGTATCCTTCAAACCTCAATTCCTTCATTTGTTAGTGCATGTCTTCGAGTTTTCTAGGTTTTATAAGCATGTCCTTTACTTCTTCAAAAATCATATTGTATGGGGATTGTTGCTACATATCATCTTCTATAGTGCGCTTTCTATCATCAATATTTTGGTGCAACATAAATTTATAATAAAAAAATATTTCTTCAGGACTCCAATACCTAAAAATTCCATTAATGTTTTCATCATGTAAGTTGTCTTCAAGGTTCATTGTTTCAACCTCTAGGATGACCTCATCTAGAGATGGTGCTGCAAGTTATGCTTCAATGAAATTTAACTCTTCTTCATAGTTGTCTTGTTTACCCGCACATTGGAAATCAATGGTAAGTTTTAAAATATCTGCAGAACCACATTGGTTTTGTTCTTTCTTCTCTGCAATGAGAGCTTTCTCCTATTTCACTTCCTTCTATACCTCTGCTTCTGTCTGTATACCATTGACTTCTTTACTGACATGTGTTGCTGCAAATAGGTTGTCGTCCACTTGGTTTTCAGACTCAAGTTAGATTCTCTCACCGAATAGCATCATGTCGATATGATGTTTATGTTGCATCATCCACAACTATTCATCATTAGTCAACAATTATTTATCTTATTTTACTTCAACAACATTAATTTTTGGATTCACCATAGCAGTGATTGCTCCAATGGAAGCTTCATTGTCATCAACAAGCTTTGTTGTTGGATTCACCAAATATCCCTCTGCTTGTAGTTGTGCATAGTGGGATTCATGATTATCTATGTGTTCCTTCTTTGCTACTTCCACAAATTATTTACAATCATCATCCACTTGTGGTTGTGCACATTGGGATTCACCAAACTCATCATCTTCAAACTGATTACTCCCCCTTTCACCAAAATTCCTTTGAAGGGTGTCCCAAATCTCCTTGGATGTATGTGCATTTGCAATGAAGGGAGTAATGCTATCATCACTGTATTCTTTTATACATTTTAATATGAAGGCATTCTTTTCTCTCTTCACTTCCAATTATTTAAAAAAATCTTCATACATCTCTAGCTGTCGCTTCGACTTTCTCAGCCTCTTGGCTTTTCCATTTGTTGAGTGTTGGTTGGTTGTAGCTCAACAAGAAAATGTGCTTACACATATAGAGGTTGTCCAGAAAAAACATCCTTGTGATATATTCTCTGTTTCTAAACTTAGAAAAAAAATAAGTCTACAAATTTTCTATAAAGCCGAGCTTTCACAAGCCCTTCTATGACACTTTATAAACTCTTTTTCAAATCCTTTATTTAAAAAAAAAAAAAAATGAAACTCTTTTAAACAAAGCAACACTTTAGAAAATCCCCATTTTATTTAAAACCATGAATAAATCATCCCTTTTTTTTATAACATTTTCAAGTTTAAAAAACTTGAAAAATAACAAACCCCTTTTTTTAGAGGAAAAAAACACTGTTATTGAAAAAATAAGCAGTACATTTTGTAGAAGAATTGATATATTGAATGTGCAATGAGGAATCCCAAGTGGATATCATCTCATATCCATACTATATCCTATCACAGGGCTAGCTTTTAACCTAGCGTATATTTGTGAATTATAACACATCTTCAGGAGTTTTTATAAACAACATTTCGATTTGGCAGCCCATTTTCTGTGTCTTTCTCAAAATGACAAGCATAATTACTCAATTGATAATATCATACTGTTTATCAAAAATACAAACATCAATTTGATCTAAGATTTTTTAGGAATTGATCTTAAAATCAGCTTGCATAATACAAAGCACCCAGAAAGGATCCTCTGCGCAGTGATTATGAGGATACTCTATTCGCTTTCTCGCTCTCTTTAATCAACACTTTTTTTTTTTAAATGAAACTTATTTTAAAAATACATGACCTTTTTAGAAGGCTCTCCAATTAGTGAGAAATAAATTTGTGCCTTTTTGGATTCATGAAATACAATATTTGAGGAATTTTACAATATATTGTTGATTCAGTTTGACGTATTTATTATTTTACAGGGGCACATGACACAAAAATGGCTACGAGGATTCTTCGGCATTTTAAAATAGTCGTTCTCATTTAAAAAAAATATTTCATGCTCTTCGTATCACACCTTCAGACACAACGTTTAGTTGTCAATGATCAATGCACTTCCAAATACTGAATGGCAACGCTGAACCACTATATTTTGGATTTTGTGAAATTTTCAACCATCGGTGCACTTAATGAGAGACAGTAAGTGCACTGATCACTTAAAAATCCAAATTGTGGTGAAGATGTTGCAAGCGAGACAACTTTGCATTCATGACCTCTGACAACACGCTACTTTTTCTGGTGTCTTATGCGACTTGGGTATCTGATATCATGACACATAATGGAAAATAATGAGCAAAGATTTCTTTTGTTAATATTATGAATCAATTAAATAATATTACATTGGAGACATCACTAATAAATGATTGCAGTGACACTGACTTGAACTCAATAGAACTGGACTAAACTAAAACATACTGTGAATCTTGGATAGAAAATTGTGACACTTAAAAGTTGGTTGGAATTAGATTTTCCAATACGGACCAATAGTTGTCTAATGGTTTAGAAAAAAATAGAGTTCAATGGCACTTAGTTCAGTAAAGGCCAAGTACATGGCTACGAGTTGGTGATTTCTGAAGCCATTTGGATTCGCAAGATGCTCAAAAGGTTGTTCCATTTGGATTCGCAAGATGCTCAAAAGGTTGTTTGGTCTTTGAGATGGATTCGATAGTGATTCATTGTGACAATCACAATCACATTAAGTAGTCTGATAATTAATGTTTCATGACAGCTCCAAGCATATAGATATCAGGTATTGTTATCACCCTAGTAATTCTCAGGTTGTGGGATGAGGATTTTTGTAGTTAAGAAAACCAGGGGTAGCCAAGAACCACTTTGGGAATTCAGGATCTAGCCTTCTTGAGATCTGGAGAGGGATCTCTCCAAAAGATTTAGCTTTGTTTTGGTAAAGTATTTTAGGCTAGCTATGAGTGAGCAATAGGACTGATTTTAGAATTGTGGTAGGAATAAAAAGTATTTCAAGGTAAACCAGAGGGATCTACTAGAACATTAGGCAATGGAGTCAATTCTCTAGGCAAGCAGAGCTAGGAAATAAGACTTAAAGATGAAAATGTACTAAGGGCAAGATAGATGACCTTCTAAGGCTTTGAATAGGCTTTGTTGATGGAATGGGTGAAATCTGAACAAAAGGGCACTTAAGAATCCTTAAGTTACAGAAAAGAGGATTGAAGGAGGGAAATCAAACTGGGACCTAGAGCAATTAAGAATTCTATGGTCCGGTTATCAAGCAGAAAACATAGAAATGGCAACTAGTTTAAAACAGGGAGCTTATTATCACTAATCCTGTTTAATTTATCCTTAGTTGATCATTACAGAATAGAAACACATCAAATGAATGTATGTAAAATTTTAAATAATAATACTGAAAACAGGAAAAATATGCGAGACTTGTCTTGTCACCACGAGAATCCTTAGTTATGATGTCTCTAATCTTGTTTCCAAATTGCTACTTCACTAATTTACTCACACCGACTTCAATATGTCCAGAAAAATGACTATAGTAGTCTTGAGAAATTTATTCCACACTGAATAATTCGAATTATGAAGTATTTATACACAAATGTTTTTTAAAAAATATCTCGGAAATTGAGATAATGTTTTAAGGAAAAATAGGAAAGAGAAAATAAGAAGAGGGACAACTGCAAAACAGTTTGCAAGCTATCCTCTTTTACAAGAAAAAATAGAACTGTTTATCTTATCTAAACTGATTTTTGATGTGCTGTGAGCATAGCTGGCATTAGGTACATCTTCTCATGGATGGTGACTTGTAGAATACTCTTCCTTTTCACCTTCTATTATGATACTCTTTATCTCTATTTTTTACTGTTTCACTGCTGTAATTGAAAAATGACCAACAATAACAATTTGATTTTACTGATACACTTTGACCTTGATACACTTTGGCACTGATTTTTTCATCATAAGGTAAAAGTAAAATATGATTTTTCATGTGATTTTCCTATCCTTTACCTGTCAAATTCACATCAGATATGTGAATTCTTGCCACTGTTCAGCGGTGGGGATCTTCATATTCTTCAATTTCCTATAACATTCATCAGCCTCTATATATTTGGAAAATTTTGGCTTTACTGTGAACATATGCTTGATTTCATTTTCCAAAAAGAATAGATTTTCAAAATATTGAAGTAGTACTTTGCCACTTGGAGATCCTTATGGAAAAGGCTGTTTAGCTGGCTCTTTAGCATGAGATCTGATTTTCTGATCATAATCTTTTTGTGGCATTAATTTTTCATTTAATGCATGAATGCCTGATAAACTTGATTATGATAATACTTTGTATTTGGCCCAAAATCTTGAGATGGCCAAGTTCATATCTTTACACTTGTCTTCCAAATTATTCATCATGTTTGTCTTATTCAAGACTTTCTTAATTTGAAGGATGGCCTTTGTTCTGTGAGCAATTTTCAACTCTTCTAATTCTTCCCTGTTTTTGCTGTTCAAAAATGCTATGAGTTGAACTGCTTGTGGTGGCTTATTTTCAATTTCTTTCTTGGTTTTATCAATTTCAACATTTGCAGCCTGTAGCAACTCTTTCTGCTCATAAATTATCTGAATAGAAGGCCATTATGAGTGAATGCCTTCAAAAAAAAATTTCCATAAATGATTTTTTATGTATGCAACCTGATCTGTAAGATTCACCTGTTATTGAATAATTTTTACTTTTTCTTGTAATATATCAGCCCTCTGTTCATGCACTTTAGAAGTAATTAAGGCATATCTTTTAGAAGTTTCCAGATTTTTAATGGTGCCTTACAAACTGAGTATTTATTTATCTTTTAAGGACATATCTTCCATGGCTCTGCGGAGGTTTCACAGGTTTAAAGCGTGAATAGGTGAAAATTTATTGAAAATTATAAGTTTTTATGAATTAACCATAGTTTAAACCATAGTCAAATTATAATTAAACCATAGGTTGGGCGGAAGTAGTTTCGGAATACCACTGGGTGGTATTCGCGCATCTCCAAGGCAGTAAGCGGTAAATCGCTTTTCGAACGCGATCCAATCATATCAGGACACATCAACACGGGGTGGTTTCTGAAAACAACCTATATCGCGCGACTTTTCCAAAACTTTGGTCGATTACTTTTTGGGTGCGATATGAGGTATCGACCGTCAGATCTTACTTTGGAAAGCGAACAGTCACGAACAAAAGGAAAGGTGCGGGGAAAGGTAAGTCATCAGGTTCATTTTGAACCACGGGATCTTGGAAATAAATAAAAGATCTAATGTTATAATTCAACGCGATGGGGGAGGGAAGGAATTGTATTAATTTGTCGCGTTGATTTTTAATCGTCGGATCAACTGGATAGATGGGATCGGAGGGCTAACATTAATCCCGACGGAGAAAGGGATAAGGTTAGTTTATATACAAAAAACCATTTTTTTCAATGGAAAAGGTGATCGAGAGGTATATTCAGGACTTTAACCAAGGTTAGGGACTGTGGTAATGGAATTAGGGGTATGCATTATGGATTTTAACTCAAATTAAGGTTTTAACCTTAGGTTAGGGAGTCAGGCAAGGGGAAAATATACAAGGAAATGGGTTTTCCTTTTGAAGTTTAGTTTAAATGAAACTTCGGGATTCTTTTTGTTTTAAACATATATAAAATATGTTTAAAATATTTTCGATTATTTTTTATTATATGGTTAATTAAACTAGGTTTATTTAACTACCATAGGGGCGAGATTATACATAAAGGTGTATTTTAGCCAAAGGGGGTTATAATGTGGGTTTTTATTAAACATGTGGGAATTATAAACTTCGGCTAAAATTATAATAAGTGGGTTTTTGGGTTTATTATATAAAAAGGAGTTATATATAATAGGAAAAGGTTATTTTTATAGGGAGTTAATATATAAATTAGAGTTAATATGAAAATAGGAGGTGGTATACCCAAAACACATAAACGTAACAAGTAAAGTGAATTTCAAGAGATAATTTGCATTGATCTTATCACTTAACTTATGATATAATGTTATTTTGAGGGCTTAATGTTTTCAAATGATGTAGGAAGTTAATCAAATGGAAATTCTAATGCCTTTAAGTAAAAATGGAGTTTTACTTATGATTATTTATGGGAATGAATGTATGAATGGTAAATGATGTGATTTTAGGGATTAATATAGACATTTACACTTTCAACTGATCAGTCATAGAGCCTTGGGTCCGGTCCCAACAAAACTCAAGGAAATGCCTTGAGCCTTTCTGACTGATAGTTTAGAATGTTTCATGACTATGGGAAGGGGAAGTTAGTTATTTTGCAGCCCATGATGAATGATATTTACATTGAGAATTTTCACCTTCTTCTACCTACCCGGCTTACCATGCTCACATTTTTTCTTCCTTTGTAGTAAGGTTCATTTAAGCTAGCAACCATCACAATATTTATTCTTTCTGAAAGTAAGTAAAACTATCTAATTCTACACTTATTTCATCCATGAATCTAGATTAAACTATTGGATTCATTTTATTTCTCTACCTAACTACTGAATTGTCATGATTAAACTGTATGACAACTCATTATTCTCTATCTACAATAAGTGAAATTGAAAAATGACAAGTTAATATTAAATTGTTTAACTCATCATGGACCATGGCATTTATTGACACTCTTCCATAGTCAAAAAGTAAAAAGTAGTGGCATTTATTCTTGCACACTTTCATGTTTTATTCATTTTTCTTTTGGGGTCTTTTTATGTTTTCTAAGTCCTTTGATTATTCTTTTAGGACTTTTTACCCTCTTTTTGATTTTTCTATTTTTTTTTTTTTTACAAAATATGTGAATACAACTTGCAAAAAACAAAGTATGTATAGATTTACAAGATTATCAACTGTCAAGTCAAAATTACGACCCCTATATCATAGGTTGCTAACAGGTATCACTTCATCAAACTTTCGGGTCCAGAAGGGAGATGTGAAGCTAATATACATATCCATTGATGAGTAGGTTGCAGACATTCTCACTAAGCCCTTGGTGGAGGGGAAGTTTGTTTTCTACAAATATAGGTTGGGGACCGTGGTGTATAAAACCTTCCTAGCAATTTTGTTAGCTGAGACATGTGCTTCTACATAGGCTTGGTGTCTTAGCATGCATAAGATATTAGAATGTCCCTTTAGGTGCTTGCTTGAGAGGAGTAATTACTATTTTTATTTCTTACTAAATATAACTTAGGAAAAGAACATTGATTAATTTAATTGATTAATATTGGATATTGGGATAAGTTTCTAAGGATAAATAAATTATTTTATTTTTGGTTTTATTTATTTATTTCTAGCCATTTAGATCAAATCTCTATTGTTGATCTAAGTGGGTAAGAATTAATCCAAGTTGTCTATCACTTAGGAGGTTGAGGGTTAAGGATTTACTTAAAGATGAAACTACAAAATAAGCCTAAGGGAGATTTTCTTAATGAGGGAGACAATCAATGACTAAAGAGAAGAATAAAGTGTTCAACAAGGGTTTTCTGAAAGGAGAATTTATGAGGGATGAGTTTGAAGAGTGAAGTCGAGACATAGAGGAAAGTAAAGGGCAATATTTTATGCACATTGAAACTTGGACAGAGAGGTCATCTTCCAGAGTGTAGCCATACAATGGAAGCCAAATTAGTATAGATGGGGGTCCAAGATTTGTAGGGGTCGAATCATCGTCCAGAGCAACATATTTACTTGGGCCAAATTTTTACTTAGGATAAAAAACCAATGGGCCATTTCCAGGTTCAAATATTTGTTGAAATTTTCGTGTATTTTTCTATGGGTCAAGGCCTAAATTTTATAGATTAATAAAAGTGAAGGGGTATTTTTGGGCAGAAAATTTTTGTTGTTTTCCACTACAATTTGTTTTTGAGAAGTTAAAAATACCAATCAATTTATTTTCCAACAATTTCAGAATTTATTTGAGCATAAATAATTTTCTGGGTACAAAATAATTGTTGAGGTAAAAATAAACCATACCTAGTATGAAAATTTATAAGTAACTATGAACTTGAACTTTCTTTCAAAGTTACCAGAGAAAAATTTCATGAATGTTTGGGAAAATGTCAACAAGTACAAAATATCTTTCCAAAATCATTGTCAGGCCTTGGGAAGATTTCAATTCAATAAGAATTGACAACAACTTACAATATGAAAAATGTATTTAGTTTCATAATCTTGACTACTCCAAACAAGTGCAGTTTGTGAATGTAAGATTTATTTCCAAAATATTGAAAGGGTTAGATTCAAATGTTCAACAAGTTGATGCATGAGTTGATGCAGTTGATAATAAAAACATTGAGAAAAATCTTGTTGAGTGCCAACACTATCATAGACTTGGCCACATGCCAACACTATCATAGACTTGGCCACATGAAGACACATTGTTGTGATCTGCATCATTGTGTTCATTGTGGGAAGATATAGAAAATATCAAAAGAATAAAAAGGTTTATAATAAAATAATTCGTTATGGTAAAATGAGTCCCTAGGAATGACATTTAGTAGTCACGATTTAGCAGAAGTCTTATCATCAATTTTAAATATAGGTAGGTACATATTTTCACAAAGAATTTATAGAAGCATATGAATTTCAATTAATTATTATAGATAATAATTTTGGGCATGACTATGTCCCAATTCAAATTGAAAATTGATTCCATGACTCCAAAACGATAGTCCCTTATAGTTTAAGGTGGGAAATACAATTATGAAACAAAATGGAACTATCTTTCACCTTAAGGGGTTGAGCACATCAATGAAATGAAAATGTCTAGTGGTCAATAAAAACTACCAAACACATGATATCAAGTGAAAATGGTTAGTGACTAACCAAAACCATAAGATATAGTGATGAAAGCCCTATTAACAAAAGAAGCACTATTAATTTTGGATCCCTTTTGCATACTTCTCACCTTTAAATTGACAAAAAAGAGTATTTAATGATGCTTGCCATATTCAAAGTTTCAACAACAACAAAAACCACAAAGTTCTAAATATTTCATCACTTGTGATAAATTAATGATTAAGGCAACGATTAACACTACTTATCTGTTATTTTCTAAAAGTAGTATGTAGAAATTTTATTCACATAAATGGCCATCAAACCTAACATTATCATTTAGCATTTTATTGAGTTTTTAGGCATTTAAAATGAAGATGATATTTTAGATGATTCATTTCTCATAATTCATTTTCATCATATGTTGGAGTTAACATTAATAATAAATTAAAGGTATTTCAACTTACATGCTTAAACAATGGGATTTTTCAAATTATATGATTTTCCAAGATTTGGGTTTGATAGGTTTTAGGAACATCTTCATGGAGGATTAACCTATGACATCCCCTACAGGTTAATTCCCCCTCATAAAAATTTTCCTTGTAATTATGTAATTGTAAATTAAAAATGGTTGAGAGAGGGACGCATATTTCATTGCTTGAGGAGTGGTTTCTTTAAATATCAGTTATGGGTTGATTGAGTGAGTTTAATGGGTTGTCTGCTTATTACATTCAATTAGAAATGAAGGACATGTTAATTTTCTCTTTGGGTGACAATTACAAGGAAATAAATGACAAAATTAAATGAGAAGACTAGGTTGTGATGTCAAGGTGATTGGTTTGCATAGACCACTCAAGGAATGGGGAGAACCATCATGGTCAATATGGAAAAATGCACACATTATTCTCTATCGGCACACTCTCACACGCTGAGGAGAAAGAACATATGCACACAAAGGAGGAGGTTGGGAGGCTCCTGTTGATATTAAAAAAGGAGGTTGAGAGGCTCCTGTGAGGAAAACACCCATGACTGATACACACAGAGAAAAGAGGGGGCCGAGAGGCTTCTTAAAGTCAAGCTAAATTGTTGAGAGGGTAGGAAAAGTTATCATGAATGAGAGAGATCAGGGAGAATAGAAGCTCAGATGATAGTCCAACTAAGGAACCCAAAGGTCTTGTTGGTCAATAATCACTTAACAGTGGTTGTGCAACAACGTAAACTTTGAAACATGAACTATAAACTGAAAACGAGAACTCTAGAAAAAAAAAAACCCAAAAACATGAAAAACAACCCAAAAATGAAAAGTGTGTATTTGAGAACGAGGTTTTATTTTTTCAGGGTTAATTTGCAACATTTTTAAAAAATGGCAGTAAAACCAATTTTCATGTACCAAATAAATGGAAAAAACACACTAATGTTGGTGCTAGAATACCATTTTTATTTTCTGAGTATAATTTAAACATATTTTTAGTAATGAATTTAAATATAAAATAATGATATTTTAAACACATTTAAATTCCAATAATCTTTATCCATGTCATTTAACATATAATATCATGACTCTAAAATCCCCTAAAATTCTAATTGTTTTTCAACCATAATGTTAAAGATAAAAGATATTTCACAAATTTTCACCCATAGAATTAGAAAACATTAACTTTTCAACATATTTCTTTTTTTTAACTGATTCGGTTACTATTTTATATTCAAAAAAATAGGGTAAGGATTTCCCAGTAACACTCAGATGATGGAATGGATAGCCATGGAGGGGTGGTGTGGCAAAATACTGAGCCTCCTTTGTGGGGACTATTACTACTATACTGCATAATAGATTCTTGATATATTCTAACAAACTGCGATAGCACAAGTGCAAACTTAAATGACATGACATTAGAGAGAAATATTTGCAAGGATTATTCCATGTGAGTACAACGATTAGAGGCTCCCATTAGATGCTCCTAGAAGGATTATGCTTGATGCTGAAGGAACACAGTGTCGAATTGACGTTTCTCTTCCATAATCTTTAGCTGACCTCTTATCAGCTCCATCTCAGCTTGAAGATTGGTGCAATGAATTTTTTTTTAATTCCTCATGATATTGAAGGGAGGATATGTTAGGATTGCTGGTAGTAGAGTGTGAATTCAAATGGAAAGAAGTGGCACATATTATCTATGAAGGGGAGCGAACAACAGACTTAAGGAGGCAGAGTTTTTGATGGATAATTTGCTATGCTGGAAGATAGGAAAATTGATTGAGTCGGGATTGATGGTGAAGAAGATATATTATGGGAGAGAGGAAATAAGTCGAGAGGAGTGGCTACAAGGATTTTTCAATACAGAATGGGAATAACCAGTAGGATCCTTTGCAAATAAATGTCCAGGGAGATAGGGCCCGAGAAGCCGAATTTGAAAGATCACAGAACACTGAAGAGAATGGGGATTATAGAACACGTAGAAATCACATTTGCAAGTCTAATATTTCATAGTTAAGACAGGAGATGAATAAATAGAGGAGGCACAGGTAGCAGAGAGATTGGGAGGAGAGGCAGGGCAAGATTCAAGAAGAGATAAGGTCACGAGAATGGTGTTGAAAAATATTTGGGAGTGACAGTCCTGCCCTGACAGGATCGACGAGGCATAGTGAATCGGGCAAGCAGAGATTACGCATGGTAGTTGAATCATGTAAAGGGAGAAAAGGTTGTGACTTCTTGGAAAAGGAGTTGACTGATTGGTCTGCTACATGCCTTGTTAGCCAGGGTGTCTACTTTCCTATTATTTGTCCTAAGAACATGAAAGAAGGAAAGATCTTCAATATCCTTACTTAGGATGCGTCATCTATCAATAAGCCCGCTTAGTGCTATGTTGGGGGTCTGCGATGAATTTTTCATCATGCTAATGATGATTGCAAAGTCAAAAAATACCATAACATTTTTCATTTTAATATGCTTGATGATTTGAAGGACTTTCAACAGGGCATAAGCTTCAACTCTATTTTTTGACAAATGACCAAGCCCCCATTCGAAGGAAGCCAAGAAGCAGCCTTGCCCATTCAAAATGATGCCTCCTGCCCCTACAATCATGGGGTTTTCCTTCAAGGCACCATCGAAGAAGAACGCAGGCCTTTTGAGCACATCAAGCCACTCAATAAACTCTTTCTCTTTGAGTTTGATCTTCCATTGTTCCTTGTGGGAAAATTTATTGATTGGAGTTTTGTTGTACATCAAGGGTTATTTGGAACACTACCAAGGAAGATTATTTCTTATCATTGCAGATCATTGAGATTAAGGTGGCTGTTATTTTTGGAAAGGATGGTCTCAATAGTAAGACTCCAAGTCTTACTCTGGACTTTCCTTATGCAAGGTTTTTGATCTTGGAAGATCGCCTTGTTTCTTGAAATCCAAATATTACACATCAAGACGTACGGGAGGTTGTCCCAGAATATTTTGGCTACATTTTTATTCTATTTTCCCCATGGGTAATTATTTTTCCAATTGATAATCTAGTCTGAGACCAAGCTGTTTTCACCTAGAACAATCTGGAAGGGATCGACAAGAGAGTGCTAGCATTGATTGGCAAAGGGGCACTCAAAAAAGAGGTGAAATATCGTCTCTTCGGCCTTGAGGCATAGGGGGCATCTGGAAACACCATGGATGCCTCTTTTTTTAAAGTTTTCAGTGGTTAATGTCTTCCCTTTGAGCAAGATCCATATGAAGATTTTGACCTTTGGAAGCTCTTCTGATTTCAAAATTAGTTTCCAGATGGCCCAAGGAGGAGTAGGGAATTGTTCTTTGAGGAGAGAATCATACCCAACTTTAATAGTGTAGGGAGATCCAGAGAGATCCCATCTGAAACTATCATCTTTGCCTTTTGATAAAGGAGTTGCGCCATGGAGCATGCATTTCAAGATTTTTTGGTCATTTTCGAGGAGGGGAGGTGTAATTGGAAAGGTACAACTATTTCAGATGTTGGAGCTCTCTTCCCAACAAGAAATTTACTCCAAAGTATTTATCCCTTGGTCTTAGAGGTGATTTTGAATGCGCATAATGCTTGGGTTGTTTAGGAGAGGGGGTTGCCCCATAATTTTATCCTCCCAAATATTTATGCTGCCTCCTCCATGCGGAACTTTGGAGATGTTGTTGTTGATGAAAGGGATGGATTTTTTGCATAGAGCCCGAATTCGAGTGAAAGGCCTATTTGGAATAGTCTGATTTAAGAGATTTTTCCTTGTAGTGGAGAGGTATTTTGACTTCAACACTTTCTTCCACCAAGTTTGTTGTCCCATTATTAGGCGCCATACAATTTCCCCCCCAAAAGAAAAATTTAACAGCTTAGGGATACGAATTGTAAGATCACAATTTTCATAATTTTGGGTAACCTCTCTCCATTTGACCAAGTTGAATTTCTTCTTCTCCTTTTTACCTCCTTGCCATAAGAATTGTCTCAAAGTTGCTTCAATTTTGTGTTGTATGATGATGGGGGCTTGTAGCAGGGAGAAATGATACAAAGGAAAGGCAAAGAGTAGTAGTTTTAGGAAGATTATACACCTAGCTAGATTGAGCCAAGATGACCCCCATTGCTGAACTTTCTTTTTCATTTTATCGATGGTGATATTCCAAACCTTAGTTTTCAATGGGCCTGCACTGACAGGAATCCAAAGATAATTAAATTGAGTCCATTTCCACTTGTAGGAGAACCCAAATATTTGAGCTATACTGTGGATGGTGTTGATTGTTGCATTCCAGCCATAGATACAACCTTTATGATAGTTTATCTACCCTCCAGAATAGTGCATATACTTGTCAAGAAGCGATTTAAATCTCTGAGCTATAATGCTGGTGGCTCCGCCCATCAAGAGGGTATCATCAGAAAAATGAGAGTGATTCGTGTTTTTGACTTCATTGCTAAATTTGATACCCGTGATTAGCCCAAATCTGCACTTGTGATCTAAGGCCCCGCTGAAGGATTGTCATAAAAATGAAGAGGAAGGGAGATAAAGGGCATCCTTGTCTAAGGCCTCAGGAGGATTGAAAGTAATTTCTAGGTCTTCCATTGACTAAGGGGGAGATCCAAGGTTTGGATATGCAGGAATATATGAGGGATATGAAGTCTGCTTCAAATCCTATTTTCTGAAGGACCAAGAGGAGGAAGGAGTGTCTAACTTTGTCAAACACATTTTCTAGATCAAGTTTCAAGATGAATCCTTTCTATGATCTCATCATGTTCGAATGAATGGCTTTTTGGACCAATATAATAGAGTCAGTGATTTTCTATTAGCAATAAACCCTCCTTGATTTTTGGAGATGAGGTTCGGGAGGTGAGCTTTGAGACGGGAAGCGAGGATTTTGGTAATAATTTTGTACGATGATTTACAAAGGGAAATAGGCCTGAATTTGGAGAAGGAACTAGGCCGGTTCTCTTTGGGAATGAGAGCAAGGAATTTTTAGTTTATGAATCCCCCAATATTATTTTCTTTTTGGACCCAATGGATCATTTTAGTGAGGCATTTTTTGACAACATCCTAGAATGTCCTAGAAAAGCTAATGGTGAAGCCATCCGGACCCTGAGACTTGTCGGGATGGAGATTCCATATTGCATTGAGGATTTCAGCCTCTTCGATTTCCTTGATGAGGGAAGAATTGATCTCATCTATGATTAGATTGGGCGTATGAGCCAAGAAGTCACTGTAGTCCTCCAACTCTGTAGTTTCGGTTAGGATATTTTTGTAATGGAAATGAGCAATTGATTTAATAGTCTTCTGATCTATGTGCATATTTCTTGCTTCATCTATTATAACTGTGATATTATTCCTTGACATTCTGACAATAGCTTGTTTGTGGAAAAAAGAGGTGTTTTTATCCTCGGCATGTAACCAAAGATTTCTTGATTTGAGCCTCGATTTTTCCTCTTCTTTTCTGTTTTCTTTGTACAAATTCCAATATAGCTCTTTTTCCTAATATTGCTTTTCTTTGCTCGTTCCATGAGTGTAGATGTCTGTTTGGATAGTTTCCATCATTTTCTTGGTGTCATTTCTGACTTTTTCCAGTTCTCTATAATGGAGTTTGGCCCATCCTTTGAGAGCGATACACACCAGCTTCAGCTTGGTCTCCCAAATGTGCATTGGGGAACCCTCTACGTGTTGCTTCCAAGTGAAATTCATTATATGTATGGCTACTAACACATCATTCCAAAGTGGATTAAATCGAAAAGAGAGAGGCCCAAGGGAGGACTGGTCACCAAAGATAAGGGAGATGAGACAATGATCATAGGCAGAACATGGCAGAATGGTGGAGGTTGAAACAGAAAAATGAGCAATGAGAGGAACAACAACAAGAAATATGTCAAGCCTTTCCATTATATTTTCAGCCCTGATTATTCGATTGCTCCAAGTAAATTTTCAATTTTACGAATGATATCAACTAGATAGTGATCTTGAATAATTGTTTCCAACTTATCCCTTGAGGGATCGGGATTAATGCTGCCTCCTCTTTTTTCGTTGGCATGCAGGATCAAATTTAGATCCCGTCCAATGATGAGATTAAGATTTTCCTCACTGTCTATGTCAGTTTTCATGGCACTCCAGCATACCTCTTTGTCTCTGTAATGGTTTGGCCCTATATATTGTACACAATTATCATAACATCCTCTTGCATGTTCTATAGCTTGAATTTAATCCAGTCATGATTCTTTACAATTGCCAGTTGCTTCCAACTATTCTGGTTCCAAATCGTGGCTATTCCTCCCGAGGCACCTCTGGATTCCACCATGGTGCCCGTGTAATTCATCATTTTACTTATGATATTCCCCATTTATTTTTCTCCTTGTTTGGTCTCTTGGAGGAGAATTATGTCATGCTTTTCTTGATTGAAAAGGTCTCTTAGGGAAATTTTTTTAGAGGGGTGCCCTAATCCCCTACAATTCCAAGTGAGTGCTTTCATTATTTCAGGAATGCAGGTTGAGACCCTGTCTTCCTTCCTAGTTCATGATGATTGATTTATTTTCTTGTAAGCCCTCCAATGAAGGTTTATATTGGATGTTGTGTTCCAAGGGAAATATCTTTCTGTGCTGATCCATATCGATGGGGTTTGGCTGACTTTCTTCCAGGGCCTATTGTTTTAATAGTTTCAAAGACAACCCCCTGCTCCTTAGCTGTGTTCCTGGTGACAATATGAGCTGATGAAGGATCTACTGATGAAGATGGAGGACATGAATTGGAAGGAGAGGGTTGAGGGATGGGATCCAGATGAGGTGAGGGGATGGAGGGTTGGGGAGGATCCTCTTCAGAGGAGCCAAGGGATGATAAGGGGTTGGAAGAGATAAAGGGAGGATCATGGGTTTGAAGAGAGTTTGGAGAAGGATCTGGATGAGAATAAATGGAGGGGTTGGATGAGTGAGAGGGTGGATGGGCGAATGGAGCACCAATGTTTCTATGTTTTTGCACAAAATTCTTCTTTTTTATTACTTCCCATTGTGCTTCGAGATCTGAGTTTTCAACCTCAATTAATTTTTTACATATATTAGCGAAATGACCATATTCATGACATACCTTACACTTGAAGGGGAGTTTTTCATAGTCTAGCTATTGGATATGAGTCCAATTGTCCACCTTTAGCTTGATCGCCTCTGGAAGACCTTTCCCCAGATCTACCTCAACGTAGATTCTTGAACACACTTGCATGTTATCCTTCGGTTCGCTTTGATCAATAAAATTTCCAACATCATTACCAATCACTCTCACTGAATCGTCTCCCCAGCAGTGGAGAGGGAGATGTGGAAAACAAACCCAAACTAGGACGGCAATGGGGACGTCAAGCTCTGGATTGAAGTATGGAGTCCATTTGTTTAAATAAAGCTCTCTGGTGTCCATGAAATATGGACTGTTCCTGAATATCAAGTATTTGTCTTCCTTTGTCTCAAAGTGGAATGTGTAAAATCCCCTACCACAAAATTTGATAGATATTTTCCCTTTGATCTTATCGATCCAGTTGTGCTCCACCCATTTCTAGATTGTCTTTGGCAAGGGCCAGAGGCCAGTGAATTATCCAATGAGACCTTTCTCAGCGAGGGAGAGAGTAGCCATTCGAGGGATCACAGGAGGTAGAGAGACTTCCTGAATCCCATCCAGTTTTTGATAAAATTGGAGATTGCAGACCTCGGTTGAGGTAGATTCAATGAGCTGACCAACACTAAGAAGGCCGAAGCGTGATTAGGAGGAGAGGCCGCCTCTGAGATATCCTTTGGAGGGGCCATGCGGCCAAAGATGAACAATAGGGGCTGCTAAAGCAAGGATCGGGGTAGCTGCACCTGCGCCTAGGTCACCAACAATGTGATTTTTTTTTTCCTGCTTTGAATAAGTTATTTTGTTAATTTAATTTTTCAGCATATTTCAACCATGATATTATGAAAAAATTATATGACTAAAATAACCCAATGAAACATAAATTATTTCTCCAATTTATTGTCGCATTGTGAATATTTTAGACAAATGAATTCATCATAATTAAAAATTATAATCCAACAAACATAAAAATGACTCATAACTTCATGTAAGATCATATGGAAGTTAAAATATCATTTTCATTGCTCAATCCAAACATCATTTATATAAATTGTCTTACACAATTATTCAAAATCACTCATATTTTCTTGCATACCATCAAAATTCACATCTTCAGATGAATGAATGGATGCAGATGAAGATGTTTCATATTCTTCTCTTTTATCGACTAGTGCCCCATGAGTCAACATGCATGCCCACCACTTGAGGTTTAAAAATTCTTCCTGGTCTATGAATGGGTTTAGTAGACTTCCATCTCAATGTTGTTTCTTCTGGTAGCAACCCCTTCAAAATATCTATCGTCCTAGAGAAAATATTTACTTTCTTTGTTAAATTGAATTCATAAACAAGTATGTCATCTTCGTCCAATTTTAAGAGGTCTCTGTGGCGACAATTTATATTTGTACCCTTTATTTTTCTCTTTTCGCCAATTTTTTTATCAAATACCATCTCTCTCTTGTACACATCATTGAATGGATGTGTGTTTGTGGCATAGAAATGTACTTCAACACCTGTAACATCTTCATTTTATGTAATGACCTTTATAACCTTGGCAACCCATAATGGTGTAGAAATTATATGCACTAAGCATGCATATGTCCAAGATCCACCTGATCTCACACTATTTAACTTTATGCAAGATGCTGAATCTATTCCACTTGTTAATATTTTGCGGAAAAATTAATTGCACATACATGTGAAGCATAAACAAAAATATTCAATCGCACATAACATAGTTTTTAACCTGGAAATCCTGAAGCTGAAAACCCCAACTATATATTATGTAACATGGAAATCATATGAAAATATCATACAAACATACAAATCTTATCACAAGCTCTCAGTACAGTACAATCATCATACACTAATCAGGACCAATCTTGCAAATCCATGCACCAATATTTGCCTCCTTCTAGCTCCGCTCCATCACAACTTCGTTAAGGTATAGCTCGAATGAATTCAAATAACCAACCATCCTTGATCGTGCAATCCTCATTGGCATCTCCACTGAGTGTTGGATGCAATCAATGCATCACTATAGTCACAACTGATAGTCTATCTTGCCCTTTCACCTATCTCTCCACTGGTCTCCACTGAAACTGCCATGCAATGTAGTTAACTGATGTATTCTTCAATTTATTAATGAGTTATTATTTATGAATTAATTAACTGATTAATTCACTCTACTCTCACTAGTGTATCAATCTTTTAGACTAGATACAACTAGCTCAACTGAGTCTAACCGAGTTAAACTGAATATAACTCCATAACTACTTCTTCCAACTGTGTCATAACTCTGCCACTTGAGTTCTAACTGAGTCCTCCATGCAATAGCTCCAGTAAACCCTCAAAGAATAGCGTAATTCCTTCGTCGTATGTCAGGCCACATCTCGTGCAATCGAATTGAAGTGCTCCAAGAGAATAAGTTGCTTTTTAGATTCCGATTATTATTAAGAGCTAATGATAATTGACATGCATCTAATTTTAGATTGACGATCTATAAATAGACTTCGCCCAATATTCTAAAAATAGAATTTCATCTATTTTTCCAACTTGATCAACCATCCAAAAATAGCATCCTGCAA